>CM074508.1:8453048-8574912 GCA_037389245.1 Oryzias sinensis | reverse complement strand
AAAAAAAATAAGTTAGGCTAAATTATTTATTTACATTCAGACAATGCAAATATATTAGGTGTGACAGATTACTTCAATTTTTTCAAGTTGAGGCACTGTTATATTTTTTTCAGTGTGTGTAAACAGAGAGCTCTCGGCCATAGGGAGGGGAAGAGGGCCACAGGGTTGCTCCAATGGTCCCGTCCACAACTCAGAGGTGAATTTCTAATGAACTACTGCCGCACTGCAGAAACTTTATCCTAGAAAACGACAGGTTTTTTGGCTAAAAATAGTATAATTATAACTGAAAGACCACTGGGTACGCTTTCACAGCAGATAAAGAGATGATCGGAGAGGGACTTTAGTTTTCTTTGGTTGTAATTCTTTAGTTACATTTCTCTTTTTTTCAAAGTTTACAAGCAGATTTTTGTTATGACAATAAATCAATAACAGTACTAGTCAACTTGACAAATCTAAGGGTAAAATTATAATAACAGACAGGATTCGATAAAATTCATGCTTTAACATGGAGCTCTGCCCTACATTAATCAGACATTAAGGGATTTTAAAAATGCTTCTGACTCTGACCCCTGATGCTGTTTGGCTTTTGTTTGAGCACTTTTTTTTTTAAAGAATAACTTTTTTATCCTCCTGATTTGCAGCTCTTGCATCCTTCAACAGCCTCCTACATTGACATGCAAATTACCTTTCTAAAACTTTCAGTTGTCAGTCTCATGCCAGGATTTTTATTTCATTGACAAAAAACCTGCAAATTATGAGAAAAACACTGAAGCAAGTTAAATGACAATTTTCAGTAGAAATCTGTGACATCTTCCTTTTTCTCTTTTTCTAAAATGAATGAATTTCCCCATTAGAAAATCTTCGGTTTAGACACACCATGAACTCTTACAAAATTCTTTTATCTAGCCAAAAGCAGCTGAGACTTATAATTCTGCAATAAATATGGGTCATCTTACCCCCAGTCTGTTATTACCAACCTGTGCTTTGCCATTAATAAATCTCCCAATGAGACCTTTAATAGTCCAGCGAGCCTTAATTTAACATTACCCACATATTTAATCATAGCTTTGAGCTAAGACTGCTCTGGAACATTTTTAAGATATTTTAGACACTGGTGATAAAAATAGCTGTTTTTTGACAATACAATAAAGCAAATGGAAGATTTTCACTATTTAAAAATGTTTCAGAAATTCTCAATTATTCAATGCATGTGTGTGTTTGGATATGATGAATACAGTGATCTAATCTTAGGTTATTCTAGTGATCATGGAAAAAGTATAATCTCATTCTTCCTTATGCCTTAATTCAATGGTCTCCAACCGTTTTTAGGCCACGGACCAGTTTAATGTCACACAATATTTTCACAGACCGGTCTGAACTGAGGCGATGGTTGCGTTTAATATTTTTAAGCTTCTGGTTTCTGAAAAAAATGTTTTTCAAATTTAAATGCTTCTACAAGAAATGTAGTTAAAATTTTTTACAGATGACAAAAATTCAGTGAAACAAAGTTGTTGATTTGTAGAAGTTGTTTCTGATTTGTAAAAAAAATAAAAGCAACATTATTTTTTTCCCTTCATATAATATAACACTGAAAACTAAACCCAGTCTGAGATCGTCTTTTAAGGCAAAGCTTTTTCCTGATGTTTCCGTCACTTTGTACTGCCACATCAGTGAAATGGAAACATGCAAACTAGGAACTGAAAAGATGCCAACTACAGCTTGTTTATTTTTATAGTCAGACTTATTTCTGCTGTTATGTGATTACTCCCAGTTTCAGATTTTAGCAGGTCTAACTGAAAGTTTTTATTATTTCCCTTACTTTGAGGATTGTACTGTGTAGTTTTGTTTTAGTTATTGTCATTTTTTTGTCTGTCCCTGTCAGTCACACCTGGTTCAAGTTGATAATCATCCACAGATGTCTTCATTTCTACTTAACTCCCCTCAGTGTATTTAGGTGTGAGATTATCAGGGCATTTTGGTCAGGTCGTCTGTGTGGTTGACCTATTTCTTCCTTCTGTTGTGCATGTTGTTGTTGTTATGTCTAAGTTTATATAAAAGTGTTTGCCACAAGCCTGTCCTCTTGCAATTTGATGCCACCTTTTTCTGACAGATCTAGTTACAATATAAAAGGGAAACAAATATTACCCACCAGAGATGAGAAGGAAAATAAGACGTTTTAATTTTCTTTTTAGGAGTGTAAATACTTGGCCAAAAACATAAACAATTTTGATAAATTAGGTAAATTAAAAAATACAAACACAGCACCATGCATGGATTAATACACAAGTAAACCAAAAGAAACTTCAATGTATGCAAAAGAAACCATCCTAAAATATAGTTCACATAAATTTCATTATTTACTAACACCAAACCTTCGAGCCATTTTATCAATTGAAAAAAAAAGTGAACAGTGGCTCCTAGGGTAAAAGAGGGAAAAAAAAGTCTTGCAGAGAGCAAAAGACAAACATCAGAAGTGGCCTTGAGCAGACATGTTCCCGTAGAAACGTTCAGTTCAAATTAGTTTATTTATGAAATGCGAGTTCACTAGAGGGAAAGTCTCACTGCAATTGCAAACATTCTAAATCTTTTCAATCCAATTCAACTTATTTCACAAAAGTCAGATAGTTTAATTGTCTGTGTATGTTCTCCCTATGCATGTGTTGGCCCATTCCAGCTTCCTTTCACAGTCCAAAAACGTGCTTTGAGGCTACAGGAAATATCAAGTGCCATTATCGCTCTGTGAACCTGTGTATAGAGTAACGATGTTCATGCTTTCTTTTCTTTTGTGAGCATGCTGCAAGTGACAGGTTGTACTGTACACTTATGCAGTAGTAAAATTGGTGAGACACAGGTGTGTCAAATGTATTTTTTAATTTTTTTCTCACATCCTGCATTTAGCCTGACTGTTGGAAAGTAGACAGTTTGTGTGGGCATCCTTCAGGCGTCCTACAGAAAATCACCAATCTGTCTCTTCCCGAGGTCAAAGGTCAATGAAACCTCCGTGGCGGTTGTAGTGTTAAGCTGGCGGTATGTGAGTGAAATTTCGTAAAGATCGCTCGACTGTAGTTTCCTTTTCCCATACAGTAAACCCTTGATTATCGCGGGGGTTACGTTCCAAAAAGAACCCGTGATAGGCAAAATCCGTGAAGTAGAAACCTCTATTTTTTTAACAAGTATTATACAATTAAATCCTCTATTATACATTGAAAAGAAAGATCAAACAATTTTACAGGCTCAAGCATTTGTTTCACAAATAAAAAGTACTTTAGAAATGTTTTTTCAACAAATAACTTCTGTACTGTACTGTCAAATAATAATTTTAATCATCAATGTGAACAGAAGGCTTCAAATCGCGGAGATAAGCCCCGCCCACCCCAACCCGAGAGTAATTGTATTAAACGGGAGAAAATTTAAAATGATAATAAAAAAAATACAAAGTACAGTGGGACAAATAGTGACTCAGGTGTATTTCACTGCTCTTCTTACTGAGCCGCTGCATCCTGACTCCACTATGCAGTGTTTTCTTCTTTTGAACCCAGCGGTGCAGCTGTGTTTGATCGGGAGAAGAACATAGGGATAGGCAGTTGTTGTTGCTCTTCTTTCTATGGGTTTTAGAGAAACTCGAAATTGCAAGAGAATTTGCACGTACGTAATGTAAATTTGGCAGTCTGTTTTACGTATGTGTACATATTAAACTGCAACATTATTGACGCACAGGTAGAGAAGAAGCGGAGAGACTTTTAAGCCAATCAGAATGCAGAACACAATGCACGATGCAAATCCGTGAAGTAGCGAAACCGTGAAAAGTAAACCGCGTTATAGCAAGGGATCACTGTATTCCCAATAATTTCATAACTTACCTTGGATATTCCCAATGCATGTGTGGTTTTGTTAGTGTATTTTGAATTTTTTTTTTTTTTTTTGTCTCTAAACGATTTTTACAGTTTCGCCTTCCACAATGTCATTGCTTTTTGGGGAGAGGTTGCTCACTATGTCCATAATTTCTTTTTCGTCATGTACTAGGTGTGTGCAACTTTTTTGTGTGATTTCCAGCATGTGGCGGAGGTAAGATTTTTGCTCAAAGGTGCAGAAATGTTTTTGTCTTCAAAAACATAATGTTCCTTATGGTCAGTGACTGCTTCAGGCCAAAAGAATCTTGTATTTGAAGCACTAACATCTTTGGAGTCAGACTTGGAAAGCAGTCGTAGTACTTGATAGAAACACAGGCCATTCTTTAAGAGCTCCATCTTATATTCTCTCCCTGGAGGGCTTAACCTAACTTTAACCCCAATTACTAACCTTAACCTAACAATTAAGACTTAAGTGTCTTTACATTTGCTGAATCCAGCAGAGGAAAAATCAAATTAGGAGACCAATTTTGTTCCCATTTAGGGATGGCATCCTCAGTCAGCAGTTCCAAGTTACCCCTGAAACCAAACACATAAAGTCCAGGAAGAATATATTTAAAAGAAACCTCCATTGGGCAGAATTTAGTTTGACTTTCAATTTGCAGTTGCTGCATGTACTCATTTTTTTAGTTTGGGGGGTTTCAGGGCACAAGATATGATGGCATGAAGACACTCGAGAAAGCTCTTTGCTATTCCACACTTTTTTTTTTTATTATAGAAGGCTTTTATTTTCCATTATTATGTTGTCTTAACATTTGTTTTTTGTTTCATAAAATCATGTAAAAAATAATAGGAAACTGAGGTCAATAATGTCAGGTGAATGTCAGGTAAAGTGCTGCACCTTTTCTATTCAAATTGCCCGTCAAACAGCTTGACACACTGTCAATGTGCTCGACAAGTAATGTGATGTAATATGGCCTTGTTTCAGTCGGTCACATGATTTGTAGTACAGTGATCCCTCGCTATAACGCGGTTTACTTTTCACGGTTTTGGAACTTCACGGATTTGCATCGTGCACTGTGTTCTGCATTCTGATTGGCTAAAAAGTCACTCCGCTTCTTCTCTATCTGTGCGTCAATAACGTTGCAGTTTAATATGTACACGTATGTAAAACAGCTTGCCATATTTACATTACGTACATAAAAATTCTCTTGCAATTTTGAGTTTCTCTAAAACCCATAATATCGACAAAATGCTGTGGACCGACAAAAGCACCTGCGACAACAACTGCTTATCACTATGTTCTTAGGTTTCTAAAGTACTTTGATTTGTGAAACAAATGCTTGAGCATGTAAAATGGTTTGTTCTTTCTTTTCAATGTATAATAGAGTATTTCATTGTATGATAAAAACAATGTAAAACAAAATTAAGGTTTCTACTTCACGGATTTTGCCTATCACGGGTTCTTTTTGGAACGTAACCCCCGCGAAAAACAAGGGTTTACTGTATACTCGCATCACTACTGAGCAACATTTTCCGGTTAAAAAACATCGATGCGATTTCGAGAAGGTGGTCTCGAGCTGGACATCTCTACTTCTTCTTTTTTATACTGTTTACTAGCGCATTTCCGCCATCTACAGTTGGAAAAGGCTTAAGGTGCGAAATGTCAAAGCGGTGCAAATGTAGTGAATCTTGCTTCTTTCACAGCTCTATCCCAATATATGAAAGACTTGGTGTCAATTAATTCTGTCCAGGCCCAAACCACAATTTTTAATTTTTCCTCCAAAATCAATGGAATTCTATGAATGAAAAGGAATGCCATCCATACATCACCACCAGATTTGAGTCCCTGATTTGGTCAGTTTGATCTAACTTGGCTTTAAAACCCTTGTGCTATCTTAGATGAGCCCACCCTCACTTTGACGTGTTCTCCCTACCATGACAAAGGTGGATAAAGGTGGAAAGATTTCATGTAATCCATGGACACGTTGATGATCACATATCACTAAAGAAAAAAGGTCACACCAGGATCCAAAGATGAAAAAAAAAGGAGAAACTCAGTCTGTATTGATCTACAGCCCCTCCACAATCTCACATGCATTTTTGAGATAATTGTTGCAGAAAAAGCTGGAAGCTGCAGCTGTTTTTCTAAAAGATGCAATAAAAGTTAAGTTAGGAGATTTAAAAACAGTTTGAAATGTGTTTGTTGGTTTCCAGACGATTAACAACAGATCTCCTTTTGCGCTATCGCGCTCACAACCCAATGCATCATGGGAGATGTAGTGCATTAAACCGCCGGCCACAAACGTCTCTGAGCTTCATGGTTTTGTTCCACGGTCTGATAACGGATTCTGTGGAAAGCTACACCGCTAAAGACGAGCTTTAGCTGGTATTTTTGGTGGAACTGAGCGACTTTACGAGCTAAATCGGGACGTCGAGTCGTACGACAGTGACGTCAACTCAGGAGACCACCAACTGAGATCACGTGACTTTTTAAGGTGCTCACTATGTCCATAATTTTTTAAGGTTTTTTTAGTCGGAAACCGCTGTTATTCCCGGTCCGGTCCCGGTCCGGTCCCGGTCGGGACGCAAACGGTAACTAATCAAGCGGGACACCGTTGCTATGGAACAGGCTAGAAGCCGTTTATTTCTTTGCTTGTATTGCGGAGTGGGGGCGTGTATGATGGCATCCCCGCATGCTGTGTGTGTGTGAGTGTGTGTAAGGAGAGGAGAGGGGGTGTGAGCGGAGAGTGTCGGAGAACCGTAATAAAAAGAAGGTGTCTCCCCCAAAAGATTGTTTTGCAGTCTTTCTTAACACACTCTATGCAGAATCCGCCTTCGGCCCTGGAGAAAATCTCCCGTGCGTTTCTGACCACGGTCGGAAAAAGAGAAGTCATCGCGCAGGAAAGGTTCAACACTTGGATCAAACTGTTCGGACAGCACAACGTCTGAAAAACACTTCCTCATTCAAAACTCAGAGAGAGCGCATAAGCCGGCCGAGCAACCCTTCTTTTTCCTCCCCCGTGCATCCCCTCGGGAGCGCCCAAGGCAACGCCTCCTTCCGTCGCTGCGTTGCCTCCATGACAACCGCAGTCACACAAAAGTCCAAAGGAGGTCCGCGGAATGCGGAAATGCTGCTATGTAGCCCACAGAATGTCTACGTTTGATAGTTTCAGCATTGAATAGTGTAAATGCAAAAATCGGATACGGGTCACTTTTAAAAGATGATGTAAGTGGGTCATCAAAAAAATAGGATATAGTCAGAAAATCGGATATGAGCATCAAGTCCTGCAGTGTAAATGCAGCGTAGGATAGCACATGGGTTAATGGCCGCGTTTTAAAAATAGAGCCCGAAAATGGTTGTGGAGACTTGCAAATAACCTATAATGCGAAAGTCCAAAACACTCAAATACGCACGTTTACATAGAATTTTCAATGGAAGTAGCCACTTGAACTTTTGTTGCCGATGGCAGTGTAAACGTAGCTTTACAGTCCATATCCACTCATAAAGGTAGTTATGACTGAGGCCAAAAAAAGCCGTGGAGAGGAAAAACGGCAAGTTGTTAACATTAAACAAAAGTAGGTCTTTAGTAGTGAAAATCATTGATTTTAGACATTTGGCTTTGCAGTCTTTTATTATTATTTTTATTGTGTAGCCACATTTTTGGTTAAAAATAATTGCAAATAATTCTCCCAAACTGCTTTCTCTCAATATTGAGACCCACTACAATCAGGCGATAGTTGCTATTACAAAGTAAACCAATGAAACACACAGAAAAACCTTTATTGAACTAATGACAGTGGGTAGTTTGGTCCATGACTGACTGCTCTCAGACACAAGAAAAGTTTGAATTTTCATCACCTTGGAGCTTTTCTATCTTTGATCATGTTTTGTAGATAAATAACAGATCTATAAAAGAAAAAATCCTGTCACAGACAAAGAGACGTGCAGAGCTAGATGTGATTATTGTGAATTACACAGTATTAAGTGCTGTGCAGTAATTACTGCCTTACTGTGTGAATGTTTTTAGGAGATGGATTCATTTGGGTTTATTTGAATGCAGGCGAGTTCACTGGAGAAATAAAATCAGCAGGGACAAAGTAAACAAACAGCCAGTTGTTGGTTTTTTTAGATTTACTTCTTTGCTTGACATTATTTGTTTTCGGTTTTTGTTTTAAGGTAGAGAACTGGGGAATGTAATGACATAAAATAAATTAACAATATATTTTTAATACAAATATGACCTTGTCTACATTTAGAGACATGTTTGTGCAATGGTTGTCACAAATTGGCTTGAAGGAAATTGAAGATAACAAGCATGATAGAAAACAACACTGTCAATGCTTAAAGAGGAACATTTTAAATGTGTATTTATTTATTGGAAGCTGGAGGAATAGCCTCCAGCTTTTTGACACGTTTTTTTTTTTTTTTTAAATCAGCTTTTTTTGCATGCAACTTTGGAAAAGTTGTTTAACAGATAGGAAAACCTTTTTTATAAAAAAGGCTGGATGACGGGGTTCCGACATGCCTTAAGTTCTCTTTACACTAACCTCTCACTAGGAAAGCCTAAGAGGGGGATAGAAGGAAAGAAGGAGGAAGGCAAAGAAAATTGTTGCTTATAGCAACTGGAGCCCTGTCCTCTCGTTTGCCGTCCATCCAGCACTGTCGGTTCCCCAGCCAGTTATTGCTGTCCGCCCTACCAGGGCTAATCTAGCTGGCCCACAGGACTCAGTTCTAGAACCCATCCTGTTTAGGCTTTACATGCTGCCCTTAGAAAACATAAACAGGAAATGCAGCATTAATTTTCACTTTTATGCAGATGATACACAGTTGTATTTATCTATGACCAGAATGACCATGTAGAGAAATGGAATGGCTGCATCAGAGACATCAAAATCTGGATGAAAATGTATTACCTCCTCCTAAACCCAGGTCATCAGATAATCTGCAGCGTGAATATTTACTCCAATTCTACAGTTAGAAACTTAGGGGTTTTATTTGACCAAGATTTATCATTTAAGGCTCACATACCACAGGCGTGTAAAACTGCATTTTTTTCACCTGCAAAATATAGCTAAAATCAGAAATATATTATCTTAAGTGGTGCTCACAAACTCGTGCATGCATTTGCTATGTCTAGGCTGGATTATTGTAACCCTCTGCTAGCAGCATGCCCTAAAAGTTCCTTAAGAAGTCTTCAGCTTGTTCAGAATGCAGCAGCTAAATTGTTAGCAGGAACTAGCAGAAGAGAGCATCACTCCTGTGTTAGCTTCACTTTAGCCTAATCACAGAGGCCAATGGATCTAAAATAAAATGCATTTCACTAAAAAAAAAAGAGTTTTTTTTTCTTTCAATTTTACACAGATTGAATATTTTACATCTGACATTGAAGCAATCCCAATAATAAACTCAAGAGGTGCTACAGAAAAAAATTAACACCCTGCCTAAAATGTAAATGTGCAAATCCCTGAAAAATTAGTTAAACTTGAAACATTTGTGAACATAAGAATTTAGAGTTAACCTCTCTTTCTCTCCTGAGTCCTCAGCCAGCCATCAATATATCAGGATTCAAATCCTGTGCAGCAACACATTTACTGTCATTCAAGTGTGCAAAACACAATGAAATGTCCAAGAGTCTTTTCCTGGTTTGCTGCCTGAATTTGTGGCATTGCTTGCCTTCTTCCTGACCTTTAATGGACAGTGACCAGACTGACATCATGTGACCAGTTCATTCCAACGTAGTCTGGTGCAGTAAATAGAGAGCTGACTATGTCATCAGCTGTTGTTGTGTCCATCAACTCAAGAAACTCAACTGTGACAAATCTCTTTAACACCTCTAATAAATATGCACAGTTGTGCAATATCTGTATATGTGCTTTCATCAATAGTGACCAAAAATGTAATAAATGACTGGATTCCTTCATTCGGCGCCCAAGTCTCCTCAGAGATGTTGGATCTGCAATCCTGATCCTTGATGGACTCATGTTGGCAAAGGTCGACTGCTTTTTGGGGCACAAGACTTCTGCAGCATTCTGCATTTTTTAATAAGTTCACCATCCAAAAATGGTTTGGATGTTTGCTCCAACTTGATTGCAATAAAGTAGCTAGCTGTCACTGCTCCATTACTGACGTCACGGCTGCAGTAAATGCAGATGGTTATTTTATCAGTCCAGCTAATAGTTGGTAAATCTTCTCTTTTCTTAACTCCAAATGGTGAAACTTTTCTTTGTGGAGAGTCTCATAGTGGTGCTGAATATTTTATTCTTTGAGAACTTGCTGATGACAAACCAAGCATGCAGATTTTGCATTCAACTCTGTGAACAAATAACTCTGTCCATTCTTCCTGGAAAGCTCAACACTCCACTTCAACCTTTTTTTTCTTTTTGACAACATTTTGGTCATTAGGGTGTCACTACTGATCATTCTTATAGCAATGCAACAGCGGTGGGGCTCGCGCGGAACCAAACTAAATGTTACTCAGACACAGAGCTGTTAGGTTTTGCTTTTGACACGTGCAGAGATGAGCAGTTTCACCTGTTTTGCTTTTCCTTTGCTCCCCTTATTGGCGGAATTGCGCATTTTGGATATTTAAAAAAAAAATCATAACTTGCCACAGGAATGGACTAGAAACGTGCTTTTTAAAAAAAACATTCTTGTAATTTTTACTGTTCATGACTGGGCCAGACTGAACCATCTGGTGGGCCGGATATGGCCCACGGGCATGGCCGGCCCTCCCTATACGCGAATTACGCAGCCGCGTAGGGCCCCCGTCACTACCAGGGCCCCGAAGTGGCGAAAAAAAATTAAACAAAGAAAGACCCAAATCTGGCAACCCATTTCATAGAATTTCCGTACCAACTTGCGCTCTGAATGTTGTGCAAAAGAATGTTGCCTGCACTTTTGTGATCCCCCCCTTCAACACACCTGAACCAATCTGGCAACCCAAATGAGGACGTTACGCCCCTCTTAGCAACGATTGGTCAACATCATTGCTTCTGATCCTGACACACTGTTCATTTACGAGCGCATTTTATTTCAATAAAGTTGGGAAAAAGAAAAAACGAGCACATTTAGTCACACTGATCAGAGCGACAAGAGAACTTCATGCCAAAAATACTTTATCCATCATTAGGAGCTGAAAAAAGATGAAGAACTTCAACATCAATCACAAGGTAAGTTTTGGGGTTGTTGGGCCCATATTTTTTACATTATCCAGTATTTCTGTGCAGCTGCGCATTTTAAGTAAAATACTAATCGATCCGAGGTGAAGATTGCACATAAACGACCCCGTTTGTCGTAATTTCCAATTGAAAACTCGAAAAATAATTCTGATACCCAAGTATCTAAGATGAGGTCGGACATGACCTTCTAACGGCTGAGGACAGAGGAAAGTAAATAATGATGATGGTATGGTGGCTGATAAATGTTTAACTCACATATCGTATTGTTTAATTGTTTTGCTAACACATATTTAGTGCGTTCTGCATTTTCCGGTTTATGTCATTAAAAAAAACTGTTGTTTATTATAGCAGGTCAGGTAGTCTGACTTTTTCAACATAATGTGTCTTAAAATCTTGCATTGGCATGGAATATGGAGAATCAAAACTGCCAAATACATTGGAAATAAATGTTCTCATTTATAAATGATTATGAAAATTGATTATGGAGGAGAAATTTATAATTGCTGCATGTGTCTGGCCAGATTTATATGACTATATTGGAATAGAGCTGTAAAAGAGAAAGCAGGGAGCAAGATTTGCACCGTTTTACACTAAGCCTCTACCAGCTGTAGGTAAATGGTCTAGTATGCACAACTTCAGTTCTTCTAGTCATGTGACTGATTGAGCAGTTCAAAATGCTGTGGTCTGGGGGGGGTTTCAGCACAAAACACTGGAGTAACTCACTGAGTAACCAAAAATATGACATGTACACTTGTATTATCTCACTTGTTAATTAGAAAGCAGCTTTAACGGAGTACGGTAGTCTCTAATAGCATATAGAGGTATCTATATATTGACACATTGGTATTGATACTCCCATCACTATTTTGTACACTGACAACGTTTGGCTTTTAGTATTAACAGGTCAAGAACTTCTAACCAACTTTGACTTATTTCTCCACCTGCTTTTCTTGACTAGTTTTTGAGCATGGGCACTTCAATTGAAATCCCTTTCAAAGTTACACCAACAAAAAAAAAAAATCCATTTTCACACCTTGAAAACACAAAACCTTTTTGTAAAACCAACAGTTTCCTCATTTCCCATTGTTTTTACCAATAAAATAAAACTATGCAAAATTGGTTTCCACTGCATTTTCTTCCAGATTTTGAATGTTCTATTTTTTAATGCCCAGTTTTCTTAAGATTTCTTTTACAGTGCACAAGAACTCATGGCCTTTTTTTTGTAATTTACTGTATACATTTACATAATGGCACTATTTTTTTCAATCTGTATTTTGTTTGCTGCAAAACAAAGAGTTTGGGTCACAAGGTTTAAAAAAATAGAATGGTAGCACACCTGAATTTTCCAATACTCTATGAGAAAAGAGTATGATTAATTTATTTCCCAGTTATTCTCCTTTTCTGGCATTGGATAGCCCCTTCTTTAGACAGAAGTTCATATTTAAAAAAAAACATTGGAGCATGGCTGATTGGATACAGCACAGCAGAGAATCCTTCCTTATAAAACCAGAGATAAGAAAGAGTGGGAGAGAGCAGCTCTCTCCTGGCATGTGTGCATGTTCACCTGTCAGTGCTGAAACTGATCAAGAGTGTACAATTGTCTCAACGTCAGACTCTTCTGATCTTTTCCTTTTCTGTTTCCTTTCATGTTTCAGTTTTTTCTTTCATCTAACAAGATTTCTGTCAATCTTTTTTATAATTTTCTTTTGTCTTATTTTTTCTGATCCCAAATCCTTCCTTTTGGCTTGAAAGATTCCTCTTCTATGTCTTTGCTTCTATTTTTTTCTCCTGATGATTGGCTCTTCTACTTTTTATCTGTTTTGTTGTCTGTTACTCTTACTTTTCCTGTGTCGTTCTTATCTTGTTTCCTATTTTGTTATTTATTGCTTCGATCCCATTTCGTCTCCAGTGGTTCAGAATTTGCTGTTTCTCCAGCCTTCTCTCTCTTTATTATATCCAAACCAACGATTTTGGTCAGATTTCTGGCAGATAGTGACTTCGCTCCCTTCGACAGGCTTCACATCCCCAACTTAGAGCTGAATGAACCAAGAGAGATCTGAAAGTCTTAACATCTTTTTCTAAGCTACATGTATTTGGTGTTCGGAGAGTGGAAAGGAAAAAGACAATGATAATGGTCACAGGGATGCTCAGGCTTTTGGAAAGAGTTTTAATGTGCTTGTTTATGATCTTAACAGCACCAACTGACTGGAATTAAACGATAAGATTTGTTGTATTTCTTACAGATATTCGCAGTGGTAGTAAAAGAGATTAGTAAAGCTCCAGAACAGATTTTTATCAGTTTAACACTTGAGGTTGTATATATTTAACAAAGATGACTTGCTCTCTGTCTTTGTGGGTTTAATGTGTCATTCAGGCAGCAGAAAGATAAGATATTTGGATTTAAGAAAAATCTTCACTTCTGCTGGAGAAATCCTCTGCTCCTATACTTGAGCTGGTTGAGCACTCTGTCCTACAAGCTGAAATTCAGGGGCTGCAACTCTGAGTGTTTGAGGCTGTGTTGTGGTTCTCCACTGATACACAGGTACCTGTTGCCTTTTATTTTTTAACCTAATACACTAACATGGTAAATATGGCTAATGCATCGTGTGTTACAAAGAAGTTCCAGTGTTACTGTATGTATAAAGTCTGACTGACGGAGAGACTTTTCTCTGACTCTTTTGTCTCCCTTAATGTGCCTTATAATCGGGCACGTCCTTTGATGGAGAAAATACTGTAGTTATAACTCTTGCATATCTAACATGCTAGACAGACATTGCAGGCTCTGTTCCAACACTCTACAGCCCCTCTGAGGAGCTAAGGACGTTTTTAAAGTTTTGACATTTATAATTTAGAAGTTGCTATGCATTAGTTTCATAGTCCAAATTTTCCTTTTTAAAATTAATTCATTGAATTGATTAATTGTAAAATAACATGATCTATTTGTTGGATCGTGTATTGAATTGTCTCTTCATTTTTCCATTACAAAAATTCAAATTACAAATTACAAAAATCAGAAGCTGTTTCAGAATGATAATAAGAAACTTCCACTGAGTTTTAGGATGGGGAAAAAAAAGGATGTTAAGGCCCACCAAAGGACCAACACACCGGCAAAAAATAAAACCAATAAACATTCGGGGACATTGCGAAGTGGTAATCTATATTTCTGGAATGAACCAAAATTACATTTAATTTCGTCTGTCCCAAGACCTTTGGTAAGATATTTGTCATGTTAAATGATTTGCAAATATACTCAAATGGATGAAATTGATCAATTATTATTATTATTTTATTTATTTATTTAATTATTTTGCGTGGACACACCAGAAAGAGTATGATCTGATTTGTTTCCATGTTTAAAATGAGAGAAACAAACTTTGTGATAAGCAACTACATCATTCATACTGAATAATTATTTGACAAATCATGAAATTGCTAAAAAGGAACAACTAGACATCAGATAATTTGTAAAGCACAAAGAAATCTATGCTAATGCCCCGATCTTTGTGACTACCCACAAGAGTTCTGTTCAGAGGGACACATGCCGACACAGATAAGAGTCCACTGGTCTTATCGTCTCCATGAAGTGAAGTCTGTCTGAATTTATCTAGTGTTGGCTTGTGATGTCTATCCTTCACTCCAATGACTTTGAGTACGTTTTTATCACATTTACTGTTGTCATGGTGCAAACTACAAATCTCCAGCTGACACAGGTAAGCACATGGTTAAATGATAAAGAAAACACCCATGCCCCCCCCCCTTTTTTTCCTTTTGTAACAAGACAATTCAGTTCTTCCTTTAAATTAGAAAGAATTCCATCCTGTCAAAAACACTTTGTAAGAACTACAGCTGTATTTCCCCTGTGATCCAGTTTGTCATCTTCGTTTTCCATTTTCAGTATTGTATCTTTTATAAATGTTAAAAATCTCTAACATACGTCAGTTTGCATACAGTCTTTAGTCCAAAGCAAAGTAATTTACTCCATCTGGAACATTTGGACATTCAAGGCAATGAGCATGTTATGAAGAAGAAAAGTAAAATATTATTCTGGAACACTGCAAATAAACCTAAAAAACATTAAATGTATCTCTTACTGCTGTACAGAAAATGGAAGAAGTGCTTTCTATTGGATAACCTTTCTGCATACTGGATTATTTGCATACTCAAATGGGCACGGTTTATTCCTGAGGTAATACTGAACTTGTCCTCTTTCATATTTGCATAAAATGACCTAAAATAAGGACCCTGATGTTCCTTTCAGATCATTCAACTCATATTTAAATTCTTTGTGAAGTACAATTTAAACCTGGAGGCAATTTTTTCCCTCTGATTTTTACAAACACTAAGGTCAGGGGTTGTAGTCCTTGGAGACAAAGCCTGGAAATTCATTTTACTAACAAAACAACAAAGTTGTCTCTGCTTTTTCCTGATGTACCAAAAAATGATTTCTAATTTGTGATCTAGAAAAATAAAGTAGGTCAATGCCCTAAGACTTTTTTCTTGTTGAAGGTCATTGTATCCTTGGACCAACTGAGTTGGATTCTGTTTCTCATAGTTGCAGCATCCTGACTGATTTCCTCTGGGGGGGTGGACAGAAATAGTGTTTTGTTCAACCGTAGGTTTGTCATGATGCCTTTCACTTTGTCTTTTTAGCTTGTTTTCAATCTACTTTCATCCAGTAAACTTCTCAACAGATACACAAAAAAGCTATGTGTTACAAAATTCTATTGAAAGAGTGAATCAAAATGCAAATATACACATAGTTGTGCTTTAAAATTAATTTAATAAATCTTTTTGTCAGAATAGGCAATAAAATGTAATAGAATTACAGAAACAGTGGTTAGCGCTCTTGTCTCACAGCAAGAAGGCCCCCAATTCAAGTCCCGGCTGGGGGAGCTGCAACAGAAAACTAATGGGGGACCTTTGTGTGTGGAGTTTGCATGTTCTCCCCGTGCACCTGTGGGTTTTCTCCAGGGTCTCCGGCTTCCTCCCACCATACAAAAAGATGCTTCATAGGTTAATTGGTTACACTAAATAGTCCCTAGGTGTGAGTGTGCATGGGTGTGTAATTGTGATCCTGCGACAGACTGCCGACCTGTCCAGGGTGTCCCCTGCCTTTGCCCGCAAGTGTGCCGTATGGGTTTTGAATGACATTATATTGACTCTATATCTTCTTTGGTTTAATTGTTTGCATTTCTTTTTATATCATTTGTGTTTTTATTGTGAAAGGTAAAATTTTCTGATTTGACCTGAACTCTAAAATGAATACCAAATCAATGGTTGCAAGAAGATGGTTATGAAAATTTTAAAAATGAACAATGTTTAGCATTAAAGACCCACTCCAATAAAAATGGTGTTTTTGGTATATCATGTTCTTGTAGCATTTTCTCATGATGGAGGACAGATATAAAAACAGTCAAAGAAACTTGTGTAGCTGCACGTGAATGCCCACAACGTGCACGCTCACATAAACTTTTCATCGAAAGTGGTCACTGGAACGTGTTGCAGAGGACGGCGTGAGCATATCTTTGCAGTTAAACTTTTTCACTGAGAAATCTTTCATCAGGAGAGTCCTGTCATATCATCTTAAGAGGTAAGACTCAATGAAAGTAAAGATGGCTGATAATAAAGCTGCTCTTGGGAAGCAGGTCATGAGGGTGGGACTGGTTAATTAGAAGCCTATGGTGCTGGCTTCTGTTTCCTGCACCGTTTGTGGGTGAGTGTATGTGTGAAAGAGCCTCACAAATCTCAAGACGGGTGGCGTAGATCCTTGGCTGTTCTGTTGGAGACCCATGATGGGATTTTGTTAATTCGCTAACATGAGACTCGCCAAAACACCTCAGGAGCTTGGAAGAACAAGAAGGAAGGTAACTATTGTTGGCCTACGATGTCAGCAGTGATACTATCAGCTGGAGCTTTCAGCCGTTCACACCAAATACCTGCAGAAATCTTCCTTTAAAAGGGCAATGTGTTCTTTTGTTCGCATACAGCTGATTGCCAGAAAACCAGATCAACATGATTCTGGGTAACAAAGGACGAAGCTAAAGGCCCGTACACACCGGGACGAATATTCGCCAGGCGTTATTCGCCAGCGTTTTTCGCCATGTTTTTTGTGTTCACACCCAGGCGATTTTCGCTGACGATGAGCTGAGTGAACATGCAATTTCATTCCCTGACGTTAGATGGTGCTTTATGTAAACAGAAATACTCCTGTACACAAGGTGGCGCTGCGCAACTTTACGCTTCTTAAAGTCGCTTTTCACTCAGAAGAAGAGAGCAAGTATTTACCCGCTTGTCTGGTGCTTGGTTCGGGGATATTTTAGAATATCCGTCATTATTTATTCGCGGCAGTGTAGACGCTACTTGGCGTCTATCTTCTTCGCTGGTATGTGTGCTCAGAAAGGCAGTTTTATGTTTGAGCGCCCCCAAGTTGTGTTTTACTGTAACTTCAGAAGCTCCAGACACGTGTTCAAAAGCGCCATTCTCATTGGTCGAATAGATTTCAACGCAGCGCGTCAAACCAAAAAAACGAACCCGAGGCGTTTTTTAAAAAGTGACGCTTTGACGCGTGGTGTTTTTTCGCGTCGGTGTTCACACTAGCATTGGTGCCCTTTGTTTAGTCACGAGGCGTTAAACGTCGGCGAAAATCACGGGCGAAATTCGTCCCGGTGTGAACAGGCCTTAAGGGTTGTATCACATTGGACTGTGATTGTTGGGGATGAGGCGCAAACAGATGCTAAATAATATCACAGAATCATTAGCCAGTCTTGGTTTCATTTCACTGAGTTAGCATTTGTCCGAAATTTGAGAGGACTTATTAAGCAAATCTCACGCCTCCTGGTTCAAATCCCGGTTGGTTAAATTAAACAATTGCAGATTTACTCATGGGTACTAAGGCAGTTCAAAAACAGGCTTCCAAGGTAAATTGGTGATTCTAAATTGTCCTTTACTTGTGTGTGTGGTTGTTTGTCCCTGTGTGTAATGTCATTTAATGTCTGCTTTTTACTTCCAGGGTTCAGTCTTACTCCGTTTTTACCAGGTTTTCTTTTTTTTTCCTGCCTCAGTTTGTTTATTGAAGTTTTTAATTTACCACCTGTCTGCTTTCGATCTCGTGCATCTGGACTCCCAACACCATCAGACATGAAAGTAGCCCTGAAAATTCATCAGCTTTGCACAGCACCCAGACTTGAAGGTGCCAGACCAAAATTATTAAGCCTATTACTCAACCTCAACTGGTTTGGTAAGAATAAAATTCAGAGGGAGGTCATGAATTCTATTTCAATGAATATAATTTTTGATATATTATCTAAAGGATGGTATACATAACAAATTCATAATTTTAACAAAATATTGTATTAACAATGAATAGAAAATATGTAATTATTGATACTATAAAATACATAAAATAATCAGATGTTAAACTGTCACTTTGTCATGTCTTAAACTTAGAGATAAACAATTTTTATCTCAACATCCAAATGTAATTTTATCTTATATCTGCATTCTGTTAAGTGGGGAAGAAATGCATTACTGGGGTAAAAACATTTATATTTACTCATTTTTATTTAAGTCCCACTCCAATCATCCTTTGATCCATTTTCAAAGCGTTCACAGTTGTCGTCAATTACAATACTGTAGTTTTTAGCAAAAAACTCTCATTTTCTATGTCATAGTTTCTGCAGAGCGGCAGTAGTTAATCAGAAATCTGCCTCCGAGTTGTAGGCGGTACTGTTGGCGTGGAGCAAACCCACCCTTGGATCTATTTGTCTGCAAGTGGATGTATCGGGAATGGAGAGAAGCAGGGAGCTTGTGGCCCAGCCAGCATCTTTTCTACGTAACAAATATGCTCTTTTTCCAACTGCTTTTTTTCATCTGCTCCTGATTCACAACAAGTAAAGGAATACTCAGAAATGTAAGCTTAATTTTCTTTATATATCTCCTTCATCATAAATACTACAAGAACATGTTAAAAACACCAAAACTACAATTTTTATTGGAGTGGGTCTTTTAAAAGGTGGTTTTAGTCTGTAGCTGGCCTCCATGTACGGTAGAAGTCATTCTGTTTCCAGAGATGAGATTGATTTTAGGAAGTGAGCCTGAAGATTGCTGAAGTTATTAACATTTGTGCTGGCAGATCCACTCGCCTGGTCTCCTGATGCAGGGAATGGGCCCAAACTTAACTGAGCCCCAAATTCAAAATTTCAATGCAGCATTTCCCATTTTGGGTGTGAGCCATTGCACTTATGACGCTGTTCTGCTTCCACCGCTGATGTGTTTGAGTAATTATCTAAATTATTTTTAGTTTTTCAGATGAAAAATTAGACTTATCCCCAAATGTTTGTCTGGTTTTCCTCCTCATCAGTTGTTCTGAAATTCAAGAGATAATCCTCACGCTTTCAGCCACACAGAAAAATGAATTTTCCATTTCCCGTGCTCTCCAACTCGCTTTGCATTCCGACTGCCTTAATATTTTTTCCCACTCATCTTCTTTCCCCCCTTGACTTCCATTCTTCCAAACTCCTTCTGTTCAAAGGAAAATCAATTCAAACCTTTTTGCTTTGTGTTTATTGTGCTCTCAGCTTCATTTTTGTTCTGTACATCCTCCTCACCTCTCATTAAAACCAGGTTGATCTTGTGTCTCAAGGTGATTCGGAGCATCTGTTGTGGCTGCAGTATATGAAGCAATTCAGTCTCAGGCGGTGGGTGTGAGAAGGCCAGCTACCTGCTCTCTGATGACTCTAGACATTATAGTAGATTGCTGCTCGTAGCTTATCAGCATACTTAGAAGTAACTGGGTCACCACATTTGGTTTAAATTCTCTGCAATAATCCAATTTGAAAAGCCTTTGAAAGCAAGAGGATGCATGCACTGGGTGAAAGAGCTGAAAGCTGAATGTCCCTCTAGGAAAATTACGCAGTGACGTGTGTCTGTTAGCGCACGGGTGCATAAATAAATGATGTTACTGCTTCAAGGTTTTTTTTTGTGGGCTCCTGAGTTCTCAAATCATGAACAACTTTAACTGTTTGGTAAAAGCACCTAATGGGTCGTTACGTCTTCATTTGCCTTACCTCCCCAGGGAGACTTTGTTGAACCTGTTTGTGGGTTCTGCTGTTAAAGTGTTAGTCTGTGCATGGAGTCCTCAACTTGTCTCAGGTGCTCCATTGAAGTGTAGATATGTATGACTCACAGGATTGGCGAGACAGGTCCTTCATCCTGATGGAGCCACTACACACAAACACACAAGGCAATCTGCCTAGGCTTTCAGACACTACGTCACACAAAAGGAGTTAACAGTTTTCTGGAGGTTTAGTCCACACATTATTTTGGTTTGGTGCTAAGTTTTGTCATGCTTCGCTTTATAAAGTAAAAACACAGAGTATTTCATCTTAATTGACAAAAAAACTGGAGTTTTACAGCTTTAACGCTCAGAGTTGTAACTATGACTTTGCCTTTTTAGTTAACCCTCAATACCAAATCTGACCATTTAAACATTGCATCAGGTTAATGAAAAGACGGATGATTACGAGTTACTTCTGCAGATCTGTAAGGCCTTGCTTAGCTGCAGGTGACCTCTAATGCTACGTACACACTGAGCATGTAATATACGTTCAAGAACACACTAAACAAGCATTCCTGAACGCGCTTTTAGCATAGTTTTCACACTGACAGTTGCTATCCATACTAGCGCATGTACCGGCAGTTAGAAGAGGTATGGTGCAAAATGTACAGTGGTGCAGTGAATCTTGCTCCAGGCTTTTTTCCCCCCAGGCTCTATTTTGATATGGGAAAAACTTAGTGATATATAAGTCTGTCCGGGCACAAACCTCAACTATTAATTTCTCTTTCATGATCAATTTTCAAACGGTTGGTTCCACCTTGTTTTGAAAAGGACGCTATCTATACGTGACTACCAAATCTGAGTTCCTAATTGGTCAAAGTTCAAACTTTGATGCGCGATTAGTGGCAGTGTGTTTTGTACGTAAAGCCTGAAAACGGTCGTAGAAACTAGCTTAAAAACAACGCATGAACGCCAACGTTTTTAAACACGGGATCCTGAAGTGCACATTTACACTCGTTTCTGAGCCCAGTGTGAACGTAGCACAAAATGAGATGGTTCAATGGTACGGAACACAACATGACCCAAAAGGCACAACCTGCGTTGCAGAACGTGAAAGTGATTTCCAAGATCTAGTGGTGTTGAAAACACCAAATAAGTGTAAGTTGGTTGAAAGTACAATTTGCTAACTGCACCTACCAAAGGTGAAAAAAGTATCCATTTCTCTTATTTTCTTATTGATTAGTTACAGTATGGTTGTGCTTTGTTTGTTGAGGATATACAGGACAGGAAATTGGCTTCTTTTGGCTGTAGTTTCCTCCAAAGAGTTTGTCAAGTCTAGCCATTAGGAAGGAACTTTGAAAAGGAAGGAAAGGAGGAAAACTGACTTGACTACAGTACCACTTCTTGATCTTTGTCATGTTTGAATTCAGTCATATCACTCCTTACCACGACAATCTCATGGCCGTCACAAAGCCACTACACACATTTTGAGCATGTTTCACAGATGAAAATTGGTCAAGCGTGAATACACGTTGAAAAAGTGTAAAGTTGTGGTCATTCGCAAGAAATTTTCACAGATGTATAAGTAATGCACCACATTAAAACCAAAGAATTACCACCCCACGAATGAACACGTAAATCAACGTAAACGCCAAATCTGGCCCAAAATTTGTGCATCAGTTACATGATTTAATGTGCGCTGTACGCGATATGTGGAGCGGTCAAGGAAAGCCACAAATTTGCGTATGGATCTTACAAAAAGTAATTGCGTATAAACTGCATAAAATCTGCATAAACTGCATAATTCTCAACAACCAAACATTTCGTACAGCTCAAAACTGAATGTAAAGACCATCAGCTGAAGCCCTCCATGGACATATGCGAACATCGATGAATGAAAAATGAAAGAAATACTTGTGAATTACATATAACACGCATGTATCATGAAAAAACAAAATTTCATTCGTGGAAAATGCACAAAATGTACGTAGCTGTGTGACGTGGACTTTAGTTGTTTTGTTTGTTTAACCTACTTTACTTGCTTTCCGGACAATACTGTCTTCAATCTAATTATTTTTGATCAACTTGCAGTGCCCAAACATCCTACCGAAATCATGACCACCAGATATTAAACCCTCCAAAATTTGATGTATGTCATTCTGAATGTGCAAAAATGTTTAAAAACCTTTTATTTTAAGAAAAATTGGTATAACAATTACTGAGACAATTACTTTTTGCACATCAGCAATTCTTAAAAAAAATCTACATTTTTCTTGAATAGAAAGTGTGTATAATAACTTAAAAATCACATGCAAAATGTTTTAGTGCAAACATGTCTTTGTTAGCTGTTGATATGATATAGGCAAAAAGCGTTCTGTTCAGTCATGTTTCATGATATTCTACATGTTTGTGAAAAAAAACGGTTTTAAATGCAAGTCTGCTTCTTTAAAAAATAAACTCTTTTTTTCAATCTAAAAATGGGGCTTTGTATAAGGCAATGCTCCAGTTACAAAGCAAAGAATAATGAAAAAATCAAAGTAATCAATGTTGGAACTCTGCAACATCACTCATCTGCTCCCCTGAATGGAGTCCTATCTAGTCTTCCCAAAAATACAGAGAGAGATGGTCTCTGCCATGGCAACAGGTCACCTTGACTTTAAATCTTTGTATGGATTTAATGTAGCTACAACAACTAAGCCATCTGAAATCTTATCAAGAGCTGAATAACTTATGAAAAGGAAAAGAAAAGTGTAACTGCCGTACAGATTAGTCCTTTTTTCTGTAATGGATTTGTGTCGGTAATAGGTCAACATGTGAGTCAAACTCCAAAAAAATATTCCTCCAGGAGGCTGCAGCAGATAGTTGACCTCCATATGACAAGATCTCAGAAGGAGACTTTGATCAGTCACCAGATCATCTTCATTTCCCTCTTATTACATTTTTAAGGACATATAAAACTACTTTTGTCATTTCCTTCTGCTTATATAAAGGTTCTGGTTAAAATAGACAAAAAGTAGGCCAGTCCCCACTTTCAGACCGATGTTGTGGTTCTGGAGGGTTCAGAAATTTTAGACTCTTATTAGTGAGCCAGTCCACATTATCATAGTAAGAGTGGAACCAAAGTGGAATCAAGTTATTTTTACTTTTCCTTATTAATCGCTATCTAAAAGACTGAAACCCCCACCTTTTATTTCTTGATTAAGACAAGAGCAGAAGGCCAGCAGGTCATTTAATGTCGGCTGGGGGTTGGTTTCAAAAGGGAACAATTCCCGACCATGTTCAAACTTTTATACGTTTTTTTTTTCCTGTAAATTTTGGCCGGGGGTGCAACTTAAATGTGATTTATTGATTTTCATAAAAAGTCTCATATGTTATATTATCACTAACAACCACTAGAGGGCACTATAGGTGTGTGTATCAGTATTTGCTATTAACAAGAATGCAGAAGAAGGACTGCTCAGTCTTACGCTGCCGTGGTGAAGCGGTAGGGCGGTCGACCCATGATCGTAATGTTGCAGGTTTGATTCCCACCTTGCACGCCCATGAGTCGAAGTGTCCTTGGGCAAGACACTGAACCACACCTTGCCTCTGGTGGTGGGCGGGCGCCTGTGTTTGGCAGCGGAGCCGCCACCAGTGTCGGAATGTGTGAGTGAATGTGTGTGTGACTGGGTGAATGGGTCTGTGACTGTAAAGGCGCTACATAAGTATATGCCATTACCATTTACGCTGTGCTTAACGAAAGTGAATTTAACATATTTAGTGATTTGAAGTGATATAAAAAGTTTAGTTGACTTATTAGCATCTTCTTTATGCTATGGTTATCTCAATAGGTGTTCATAGGTTGCGCTGATATACTAGATTACACTTTTGTTCCATGAAATAAAATAGGCATCAATGTGTTGCAATGGCAGAGCGTGAATATATTTAGCCTATTATATGTACCTATCTATTCTATTATTATAATTTGCCTTTCAAGATAAAAATTGTATTCTTTGTTCCCAAATTTTGCTAAATACTCTTCTCCCAAAAGTGCGACTTGTATTTGATTTTTTTTCTCTTTATTATGCATATTTTTGACATATGCATCCGGAACAGCTTCTAGAGCACAAAAATCGTAGCTATTTTTGAAAAGTCATTAAATCGGGCCGAGCAAACTTTTTCGTTTTTCCCATTCACAAAGCCCTCTGAGTGCCAGACAACAGTAGATCTGCAAATGATGTTTTTAATTAATAACCTCTTAGTTAATTCAATCACCAATATATTAGTAACACAATATTTCAAGTCCACAAAAAAACCAAAACACTGCCAAATTTAAATATAATTCTAATAAAATTATATTTTTACATGACAATATAACCAGTTCCTGCATTTGGTACACAAACACAAAAACCCCCAGAAACCAGTTCATCTAAAAAGTATCTTTATTTGGTCTAAGTGATAGTTACAGGGTAGGATGGGGCTTCATAATATATATACTAGAGTAGCTTTGCGATACCTAAGTTAAATTTAGTTACTAAAACAGTTAGAGGGAATGGGAAAGGGGAGGAACGATGAGGAAATATAAAATCGTGGAAAAAGGCAAGTGATGAAAATCTTTATCAGTCGACCACCGACAGAATCAAAACGTCAATAGCAAATGTACCAATAAAACAGCAACAAACATAGAATGTGTCAGAGGTGATTTTAGAAAAATGAGTGACTATAAATCTTAGCATATGTAGAATACATGAATGTGACACTAACCACTCTCAAAAAACACATTCATTATACTGATATTAAATTACAGAGTTCGTGAGGCCCTGTGTGTTTTGTTGTGCTGAAATTTAGCCTCACAAAGAGACTAAGAGAGGATGAAGAGTTTGTGGTTTAAGACACCGAGTGCTGGTCAATGCTATCCCAATTCTGCAGTGATTGTGCAGAGTGTGTTCATAAGGACTGCTTTCAAAACCGTTGTTGCTTTTTCAGACTAAATCAAGGCTTTAGTTATACTTATAAATCAACAGAATCCCCCTGTATTTGCCGAATACATCTTGTTGGAATTAGTGCTCACCAGCAGCCTTTAGATCTTCTGCTACAGTGGCTGATTTTTTATTTTATTTTGTTTTGTAAACAGCTCGTTCACTTGACAACGTCTACGACTGACTGAATGCCAACCCATCCACAAGAAGAGATGTATGACACACACACTAAAGTATGAGATCCCTTGTTGGAGTTAAACCATGCACCATAAAGCCAACTTCTGTAAATCCTGGTTTTACGATAGAGCCCCAAAAATGCAAAAAAATGTTCATGGGAAAGCAGCAAGTGAATGAGACGAATCAGTTCCTGATTTACACAGCTTATCATAGATTGATGATTGTGCTGCCTTTTTTTAGCCAGTTCACAATGTATACATTTTAAAGATACAATGTCATTTTTGTGCTACATCTTCTTTGAAATGAACATTAAAAACCAACAATTATTTTAAATTATGGTATTCTTCCTTCCATTTCAGGAAAATTTTATTTCCACAGTGGTAATGTTTAGTTGTCTTTGATGCCTCCAATAATATTTTTAAAAAAGTAATTATAGATTCCAATCAGACTTCTGATTCTAGACTGGACACCCTTCGCCAGGGTCGAAGTACACAAGGGCTTCCTGCCAGCTGGGCACCTGCTCCCTGTCCTCCTTGAGCTTCGGTTCCAATCTGGGATCCCTGATACACCCCATAGGCCCCATAGACGCTGTCCTGATAAAGCAGGGCCCGCTGGCCCCCACATCTTCCACTCCCGCATGCCAATAGCTGGCACACAGGACTTGAAGCCTGACTGTGATGCTGCAGGTCCAGAGGGCCGTGGTAGAGGGGGAGTCCGGGGTATGAGTTCAGGTAGTGAGTGTACTGTCGGTTGAGTAAGCTTGTGGCTCTCCGTACCATACCCCGCCCAAACCCAGTTCCATGTCGCACTGCTTCTCCGTAAGTTGGGAGATGGGTGGAGTGGGAGTAGCGTAGCCTTTGGGCCTTTCGACCATTAGGTTTCCTCTGGTCCTCTCTAATGTGGAGGTAGGCCTGGTTTCTTGGCAGGCACAGATTGTTTCGAAGATGAGCTGGGTTGTAAGTCTTAGCAGACGTTAATGATGTTTGGACACATGGAAACAAGTCTGGCAGGGTTGAAGGTTGGCTGGACAAAGAGGACTGGGACTCGTCAAGTGGGTGAATGTCCTCACCTCCCCAAGTTGCTTTAAGAAAAGAGGGCCGACGGTGCCGGCGCCTCCCTCTTAACGCTAGGTCCTCCGGGGGCCAGGAGCTGTAGTTCTCAACCCGAGGACACATGCCCTCCCCCGTGTAAATGTTATCAACACTAGGAGCAGACAAATGGTTTTCTTGGAGTTGGTTAGCTTTAAGCTCACTAAAACCTATAGAACTTTTATCACTTTTTCTTTGCTCCCCATGTTTTCTCATCTCCACATCACCATTCTCACACTGAAAACTCCTGGACCTTCTTTTCCTTTGGGAAAAGCTCAGTTGGACATGTTGGTTTTGAGGAGAGGAGACTGGATGAGATGCATACATGTTTGGCAGATCAGTGTAGGAGATAAATGGTGATTGGGAGTGAGAGTCCACATAGATACGCCCAGTGGTTTGATAGTGTTGCGGATGCTGATGAGGGTCAACCATGGCTAGATGAGGGCTGCTCAGGCTGGACACAGGAAGAGGTCTGTCATACAGACAGGTAGAAGATCGAGTTGGAAGTGTATAGCGCAGTGGCGTTGGCCTGGTGACACTCCTCTCCTGTTTCAGAGAGTTGACACCAGTTAGAGGTGGGGAAAAGGTGCGCTGAGGAAGAGAGCAATGGTTTTCTGTGACGTAAGCGAAGCCTCCTGGCACATCCTCAGTGGTAACTTGTGGCACACGAACAGGCAAGCTGCCACCATGACGAGTCAAGTGCTCAATAGTCTTGGTAGCATTGTCCAGAGAGCTTTCTACATTGGCTGTGGACACCAGATCCTTGGCAGTGCGAAGCATCTTAAGCATATTTGCTTGAGCATAATTTGAGGTAAGGTCGGGTTTGGCCAAACCAGATGACCGGCCAGTATCCTCCACTCCTTTGAAACAGCTGTAAATTCCCTAATAGATAGATACAAAATAAAAGAAGAATGAAGTGTGAGATAGATGCCACATAAAATACCCACATTCAATTAAAGTGTGTTTCTAAAACTGCATTTACACTGAACACAATTCACGTGTTTAAAACCCACTCCTATGAAAATTGTGATTTTGTCATGTTGGGAGGGGCTGTAAGCTAGGGGAAGAGCACTTAAACAAAGGAATGATGGGATATTTGTGGAGGCTTACTTCTCTGCTAACAGTCCCGCCAACAAATCACACGCGTATTTGTAATAAACTCTTGAAACTCTGCAGTGTCTGTTTAGATGTCTTCGCTTGAATTGGCTGTTGCAGTTCATTGAAAGTTCAAAAATCAGAACTTTGGCAAATAAAAAGCATTGCATCAACCAATCAGAGACTCAGCTTTGTTGATGACACGATCAGTGGGTGGATTACTAAACCAACATGGAGAATCTGATCATTATATTACCTAAACTTCATAATATTTTTCTTTTTCCTTCGTAAAAATAATAAAAAGATCGTCTAACTTATTCTCATTTTTATTTGTTCCCTCCTTGAATGCAGGACAGCAAGTCATCAAACTTACAAAGAGACGTAAGTATCGCTGAAAGCGACTGTCATTCAGACGCAGCTCCTGCTGTAGATAGTAAAGCCCATGGGAGAGTCTCTGAATGATTTCATTATAACCCATCATGGAGATGTGTTTACCGATGCCTTTCTATTTATTTATTCTTTTGACAAGCGTAAAGCAGGGAATTTGAGACGCGTTGAAATAGAGTTGAGCAAATTTGATGCTTGAATCGTGTTCCATGTGAACACAGCCAATGAGTTGAGTAATTAAAACTCTACTAGCAGTGTAATAAATATATTTTTTTTTACATTAAGGCAAATCTCAGGCACTAATTTACACTAATTCTCCTGAGAATCAAAGTAAAACTGTTTAGCTGAGAGGATTGCCCCAATAAATGCACATGACACACAAAAACCCTTTCAGGACAAACTGTCTCCAACTGCATGGGTGAACAATGAGCCAAATCCCATGACTTCTCCCTGCTCACAGTTGGATGAGAGATCCTGAAAGAGCCAAATTTAATTTGGTCCTTGGGGCTGCCCCATAAGGATTAATGATCAGATATTCATTTAGCCGTTAATCTGATAAATCCAGATCCAGGCACAATGGTGTAATTACACAGCAGAGAAGTCCGGGTTCCACTGACATTTTCCTGGCTGTAACTGCAGCCAAAGCTGTTTGTCTTTATAAATGTATTTTTAAACAACCAGAATAAAATGTTGTGTAATGACCTTGACTAATTGCTAAGTAATGTTGGCAATTAAAACTGCGTGCTAAGTAGACATCTGAATTGAAGCTGCCACTTTTAATTGTTTATCTCTTCTTAACAATTTGTCATTCACAAAAAAAATGCACTACATTTATCTACTGCCATAAAATGAAACCAAGTAATAAATGCACAACTTTTCAATTAACTATTACCTTAAGGCCATACTATGTAATATAGCATATATATTTAATAAAAAGATGTCTAAAAGCGAGAAAGTATTAACTAGAAGCATCACCCTGGACCAAGTGGTTTTGCAATAGCACAGCATACAAGTCAGCATTTTCTCATTCCAGTTAACATTTAGCATGATTAGAAAACCAATTAAAGATAAAAATGTACAACTCTTACCCTGCTGATGGCCAACAGGAAGTCAACTTTGTCAGACTTGTGGAGGGAGTGCCTTAGTTTCCAGTAGAGCAGATGTTCCCATGCAAAAACCACCATGCTTAGGCCCATAGCCACCAGCAGCATGTAGAAGACACCTGCCATGTTGTCAATGTCCAACTTACTGCTCATCACCTCATTTTTCTCATTCTGGCAGATACCAGACAGCCAGACTGTCTCCAATCGCTCAGTGTCTCCTGAAGATTTTAAAATAGAAATTACAAGCAGGAGTGCGTTTAAAATGCTACTGCCAAAAGACAAATCAAAACACGACTGCCAAGAAAACACCCTGACCACGACTGCAAAATAGGTTGAAAAAAAAGACAAAATAGGTTAAAAAAAACATGATAAAACCTAACAATTTACACAAATCCAAGGCAATATATACAATTACAAATCCTAAAAGTTACAAGGAAGCATAGTGTCTACTCTAAACTGTAAGTAAAGTAGTCTATAACAATTTAAAACATCACATAGCTAAATTAAAATAAAATGAAACAAAATAAAAATTAAATGTTTAGGAGTGCGAGTCATTTCCAGAAATAACAATAAAATGTTAAAAAAAGAAACAAAAGAAGATACCATATAAGGTAGGTACTATGGGACATCACTGATTGGATGACAATGTTTGAGTTGTGATGTTTGATGTTTTTTCAAATGCGTTTTCAATGTCTGCATAATAATAAATGGTTGAGTATAGAGTTTTTCAGTTGTGACAACAAACATTGTGTGTACCAAGAGATTAGGTGACCAATTTTACCTGACGGATGCATCAAGACAATATGTGTTTGGGGTTAGGATTAGGATTAGGATTAGGGACTCCCTGAATGCAATCGACATTCCAAGGGGTCTATCAATTTCAAACGGGCTCCAGCTAATTGACAGGGAGACCAGTTACTCAGCTACCAACTTTTCCTCAATATCATTTGGTTCAAGTACTTCAGTAGGGATATGGGAGGATTTCCCCAAAACAAACAGGACATGTGCCCCTAAAGACAAAAGACCAGATTTGGACCGAATCCAAATTCTTCCCCTACCCCTTCTGTTTCTCCCTACCAACCCTCCAATTGTAGGGGCAATTGAAACTGTTTGTTTTTTTGAGGAGTAGCTGGGAGTAGCTTAGGACTAGTTATCCCTCCACCAGTGGGGGGATCCATGTTGCACATGTGGGGGGAAGGGAAACTAATTGCTTTATTATGATGATCTCTCTGTTTGGAGGACTTAATGTAGGGGTAGGGAAGAGCCATATTGGTAAGGGAAGAATTCGGATTCGGTCTTGCCCTTTGAACTTCGACTAAAATCTTTGCTCACCATCTCCAAGGAACTGTAGCAGAGCCAGATCTATAGGTCGTTTCCAGCGTGAATCTTTTACGAGGGCGATGCCGTATCCAGTAGTGGCAAACACTTTGCCGCTACCTATCGTCACCAGCTTGCACCCTTCATCTTTGCCAGCCATGTAGTTCAAAACGGCAGCATCATAGATGAAGGCATCCAGTTTCCTGCACACAAATATTAATTATTCTAGCAATGACACGAATCACTCATCCAATAAATGAGTACCAATGGCCCTAATTTACATAAAAAATAAATGTCTTTGCCAAATTTATCCTTGTCAAATAATTACAGAAATCAAAAACTGAACACTTCCAGGATGATCTCAAAGACATGACGTTCCAGACAAATTTCAGGCCTTTTCATTTTACATATTGGCACAAGATAGGCAGAAAAAATGTAAAGCACGTGCTGTTTGAAGTCCAAAAATACATCTTCGAGTACTGAAAGAGAGAGTCCTGAATCTTAATGAGAAAAAAGTGTTTGACAGTTGCTTTTAAAAACAGCTTAAGCAGCACAAGACACGTCTAAAAATAAATTCATCACAATGACCCAGTTCAAAAATAGATCCAAAACATTAAAAAAATTCCTCTCCCTGCTGTATTTGATCACCGCTGCTGTGTCATCTCATGTGTCCAGGTTAAATATAACTACCGAATCATTATCATGCCACACAGCTGAAATTTGAGCAAATCTGTACCCAGTTTTGAGGCTCTGCAGCGCTTCCTCCACGCCCTTCTGGTTGTATCTCATCATGTGTGTGTGCATGTCTGGATAGTTGCTGCGTATGTTCCTTTCTGTGCTCCCATTTGGGACCGTCCCAAAGCGAAAAGGAGGGTAATGCTCCTGTGGTTTTTGAAACTGCAAAGAGGCAGGAGGTAAATGTGAGAAGTATCAGACATATAAAGAAACAAATGAAAAATAGGGCAGTTATTTAAAAAAAAAAGTTTAAAAGAAAAACTAAAACAAGGACAGAAAGCTGAAAGGAAGTTGAAATCTATTTATTGTCCATAATGGATTTCTTCAAAAACCAAATACAGAGCTGAATAAATAGTCTGTCCACCAATCTCTCACCTCATCTCGATTAAATCTGACATCAGTCAACATGCATCTGCTTGATTAATTTCCTAATCCAGTTCAATCTGTGCCCGATCAGGGTTTAGATTCCCATACATGACACAGAAGCATGTCTGTTAGAGCTCAATTACACCATGAACAGAGTAGAACCATCCATCGTGGTTTTGGCACTGACCTTTGGAGCTGACCAGAAATGAATGGGCCAATTAACATGTGAGTGGGCATGAACTGTACCTGTGCTTGAGAATAATTCCGCAGCTGCAACTACAAACCAAATGTTGCAGAATTTTTCTGATACATTTTTGATCAACATACCACATTCTAGCCACGAGTTTAGAGCCTCTCTTAGCTTATCATGGCAAATGAACTAAATACAAGTGTGTTCATTGTAGCTGAATATCTCATTAAAACATGTGTTTTAACACAAAAAGTTACTTTGCTGCATTTGTGCACCATTGAAAATTTTATAAACAGGATTTTAAGTCAATTTAATAATCATAATAATGGATTAGATTTATCTGCGCTTTTTCTTGTTGCTCAAAGTGCTTACAGAGTGTCCATTATTCATTCATAGTTGGTGATGGTAACTACTGATGTAGCCTCAGCTGCCCTGGGGCAGACTGACATAGGCGGGGCTGCCAGTTTGGGTCTACGGCCCCTCTGTCTATCACCGGGACGGAGCCGCACTGGAGACAGGGAGGGTAAAGTTTCTTGCCCAAGAACACAACGACAGCTGGCTTGGGGGAGCGGGGATCGAACCGCCGACCCTGCCACTGCCATCATGTGCCATCATGACATCATGTGGCACTGCCGCCCAATTTAAGTTTAAGTCAAAAAGTTTAAAAAGGATAAGGTCATGACTGGACGTCACTGCATTTATGGCGAAAGAAATTTACAGTCTTTATTTCTTTTCTGCAGGAAATACTTAAATAAATAAACCAACAAAAGGTCAACCTTAACTTTTTCTTTTAATAACTGTAAAAAGAATAGAAAAATGTGTTGAGCTGAAGTCTATTCATCCATCTGTGCCGGGTCACAAGGGTATAGCATAGAAAAACATTATAGTGGTCTCCAAAAGTTTTTTTTTAAGGAGGAGCCGTATCGACTAAGGGCTGGCGATCCCTCCGCTGGTAGGGTGATCCGCATCACGCTGTGGCGCGGAGGAAAAATGCATTTCTTTACGTGTGTGTGCTCTGAAGCACAGAAATTAACTCCATAATGTACTTATTGAGTTTATGTCTTTGCATGACATTTTAAAGTCATAAAACCGATGCTGTCATGTATTTTCTGTGCCCTGGCAGCTATGCGCTAGGGCAGATGATCGGCGACTATTGATGATGTCATGAAATGGTAGTAACGTCTGAATTTGAAGACCCTAGTTCACATGTGTCAAACTAGGGTGTGGCCCGCCATGTCATTTAATGCGGCCCGCGAGAGCATAATAGTTTTTAATTTCTTCAAATGGGGGAATAATTCTTGAAACATCGGATTGGGCAACTATACATTAAGACTTAAACACTGTCCATATAACCTAACCTGACAGAATCAAATGTAAAGGGTTTAAGCTAGAGTAACAAGCAAACACATGTTTTCTATGCAACTGTAATTGTCACTTTAAAAAGTTATAAATAAATAAATAAATAAATGAGGTATTTAACATTAAGGAGTAGTTACATTTATCTTTCATTGCATTTAGTTACATGTATAAGTTATATCTGGCCCTTTGAGGACAACTACTTTGCTGATGTGGCCCTCTGTGAAAATGAGTTTGACACCCCTGCCCTAGTTAGTGTCATATCTCTCTGCTTGGAGGGATAAATTTAGGGATAGGGAGAAGCTGTAAGGAAGCAACTCGGATTCAGCCTGCTGACATTGATCCCTGTTTTTGTTTTTGCCTTTTATTGAATCGTTTTTGTCAAGGTTTACTGGAGCCCTTACTTTTGCTAGAATCCATAAATTACAAGTTGTTTTGAAAAAAAAAAACACATAGGAGATTTTCAGCCCCTAAAGGTGCATAGTTCTATTCCCAAAGTTGTTGCTCTCTAATTAGCCTGTTTCAGCCACGAATACCTGGACTTTGGTCAAAAGCATTGGAATTGAGTTTTGACTTATTTACTTTACAGCTGGAATATCTTGTAAAAGACAGGCATGTTTCTAAAAAAAAATCTGCTTAATGACCTTTTCTATGTTTTTTCTGGGTATAGGAAAAGTATACACCGGACTTGCAAACTAAAGCCAGCCTTTGCTGTGTGTTAAAAATAAAATGGTATCCAGTTGAGCTTCTTTGAAAGTCTTTTTGTAAGCTGTTTGCACAGACTATACAGTCTAAAAAACCAGTGCAGGCGTTGTCTTCCTCTGTGGTTTAGCAGTTTTTTTAACCATTTGACATTTTGTGATCTTGTTCAAACAGAGTGAGGGATGAAGACAACACGGGGGAATATTGATGGACAGACTTGAAATACTGACAGGACAAGTTAGGACTCAGACGCGATTTGTGTTGGCAGACAGCAGTAATTGATTAGTCATTCATACCACTGGGCCTCCTGCTGTTAGGAAAAGGAGAGGGACATTCATAACAGAATCCTTTCGCTGGAGATCACCTGGGAGGCTGTTTTTCCACTGCATTTCTGACTCTTGTGTTAATGGTACATAAGTCGATGCAATTTGAAGAAAACCGTAAATGGTTACATTTAAATAAACAGACTACATGGGTTTTAATAGTTTCGTACCTTTTTGTCAGAGAGGCCTGACACTGTGTCGATGTATTGTTCCTGTATCATGAAAGCCGCCAGGTTGGCAGTATAAGAAGCCAGAAAGATGACGGCAAAAAAGGCCCAGACCAGCACCATGATTTTACTGGTGGTTCCTTTGGGGTTTTCAATGGGGACGGAGTTGTTAAAGACGATGCCCCACAAAAGCCACACAGACTTTCCAATTGTGAAGGTTGGCCCGCCAGGAGCTGAGAAAAGAAGGAAATGAGTTACACTTTTCAGAGAAATTGTCCTAATTTCTAAGACGTATCTATGGCAATGGCGACAGTAGTTGCCATAGATACAATGACTCAGAAAGACTCGGACCAATAGCTGTTGACTGGTTTCAACATAGCGGTGCCCATATCAGGAAGCAATGGCCCTACCAATTTGGAAACACGAGAAGGGAGGGGTTGAGCTGTACTTTGTTTTTACAGTCAATGTATGCAAACATGGAAAAAATTCCGCGTCCGCCTGAAATTATGTAATTTCCATTTCCCCGCTGATGATATGCGACACCATCTTGTCGTCTGTGGCAAGGTCCCTCTTGAAAAGTGTGCAAGTTTAATCACACAAGGGTTCAGATAATCTCTCAAGAAATCAGACTTAATCTTAAGAAACTAATTCTGATCATAAGCCAAACAGCTCTGTTTTAAGCATTTCTGAAGAGAGAATGCTCTAGTTTAGTTTATACTCTGGTATTGTTTAAGATATGTATAATTGAGAAAAAATTTAACAAAAAATTAACTAAATTGATTGATGAAGAAGTCCAAACACAAAAAAATTCTTCATTTTAGACCACAAACATACAATGAGCAAAGTTTAATGAAAAGGGATGAAGGTTTTAGCAAATGCTACTACCTCCGCCTGTTACTGTTACCCTTCACCTATATGTTGTAAAGAACGGTGCCAACACCATTAATCACACTGTGATTTGTGAAGTCAGGAATGCTAATTAAACTTTGTAAGTGACCTTTCAGGCATGGAAACATTGCTCTATTGGTGCTGCTTTCTGGGTTTGATGAGCCTCAAACTTGTTGGGAAAAGGCAAATGTTTCAGTTTTGTAAAATCCGGCATGGACGGAGCAAAATTTGCAGTAGGATGAGGATTAGGAGCTTTTTTGGCACATTGTTATTTACTAGTACATATAAACACCTTTAAATCTCTTTACATTTAGGAAACAGCACACGTTACATTAATTTAGCAATAGTTTTTAACTTCACTCAGTTAATTCTCAAGTGACTTGATGATTCTAATTTATAAAACTACAAAAACAATAAGACAGGCAAAAAAATGGACTCACCTTTGGCGCTCACTAAACTGCGGTTGTAGCCAACCGGGCTGAAGTATTCAAACACAAATACGGTCACAGCCACCACGGTCAGGCACATCACAAACATCATGACCCAGACTGCTGGACTGTACGGCTCTGGACAGAACAAAAAGTTGAGGATGTATATTATAGATAGGTCAGTGATGGTGGTCGCTTTGTATTGGATATGATAAAGATAAAAGAACAAAAGGCAAGAAATAGAATGTTGAGGATCTTGTGTAGAAACTAGTGGTCCGTGTTTTGGATTTATGTGAGTGCCTTCAGGGTTGATAAAGGGATTTAGTTGCAGGCTGCAGGCTATCACTGGAATTAAAGCTTTTTGAGAAGTTTTCCAAGGTGCCTCCTGGGACTGCACTTCTGAGTAGGCCACAGGAAGTGATGTGAAAAGGCCAGGCACTAAAGTTTAACTCAATTCCTTACCAAGAAAAGCAGATGGGGATACCGTTCCGTTACTGCGTGCCACCATCACGCTGATGCCCGTCTCAACAAATGGCACAGAAAAGTCGATAATTTCAGAGCGCTCCTCATTGATGGTCAGAGAGCCGATGGCCATGTCGGCTCGTCTGTACACAACCTGAGAAAAGAAAAAAAGAAAACAAAGAAAAGAAAAAAAAAATATATATATATAGAACAAAATGTGTTAGTAAATGACAAGCAATATCTCTGTTTCTTTACTTTTATTTTTGTTCTAAAAGAACCTAACAAAAAATACTAATCTTTCAACCATGAAGCCACAAGCTTTCCTATAGTGTGCAACAAACAGACATGATTTAATAGTTGTGTCTCTAGAGGGAAAATATACTTGTCTCATAAAATTAGAATGCATATGGAGACAATGTTGCATCTTGAGACTGCTCCTTTCCAGAGCAGCTTATAAATGTTATATGAAAACAAAACCGCATGATTACAGCAGCAGAGTGCCTTCAGGCAAAGAGAAGCTACCAAGAAAAGTCCTCTGAAGAACACCTGCTCAGGGTTCTCCACTTCCAATAACAGCTGTGGCTGAAATAGTGAACAAAAACTTAATTTTAAAAAAAATCTATACAGTATATATGACTGCAAACCACTGACCTACATAAAAACTTCTCAAAGAAACCATCTTCATCCTGGATGCATGATCTCTATTCTGTATTATATAAGTTTGGAGAAACTTGAGCCTGAGAATAAGAAAAGCTTTTTCTTCAGTCTTTTAAGACTTTTTTTTTAAGTTAAAAAATCCAGTTCAGTCACAGAAACATAAAAAAAGTTTTCCATTATGGACATTTTTTTGTTTGTTCTAAAGAGATTTATCTTGTTTATGTCTACGATTTAATTTATAAGGTAGATTTAGTTAATTTGTTTTTTTATTTTATTTTTTTACAATTATAGATGAATTGGTTAAAATGTTTGTTTAGTTGCCCCCCCCCCCCCCCCCCCGTTTTGGATGGGATGGACTTGTCCATTGCTATATAGCTTCCCCAGTGTTAGTGCTGGTTTTTTAGGTCAGTTAGGTCCCCTTTTGTTTCATATTCACGTGGTTATTAGTCTTTTTGTTGGGCCCTAATTATTATTTCTTAAACCATGGTCTGGTTAAATACTCGATTCTGATTGGCTGCTGGTTGTGCATTAAAACCTGATAACTGCACGGTAACCTCACGGTAACCACACGGTTATCAGGTGGTACGTGATCGCGCCGCATCACGTAAAACATAGTCCGTTTTTTGTGAGAAAAGAGATCCAAATTGGAAAAAAATACAAGAATTAAGGACTAAACTGGGTAATATGAATTGCTTTTGTAACTGACCATGGTATAAGCGGGTTAATGGCCTTCGAAGTGTGCATTATTACTTTTTAACGCACTTCGCGGAAGCAACCGTCCGACACGAAGCGGAGGACGGTTCAGGCTTCCACGGCATGTGTTAAAAAGTAACGCACACTTCGTCTACCATTAACCCTTACTTATTGTGGACAAAGAATTCCTGCCAAAATGGAATCAAACAGCTTTTAAACGAAAACATTTTGCCCTGATGACTGAGTGTGAACCCTCAACTTTAATGCACTTATTTACTTTAAACAGAGCATTATTTAGGCCAAAGATTGACATTTGGACTTGTTGTTTGAGACTTTTCCTTATATGCATAATTCTAGTTTTACTTTTTAGAAAAGCAGTTTGAGCCTAAAAATACAGAAGTTTTTTGGCGGCAAACCTGTGTGCACAGATTTTATGCAAATTTCTGCTCTGCACTGGTTAAATTCAGCTTTTTAAATCAACCCACCTGAACATGTTTCTTTCAAACATACTTGAAATGACAAAAATGTTGCTTGCGACTGCTTCAGTCAGTCAGTATCTTGACTGTAGCAGCTGTGCATTTCTCACCTCCCCGATCATGCCGTTCCAAACTCCGTGGACCAGTTTGCCGTGTTTTCCATTGGTGACCAAATAAAGGTCAAAGGAGAACTTGATGGTTCGGGACAGCTTCTTGAGGATGTCTATGCAGAAACCTTTGCAGCACAATTTGGTGTAGGACTCTGTGGGGCCAAAAACACTGCCGGCAAAGAGAGAAAGACATATGCAAAATGATAAAAACATATATATTTTTTAGCATCTTGACATGAATAACTTTTTCCCTGGGAGCTGGAAATCTTCCCATCTTTAGCTTCAGAGGCAAAAGCCGTTGTTTAACTTGGTCCAAAGTAAAGCAGAAAGCTCTGTGAAGGGCAGCCACTTGCAGGATCATTAGCTAAAATCAATGTAGGTGTCTTTTGGAGCGATGGGGGAGAGACCAGAAACAGTAACCATGCAGAAATACACCATTGTAACAAAGGCCACAGCACATGGCTGAGTGACCTTGATGGCCTATAATCAGAGTTTATTAAAGGATCTATGGGACACTCACTTCCACTCTGTGGCCTCACTACTTAATGGGGTATAGAGGAAGACAGTACAAGAAAGACTTCTGAGTAAAAATAAGCTTAGAGTACTATTTGAAAACACAAACACTGGAAAAAAGAATATTTAGTTAAATAGGTTTTAGAAAATGAGTCATGTTAGCACTAAAAAATGATGAGAAAAACCACAAAACAAGAGCAGAGGATTAAATGAAGGAATCCTGTCAAGTGATTAAGACAAACAGATTGTTTTTCTAAACTTCGTGCATTCATTTTAACATAAAAAAACGAATTGTACTCTGACAGCTTTTTCTTTCATGGGGATCTAATTCTGATAAATTCAGTGTTAATTAACTGCTGCGAGAGTCGGCCACCTGTCGTCATTATACACACTCCACTAGCAATTCACCAGTGCACACAAAAACTGGCTCAAACTGGGTCGTCTTGTGTTTATACACTCGGCGGCGTCCTCCGGGGAATGGCGGCATTTATGCTACGCTGTGTGGTCTCCACAAACTGCCCAAAAACTGGCGCAGCGTGGAGAGGATGAGGCAGCTGGACCATAGAGATGAAGATTCTCAGGTGAAAAACTGCCAGAAAGCTTATAGTGAAGGTCCAGATAAACCCTGAGAGGGAAGAGGCTAAAGTTTAGAAAGGATGGGGGAGGAGAAGGAGATAAGGGAGGTATCAAATAACTATACAAAAGGAGGGGAAAAACTGGTTTTCCTCAACCACAGAAAGTTTCTCATTGTTTTATGCATTCATTAACAAAAAGGGGTCAGTTTAACCTTATGTATTAGTTCAGAATTAGATTCCAGAGTAAGATGTTCTTTACAGAGCCAAACAAAAATTAGATGATAAAAATCACAATTCTTCATTTTATTATATTTTATTATAAAACCAAAAAATGGAAGTAAACTGCGTCCTCACATATGCAACAATATGCCCAGAAACCCCCTGATATGAAAATCATATAGACAATAAAAGCTATCATCATTGGTTTAGTGTGGTTGCACCATAATGACAGCAGCACTTTGATTAGCCTAAAAACCACATTAGTGAGTTCCTTCAAGTTGCAGCCTAGGGCTCCACAATCGAAACTGTGACAAGTGAATGTATGCACTTTTTATTTAAAAATAGGAACATTTAACCCTTGTGCCATCCAATGAGCCCAACCTTACATTGACGTGTGGACAAAGGTGAAGAGGATTTCATGTAATCCAAGGACACCAGTGAAGATCACAAATGATTGAAGAAAAAAGGTTTAACGCACTGTCTAGTGGGTCTAGATGACCTCACTCTCAATCTTAAAGTGCCTATAGAACAAGGGTTACAAATGTACGGTGGCTGAGAACCGCCATTGAGCAAAAATAAAAAACTACTAGCAAAAAAGAAAAAAAGCGATGTCAAAAAGCGATGCAAAAATAAATAAATAAATGCAAACAAAAAAAGTGATGCATCTAGAAAAACGGCAGCAAATAATTTTTTTCATCTTTATTATACAAAACAGAAGTACAATACAAAACACAATTTTACAAAGTAAACTTCCATTATGCCAGGGGAGCACATTACATGCATTTTACATAAAGAAAGCCACGACAAAAGAGACATCACCACGGAACTGACGCCGCAACAGATCAAGGATCAGTTTGGAGGATCAGTTTGGAGGATCAGTTTGGCGAATAGTAATATTCGCCAAATACACTGGACTCTTCATAATCAATGTGTCATGAACTGGTGATGGAGGACCCAAAATGCAAGAGACCAGGATTGGTGACAAGAAATAAAACATTTAATTAGCAAACTGAAACATGACAAAACTATGAGGAGAAACAAAACTGTGACACAACAAAGCAGATGACCTGACAAGGATGAACAGAAACCAAGACACTTAAATAGGTTTAGGGCAATTTAGTAACTGAAGGCAGCTGTGGATCATGAACCTGAAACTGGAGTGACTGACAAAAAGAAAAGCGCCTTTCCAGCAGCAACCTGTGGGCGTGATTTTCACACAGGGTCTATCGGACGATCTTCTGAATATGCAAATGCAGGGTTTTTATACCGGGCCCATCTCTGAGCTTGTGGGTTCGGACTTTGAATGCACCATGTTCATCTGTCTGTCCCCTTCGTGTTTGTACGAAGTAAAACCTCCACAAAAGATAAGTAGCTGTCTCTGAGTCATTATTCATTCATTTCTGTGTGCAGGAAGCTGAAGGGGAACTAACCTAATTTACCTATTTTACAGTGCTGTTTAGAATCTCCAGTTTCCTCACATGCATGTAATATGCTCCCCTGGCAAAATGCAAGTTTACTTTGTACTTCTGTTTTGTTCAATAAAGTTGGAAAAAAAATTTGCAGCCATTTTTCTAGATGCATCGCTTTTTTTATGTTTGCATTTATTTATTTATTTTTGCATCGCTTTTTGACATCGCTTGTTTTCTTTTTTGCTAGTATTTTTGCTCCTCTTTTTTGTTCCTGCTTTTTTTTATTTGCATGTGATTTTTCTTTTTTTCTAGTAGTTTTTTTTTATTTTTGCTCCTCTTTTTTGTTGCTGCTTTTTTTATTTGCATGTCATTTTTCTTTTTTGCTAGTAGTTTTTTATTTTTGCTCCTTTTTTATTATTGCTGCAATGGCGGTTCTCGGCCACCGTACAAATGTGTTTGAGATATTTCAGAACATTAAGACTAGACGGCTGACAAACAGCTTGTATTTTATTCATATTTATTAAAAATATTTCAACTATTTCTTTAAAGTCATGAGTGCAGGATCTCTGTTCCCAAGGATCACTTGTCTGTATGAAGCACCATTCACACTCCCTCAGCAGTAAGAGTTCTAGCGACTGCTTCCCATGAATAGTCTGTTAATAAATTAGCGTTTCGGGCTCTTGTGTTTAAAACTCACGTTGTCAGGTGTAGCTATGCCAGTTTTTGCAACCGTTTATGGGCACTGCGTGCAAAACATGCAGCTTTTGAATATGCATTTCAAGTTAAACCAGGTCAGACTTTGACCAATCAGGGACCTGACTTTGGTAGTGACATTTTAATAACGTCTATTTTAAATCATGGAAGTGCCAACCATTTAAAAATTCATTATCGAGGAGAAATTAATAATTGCAGTTTGCGCCCTGCTGGGATTTTGATGCTAAGTCGTTCATATATTCTACTCAGTTCATATATACCTGGAGCAAGGCTGGGAAGATTTGTACTGCTTTGACAGTCTGCACCAAGGCTCTTCCAACTGAAGGTGGCAGACATGCGCTAGTAAAAAGAAGAAAAAGCACCACGTTTAGCGTGGTGTGTCAGTAGCTTGAAAAATATTGCACAAGACAAAATGCAACATCAAATATAAAAGTTTAAAAAGTTAAAACTTTAGAGCTAATAAAATCTTCCTGAATAGTCTTCCTCTAAGCCCTTTAAAGTCCCACCCTGGTCACCTTTTGATCTATTGTAAAGATGTTTAATGATTGTGCTGTTGTTTGCCAAAATTGAAAAAAAAAACGTTTTTTTAGAACAAAGTTTCTGCAAAGCAGCAGCAGTTCATTAGAAATTCGCCTCTGAACAGTGTAGATCTGGAGCAACCCCGCCCCCCTTCCCCTCTCTGTTTCTGAGAGCTCAGAGTAGGGAGTTTGAGGCCCGCATAGTGCCTTTTTCTACGTCACAAATACAATCTTTTTCAAAGACATTTTTTTTATCTGCTCCTGATTCTTAATGATTTGAATAAAGAAATCCTCAAAAATGCTAATTTGAACTTAATTTTCTTTTTATATGTCCTCCATCATGAGAAAATGCCACAAGAACGTGCTAAAAAAACCAAAATAACGACATTTAGGACATTTCTAATGCTTTAAGGATAGTAAGGGCAAAGAGTTGAATCCAAATTCACTTTCAAAGTCACTCTCTAACATATTGTAATATCCTATTGATCTTTACCAATGTTTTTAAAGGTAAAATTAACATGAGGATGACATGTTCAGTCATGTTCACTATAATACATTTCATTAAAACTCTCACGATAAATGAATCGCATCTGAAAGCTCAAATAGATGCAACCAGACACGTGTGTCCCTTCAAACTAATTGAATCTGCTGTGAACGAAAAATTAACAGAGACGCAAACGCTTTTTAAAAATTTCTTATCACACATTTTTCTTTTTTTATATTATATATCATTTAAATGTTTCAAGGATATTTTCCTGTTTTAATCTGGCATTTCTGCACGTTTTTGGAGTTAAAGCTTTTCAAATCAGATAGCTAAGAGAGGAATTCCTGCTCCTAATCAGTGCAGAGGTGGACTCAGCCCTCTGGCAAAAGAAACCATCATCCATCCAAAGGCTGGGATTTTAATGAGCAAGACAAAAAGTTTTAATCATGCCAAACATCTGCTCTACGGAGAATCTTCTCAGATTATGTGATTTATATATAAGCGGTCCTCTCTCTTACTCTTTCCCCGCTTCCTGTTTGTTGGTCACCTTCCAAATAGGACATGCCAGGCTAAGAGAAATTGTCAAAGAGAAACCCTCGGCGGGATAACATTGTCCCATGCTTTGACAGATGTCTCTGTATCGAACAGATAAATCTTCTTTACTGGCAATCAATGTGGCATTGCACCCAAGAACAGCCGCTCCATATCTCTTTCTATAATTAATGTGCCAGAGATGATCAGATCCACAATCTGCATATAGCGGACACACCAGCATATGGACTCGCTGTTGAGAGCACAAAGAGCATTCGTCGACTTAATTGTTTGTTTTTTTGCTCCACAGTTGAACAAAAGGTTGATTGAAAATCGAAAAAGAGGTGAATCTTCTGCACAGTGAACATGCTGCTAATGTGTGACTTTAAAAAGCAATTTGTCAGTGAAACTGTTTCCCAGCTCAACTTTAAGCTGGCTGTCCTTCTTTACGTAGACTTGGTCGGGATTTTAACTCTAGAATCTTTCAACAACTGAGCTATTATGATAGATTTCTGCTAAAGTTTGTGAAGCTTCCTGCAGAAAAAAGAGAAGTGCCTTTCTTTGGGGACTTCAACGCTGGTACTTTTAAAGTATCTGCAGCAATGCTGGTACTTCTGTGTCTTTTTCTGGGTATTTGAACTTGAGTCATGCTAATGGACTTATAACCCTCATGAAACATTTCAAGTGGCTTCCTCGCTCAACACTCAACATCAAGACAAGTAAGAAACTTTTCCATATTCTGGATAGTTTCTCTATAGTATATTATTATACCATGGTCTGGGTGAAAAATGATTCTGATTGGCTGCTGGGTGTGCATTAAAAAGTGATAACGCACGGTAATAACCGCACGCCCCAAAGAGAGGTTCCGGTCACCTAAAAATCTTCTGTATAAATGCTTTTTTAAAACAACCTTTTGCTACCTTATCTGAAAAAACCAAACGGTAAGAGGTGAACTTTCTCTCTGAACCAATGCTTTATTCAAACCATCGGAAAGATCATCATATATGTATTGTTTTATATTATATCACCGAATCTTGACAGCGGGGGTGGTGCGGCGCCTTGTCTTGTCTTGTTACCAGGCGGTGCACCACGTAACAAATAGTTCGCTTTTTGTTAAAAAAAGCGATCCAAATCGGAACAAAAACAAGAATTAAGGACTAAAAACTGGTTAATGTTTATTTATCTTGTGAGTATGGTATAAGCGGGTTAATGGCCTTCGAAGTGTGCATTATCACCTTTTAACGCACTTCGTGTCGGACGGTTCAGGCTTCCACGGCGTGCTTAAAAAAGTGATAATGCACACTTCGAAGGCCATTTACCTGCTTATACCATGGTCACTTGCAAAATAAATAACCATTAACCAGTTAATAGGCAAACGCATGATTTCCTTATTATTAAAGTCCTTAATTCTTGGCCATTAACTCTTACGTTTTCATCTGTGTTTTTCAAACTGTCATTATAACTTGAAAATTCTAAAATGCAAAAATTGTATTTTAACCCTTGTGCTATCTTAGATGACCCCACCCTTACATTGACGTGTTCTCCCTACCATTACAAAGTTTGATAAAGGTGGAAAGATTTCATGTAATCCTCGGACACCAGTGAAGATCACAAATCATCGAAGACAAAAGGTTCAGGCGCACTGTCTAGTGGGTCTAGATGCCCCAACTCCCAATGTTAAAGTGCCTAGGATAGCGCAAGGGTTAAACGGGATAAAAAGATTGTATAAACCACATGGGAACTCAGGGTTTATAAAACGTAAAATATTACGCTTCAAGTCACCATTGTAGCACAAACGGCAATTCTCCTCCATGATCAGTTTTCAAACGGTTGGCAACTTCTGTAACTTAAAACAGATGCCATCCAAATATCACCACCAAAGCTGGATGCCTGTTTAGTCAAAGCTTGACTTGGTTTAACTTTCAATGCACGTTCAACGCCAGCACATTTTGTACATAGAGCCCAAAAACAACCTTAAAAAAGTATTTAACTAGAAGCACAAAACGCACAATTACGTGTGATTACATAGAGTTCGTGTTAAAAGTGGTCACTTAAACGCTCATTGCAGAAGACGGTGGAAACGTAGTACGGAAAATTTCCATTTTCAATTACATTTTTGTGGACACAGTTCCACACTTTACTTTCTGAAACTGTTAAACTATTATTGTTTAATTAATACTTCAAATACAATTACACAGTATTCATTCAGGTTCTTTCCCCTCCATTACTAGCAAAGTTGAAAGTCAACCAAGTTGCCACTTTTATATTTTAAATAGAGACATTTTAAGCTTATATTTCCATCCTGCAGTTATATTGGTTGTCCAACAAACCCGTGGACAAACATTAAAACTATTGTAAACAGTCTCTCATTTTGTGTGCACTGTGAGGAGTTGCTTTGACCAAATGAAGACATTACTGATGAGGTGCAGGCACTCGAAGGTAATAGCTATTTAATGTCTGTTTTCTGCAAGCTGCGATCTGTTTTTGACACAAAAGGTATGTTTTTAAAAAAGTGTGCAGACATTCAGCAGACACAATTACTCCCTGCCTAATGAAGTGTGGAGGTTTGCGATGATCTAAACTGAACTGCAGGAACGTGGAGAGAACAGATGTCAATGGAAATGTTTTTCATACAGTTATAAGTAGAAGGTATTATACAGTACTGTTCAAAGAAAAAACTCCATCCATTCTTTTTTATGCAACAGGACATACAAAAAAAGCATTTGGTCTAAATCAGTTAAACAGAAGAGCAGATGAGCCGCAGCACAGCACATTTTACAACCCAGGTGATGTTTATTTATAACAAACCTGACTCTGGGTATAGCAGGGATCATTAAATGTCCAGCTACTGTCAGAGTCAACATGACGACTTTGACTGGATCATTGCAACAAGCTGAGATTTGTTTTTGAGTGTTAGATAAGCTGCTGCCGTGCATGGAATGAATGTTCGATCCAGTTTGGCCCAGCCATCGTCTGTTGGACAGATAGCACCGCATTTGTCTTCAGAATGCTCTGCTGTGCAGAGGAGCTACTGGTGGACTCATGGAATGAAACGTTAGCAAGTCCTGTGGACAATCTAATATTACCTACATATCTAAGTTTGATCTTTTACAACCAGAAAAGTAGTGTTAATTTTGCTTTTGCTCACAGTGGCATTTTTGTCAAAATGTCCAAAAACCTTTCATTATTAGAAGGACAAAATGCTGAAGCTTGTAAAGAACCATGTCTGAAAACTTTTATGGAGGGGTTGGTATTAGGAGCACCGTCAAAGAATGGTCTATTTCTGTACTTATGTTATATATAAAGCACTCTGAACTATAAATGGTGCATACTTAGTGTTTTACTACCTTTTTAGAAGGCCCAAAGTGCCGAACAATCACAGTTTCAGTCACAGATGCACACACACGTTCACACACTGAACCGCTGCAAAATACGGCCGCTAACCCATAACTAGCAGGAGCAATGTATAGTTCATTGCTTTGCCCAAGGATATTTCCAACACATGGGCGGCAGGGTTCCTATACCTGTCCTCAAAATAAGTGTCTAAGTATATTTATCCGCCACATCTTAAGAGAACTCTGGGAAAATATTGTCTGACTTTGAGCCAGTTTGTGGTTGCAAACTGGCGAGACGCAGAATATCTCGTTAAGGCTTTTAAGATTCCCTTATAGTGTGGCAAATGTCAAATTTCAAAAATCGTGCATGATCCTGTAGCCCAAATATGCAGAATCTTTTACATACCTTATTTTGGGGGGTATAAGGCACAGACGCAAAAAAACCTCATATAAGTAAATTCAGATCATAAAAACATATATACATATAAATTCACCAAACCTGGCATAATGTTGTGTTTACACCTGGTGAGAGGAAGCCAGAGCCCCTGTAGAAAACCCACGCATGCATAGGGAGAACTTGCAAACTCCACATAGAAAGGTCCCACATTGGTGTTCTGTTTCAGGTCCCCCAGCTGGGACTTGAACCAGGGGCCTTTATGCAAGGCAAAAGTGCTAACCACTGCGCCACTGTACAACCTGTGTCTCAATGCAAGTAAGAAAAAATTTATAAAGTTAAGAAGGAGAATGATTAGATTTTCCACCATATTTGTTTTGGACAGTGCTTCTTCTGCGTTTCTGTCAGTAGTAAATATTGAATTAAATTCCTACAGTGCCATCTAGTGTTAGTTGGAAATTAACAAAAATTTGAGTTTATATATATACATATATATATATATATATATATATATATATATATATATATATATATATATATATATATATATATATATATATATATATATATATATTGTCCTGTCCAACAGCTACAGGCAGATGAGAACTGAGGGCCTCTTGTGATGGACATATTTTACTTTAACAAGAGGGGTTATTAATCTTCAGACAAACCAAAGGTATGTCTGAATAAACTCCTTTGGTAATTGAGGCCAAACTTTATTAAATTCCATCACGTTTGAAAATCCTAAAAGTTGACCGACGAAAAGGAAAGAAGTGGGAAGAAGAGAGAGGGATGTTGGGGGTAGGAGGGTGATAATAGGAGGAGGGGGGGATAAAACCATGAAGTTTACTGGCTGTTTACTGTCACGTAAGGTTCAAATGTAGTACAAAAGGGCGGGGCCTGTCCACACACACACTCAAATGTTATCAACACACCTGCTAGGCTGCAAAAATGTCCACATGTCAACATGCTGTACACAAACAGATAGTGTTCACACGCATACTTATGCCTTTTTAAACCAACTATTGTGAATATTTCAGCTCATTCAAATCATGCAACTGTTAGTGCAAAGGTGAGCTAACACCTGTGCTCAGGTGAGTGTTTATGTTCTTCTAAAATGGATGGTGGAACGTGAAAAGAAGGAGGGAGAGTGCCCAGCCATCCCCACCCCAAGACCCCCCGCGCAGCAGCAGCCGGAATCCCAACGCCACACACGGAACAGGCAGGGAACACCGCCTCGGCGATCAAGCCCGCCACACAGGCCAGGCCAGCAGGATCGCGAGGTTCTGTGAGCCAGAGAGCAGGGAGGCACGAAGGGAAAGAGAGTGCCGCCCCAGCCCAACCAGGAGAGCAGCGCCCCCGCCGCGCCAGGAGAGCCCAACGCAGGGCCCCACCGGAGAATGATGCCCACAGCCCCAGACAAGCACCCCATCACCACCCGGGAAATCTGGGCATCCCCCAACCACAGGTACAAGCCAGAGTTCCCCCAAGGGAGACCCGCCCGCACTCCAGGCAGCCACCACCCGGCCCACGGTTGGTCCAGGAGGAGCAAGGCGGGGCCCGCCGCCCGCCCCAGGAGGGGAACCCCAGGGGAAAAGGGCAAGCCCACAAGGTAAAAGAATGGGCCCACCAGGCTCGGCCACAGTTGGAAATTCCATGGGCCCCGCGCCAGAGGCAAGGACCAGAACCCACTCCCAGGGACACAACACCCCGGCTCAGGTGTGACCAACCCTCACCGCTGGAGAGCACCGCTGGCCCAGGAAGCTGGCACCCAGAGGACACAGCCGCCAAGGTTAAGGCCTGCATTTCACCAGGGAAGGGGCAGGGACAGATGGTCGCAGGTCCCACCATCTCTGGGTAAAATGTATGTGCGTGTATGTGTGTTTGGAGAGAGTGTGTGTGCATGTGTGTGTGTTTATGCTGGAATGTATATATTGGAGGGGGAGAGAGGTACTGATAAGAGTTAAAATTGGCGGGTAGGGTGCTAGGAGGACATCTGCTGCTTGCTGGCAGTGATGTCCAAGCACACCCCTACCAAGGGGCCCTACATGTCTAAGGTGCAAATAAAACCGAAAAGAGGGGGCCCACCTTACACGGCAACCATAGGAGGGGGCCACTGCCATGCAGCCCCCTGTTTATATATTTTAAAAGGACATATGTCGCACTTGGCCAAACTGTGCCAAAAAAATGCGACTTACTCTGAAAAATACACACCATTTTCTGTTCACTCAGTAATAAAAGTGAGGTTTTCTAGTAGCATGGTACATGATTTTCATTCATGTTTTTCAGTTAGTTTTTTCTTTTTGAGTAAGTGAACATGATTTGTTGAAGTATATTTTTTAATCATTTAACCACTAAGTTTCCAACCATCTAATTATTTTATTTGTTTCTTTCCAGTGTTTTAGACGCAGCATAACTTTTTTGAAAAATGTTGAGTTAATTATTCGTTTGCCTTCTTTTATATTTATGAATTAAGATTATATGAATGTCTTATTGATAAAGTGATGAATAGACAAAATAAGAAAAAGAATATATTAATGTACTATTTTTATTCATTTTCTACAGTTCTGGTTGTGCTAATGATTTTTTGTAGACATCTAAACCTAATTTTGTTACTGCCAGACAGGAGACAATGCTGTCCTTCAATTCAATTCTATACAAATTCACAGCACTGACATACTTAATTGAAAATTTAAAATAATATAAACCACTATAAATGTGAAAAAAATGTGTTATTTTTTGTCTTGGTTTGATGAAAATGTTCCTGTACTGTACTACATCAATGAAGAAAATACATAGTGCTTCACAGCTGGTTTTAAGGCTTTTTAGCTTCTCTCCATGAAAACTTTGATGTACCTGCTTGTCATGTTCCATCAAATCTTGTTCTGCTGCTCTGTTCGCACAGCACGTTAACTACAGGTTGTAAACATTGGAAGTCCATTCAACCAATTTTTCTGGAAGTCGCTGTGCTGGGGCTTCATTGGAGGAGCTGCAGTCTGTCCACTTAGCTTCAAAGGAGGGCAAGTGAGATCGTCTCAGGCAGTTTTGAGACAAAATATTTAATGCGTAGACGTGTTAGGATCGGTCACTCTGAAGCAATAGATGTTGAATGTTACAACTTGGGGCCAAAAATTTGCATTGATATTGCTCCCCCCCTTCAGGCCATGACTGACAGCTCTAAGGAATCACAAAACACGAAACCTGCATTTTAAGATATGATTAATGAGGAGTTTGGGTTTCGTTTGTGTACCTCTCTGTGTAGTTGGACTGACGCCTGCAGGGCACAGTGTTGCGCACACATGTGCCGGTTCCCGGGTCTACGTTTTCAACCATGACAAAGGGATGCTCCTCCAGGGTGGCTACGGTCAGGTGACGGTCGTCAGACACATGCTCCAGGAAGCTGCCATACCGCGGCCAGATGGGGTAGCGGACTTGAAGGATGCCCCGAGCGAATGTTCCAACCTGAACAGAGAGGACGGCAGAGGATGAGCTCATTGGTATCGCAAACATGCACGTTTGAGGGTAAACTGCGACCTCTGTGACAACCTGTTTTCTTCTCACCGTCTCTCCCCTACAAGGTGGATGATTTATTAAATTAATTCATTATCTTTTTTTTTTCTTCTCCCACCCAGAGGAAGAGGATTAAAAGATGAAAGAACAATTTTCATTAACACATATGAAGCGATTTAAATCTTTGAGCGTGGTAGGGAGAACACCCAAAACACATTTATAAACAGCAAAACCAACAGCATCACATTAATAATTCATCTCTGAATGTAGTGCGTTTGATCTGTGTTCATTTTGTTGATTATTCAACAGTGTCACAACTCAAAGATGTGAATTTTCCCAGCGATTGTATCTGTTTACTATTTGGGTCTATATTCACTCCAGCTTTTGAACTGTTGGAGCAAAAATTCTTCAGTGCTAATAAAGTTCACCGGTGTGGAAATAAATTTACAGCAAATCTAGGAACAAGCCGTCTGACTTTAGATTACAAATGTGTCACAATGGTGGGTCGTTCAAAGAGTTGCATGATGATGGGATCTCTGAAACCTTCTTTGCAAGAACCAGGACACTGTCACATCAGGAAACCTAATGAGCCTTAGTGAGCTCGCAACATACTGCTACTAGAGAAACAAGCACCCTTATAGATTTAATGAAGCCGCTGTGTTATATCCACTCTTCATTTGTTCATCTGCAAATAGTTTTTCTTTTGTTGTGCATGGACGACTGGTATTTGTGTCATTTTAAAGCCCCATATTTTGATTTCTTTTAGTTTTTTTTTGTTGGTAATAACTTAGTTTAAGTATTCACTGATCAATATATTTTGCTTGATCTAAAACTTTTTTTTTAACATTATAGACACCAGTGTTGCTCCTTTTAAACAAATTTTGTTGATGACAAAATCAAAAGAAACCTGTAAACTGTTTAAATTAATACATACATTTTAGTCGAAGGGGCTTTAACATCATAAACGTTTGGCTGATTTGACCAGGCAGGGACAGCCACTGAATTTTAAATTAAAAAATTGAAACCTAAATATTAAACTTTTACAACTTTGATTGTGCTGGTAATTTTTAATTTTCTTTTGCTTTTTGTCAAAAAATCAAAAATTCATCAGTGAATTTCAATCTGCATTTCTTCCAAATCACTTAAGTTCACTTGCAAAGAATTTTTTGTACTTTTACTTTAGATTGACTTTTAGACCTGTTAAATCAAAGCAGATTCTTGGAGGAAACAAACCTTTGTGTAGAGCTCTGGTGCAAACCAACTGGTGAAAAGGGTTTCTTATCAAAGTCCGTTGCACAATATGAGAAAGTTTCATCTGTCAAACAGATCAACTCCTCCAAAAGGCAAATATGTGGATGAGTCTACTAAACAATGAACTGGTTTTGTGATTGCAAAACCATACTATTTCTGTCAAAACACCTGAATTAGGTGTTTGTTTATTTTTATGCAATGGGTGATTACTCAATTCTGATTGGCTGCTGGGTGTCCATTAAAAAGTGATATACAACAGGATAACTGCACGGTGAAAAAAGAGGTTCCGGTCACCTATCTTAAATCTTCTGTATCACTGTGCCGGCTTCTTTAAAACAACCTTTTGCTTCATCATCTGGACAAAAACAAGCAGTCAGAGGTGAACCTTCTGAACCGATGCTTTATTCAATCCATTGGAGAGATCAGCATATATATATCGCTTTATATCGCCGAATCTTGACTGCAGCGGTGGTGCGACTATTTGTTACGTAACAAATAGTCCTAATACCGCTAAAAATTAGTTACTATTTATTTATTTTGTAAGTGACCATGGTATAAGCAGGTTAATGGCCTTCGAAGTGCCCATTATCACTTTTTAATATACGCTGTGGAAGCCCCAACCGTCCGAAGCAAAGCGGTTGCTTCCAATAATGCACACTTCGTCGGCCATTAACCCCGACTTAGTCAGCTTTTCAAATGAGCATTCTTGTTTCAGAAGCATTCTTAGCATTTTTCTGAACTGATAAAAAACTTAACTGGTGAAACTTTTAGAATCCCAAAGAAAATGTAGAGTTCATGAAAAGAACAACACACATAAGGTTAGTTAGGTGGCTTCAGAATTACAAATTTAAAAACACTCTTATTGTGCAAAAGTGAATATGTAAAAAAATCAAAAGACCTAGAAGCTGTTTCATAAAAACATAATAAACATGATTTTGGATAAAAATATAGAATCAAACATTCAAATATAATAAGCCAGTTCCTTAAAGTGTGTTTTGATCTTTCACTTTAGTTAATTTCTCAAAAAAAAATAAAATAAACTACACACATTGCACCAGCAAAATCACCAAATAGTTAAAAAATACCCACATGCACTGTCACAGTGTCTGTCCCACTCATGTAAGTGAACGTCTGTTTTATCTCAGTAATCAGGACCATTGCATTCACTGGCCTCTTCTTATTTAAGCAAACTCTGCACCCCGCTATCTTGTCAGTTCATCTCATTTGCGGCACTTGTAGAGATTCCCTACAGTTTCAGATTCAGCAAATTAACAGTCTGTTTTTGATCCTGCCTCCACACCACAAAGATAAGGCTACTACTAAACTCTGGTCATATTACAGAAAATCCAGATTAAGTCATCAACCTTAGCAGTCTTGTCTGTTTAATCAGAAAACATAAGATCACTGGTGTTTTATTGTTATTAATAACTAAATAAAGTAAATTCAGAAATGCCATCTTTAGAAAATGTTGTTGACAAATTCACAGCGAGGTACCCGTGTTTGAAATCCACCAAAATAAATCTATTTTTTAGCTATTTTTACACTTTCCTTGTGAAAATCAACTTTTCATCTTTATGTTTACCTTTAAACCAAAGGCTCTTGATTTATGCTAGGTTTTACTTCAACGTTTCATGATTTCTTTTTTTTTTGTTTAAGTTGTTCAATGAATAAAACAAACAAACAAAACAAACAAAAACTAAAAAAATAGAAATCTAACCACAGAACAAAAATGTGACTTTTTAGTCCCCCAGATTTTAATCCAGCTTTCATCTGGCAGGACACGGTATATTTTCTTTGCAGGTTACCAGTCTGTTGTGCAATTTTCACAACAGACGCACGTTTAAGAATGCACGTTTAACACATGGTGCTCACACTGGACAAGGAAGGAGGGGGTTCTTCTTCTTTTTCTTTTGCTACTGTTTAGCTCATGTCCACCACCTACAGTTGGAAGAGGTTAAGTGCAAAATGTCAAAGTGTCACAATTCTCGTGAATTTGGCACCTCCATGAGTTGAAAGGGACGCCGTCCATACATCACTACCGAAGCAGAGTCCCTTATTGGTCACAGTTTGATCTGGTTTAACTATGATCATGCATTCAATGGTTGCGTGTTTTGTACGTAGAACCCCAAAACAAGCGTAGAAACTTGTATAGCGATGCATGAAAGTGAGAGTTTTAAATGCGGATGCTGGAAATGCTAATTTACATGTCTTTACGTAGACTTTTAATTGGAAGTGGTTAGTTGAACGCACAGTGTGCGTGGCGTGAGCATAGGTTTACAGGGCGACACGGTTAGATAACCACACATTCTCACCTGAGGGCTATTTAAAACAGCAGTCAACTTAACCTGCATGTTTTTAGGCTTTGGGAGGAAACCAGAGTAATTAGAGGGAGAAAACATCCACAAAGAAAGACACCTGCAGGGTAACTCAAACACTGTAGCGCAAGGTCAAACGGCTACAAAAATGCAAGGCCTTGAAACTGCTGATGCAGTTAAAGTCCTTTGATTTGGTGCAGGGCGAAACAAAAAAAAAAGAAAAAAAGAAATGATGTTTGATCTACGGATCCCAAAAAAAAGACGATTAATCTTCAGGTAAAAAGTAAAAAGTACAGAGAAAAAAATTGTGTAAATGTAGAGACAAATGTCACCCCCACCCGAGGATGCGGAGCAACATCATGTTAACCTGTCAGATTGTCACAGTGACGGAGAGAACCTTGAAAAGAGAACACGGATGTGTCATCATAACAGATGAGATACATGACAGTGGGAGGAGAAGACGAACATGCGTTGAGCGATCAGGAAGTAATGAGGCAGGGATGAAAAGAAATGGGATTGAGACGCCAGACACAGACACCTATGCATACCACACAAATAACACCTCAAACTCAAATACAATACAGCCATTTATAAAAATATTTTTTCCAAATTGAATAAAACGATTGAACTTTTACACGCTATAATCCCTCTGATTGGGATTTGAGGTCATTGTTCTGTTTCATGACCCGGTTTTAACCCAGCCTTTGCTGTCAGACAGATGGCCTCACATGTGTCTCTACAACGTTCTGGTACACTGAGATTTTGCTTCTGTGTCTAGTTACTTTTTTCAAAAAAGCAGTCGAACACTGTAAAATGAAGTTGTCGCTACCCGATATGTAATGCTACCTTCACACCAGGCTAAGAAACCCGAAACGTTTGAGCGATCGATTTATGAGTGGGTTTTGGGCTTCTGCATTCAAAACTATCATGTTCACGCGTTGCTACGCAAGTTTTTAAGACTCTTTTTGGGCCCAACAAAAAAGCAATTGAAAGTTAAACCAGTTAAACTTTGACCAATCAGGGACTTGGATTTGGTAGTGAAATATATGTAGCGTCCTTTTCAAACCACATACCAACCTTTTGAAAAGGGATCGGGAAGGAAAAATTCACAATTGTAGTTTGTACCAGCCAGAATTCTATGACACCAAGTCTGTCATAGATCAGAATAGAGCTGTGGAAGAAAAAGCCTGGAAAAAGATTAATGAAATTTAATCTGTTTCAACATTTCGCATCTTCTCACACTGTGAGTACATGTGCTGGTAGCGACTGACCTGTGTGAACACCATATGCCAAAAGGGAGTACAACAATCCTACGTTCAGCGCATTCTTGAATGCACCACACATGTCTAGTGTGTACGTGGCATAACAGGTACCCAATCAACACCACTAATGTGCGAATGTGACGTCACTTCCACTTGTCGGCAACATTGCAACCGTTAAGATATTTGAAATAAATTAACTCCCCTAATGTGTACATTTGTTGTTCCAGGATTGTTAACCTTGTAATTCATGATTAAATAATTAATATAAATATTTAAAGAAAATATTAGCACCTGTTAGCATTACTTAACAGTTCTGCCTCCTTTACAACTTAAACAGTGGATAACTATGATCACACAACTTTGTGCTTTCCACAACAACAGAGAGTTTCCCCTGATTGAATTACAGCTCCGTAAAAAAAAGAACGTCACCTAAATGCAACACTCTATAATCCTCATTACAGACAATGAAAATCTCAACGATGCATGATAACAACCACACAGCTTGGAGCCATTCTCTTTAATTGATCAATTTTATTTTTTACATGTTGGGAACGGGAAAAGAGGAGGACTTTACTCTGAGGAGATGCCTCCCAGGATACTGCATTCACTTTTGCAGCCAAATTAGCCATCAAAAACGTGTCTGTGTTAACTAAGTAAATAAAGTGGCGGTAAGTGGCGGTATACTAGTACACTATTAAAAAAAACTGACATCAAACAAAACAAAAGAAGAAGAAAAGCTTTGCATATGCGTGGTACGGATAAGTTAAATCCAGCCTTACTTTGCACATGCACAGTAAGGATTTTTCTTTTATTTTTTGCCAAAATTATAATAATGCTTTTCATTATTGTGAACATTTGAGAGGTTATCATTGTTATTAACACTTCAAGAGATGCCTGTAAGTGCCGTAAAACGTTTTAGTAGTATTACACGCATCTTTGCGTACTCTGGGATCGATCAAGTAGCCATTACAGAGCGAGTGACGACACAGGAAACACAAGACTTTGAAAAAGTACTATCAAAATAAAACATTAAAAATAAACATTTTCAATTCTGTCTTTTTAAAATGGAAATCCTATCAAGAACATACTATAAAAACTCCATGGAAGTTTTGAGAGATAATGGAAAAGTACTACAGTTGAAATGTTTCACAGATCTGCAAAGCAGAAAAAAAAACATTTTATTAAAGTCACAATTACTAATTCTCCATAAACATTAGCATGCAAGTTTCATTTTGTTCTGAAAACAGATGCATCAGTAGAGATGTCACCACATTGTGGCATCTATATTTACCCCTCTGCGTGCTGTAACTACAAAAATGAGGTCAAAACCTAAAGCCATTTTTTATTCTGATGAGATCTTTCTTTTGAATCTGCTCCACTGTAACGACTGTGAACCCTAAAAATAAATAATGACTTTAAATATTCAGCAACCATTGATTGCCTATGTGTCAGTAATCTGAGTAAATGATATTTTTAAGCTTGTCTTTGTCAGAATACCTTGTGACAGTGGAGTGTACTACTTAAGACAGCTGTGAATATGGAGTTTGCTCATTTTAAATGATAAATGCAACTGCCACACTAAGTCCATTTTAATGGATGCTCTTAACATAATATCGTATTTTTGTATATAGTTTACCTTGTCCCATTGTCTTTCTCGGTCCAAAGTGATGATGACCATGGACGGGTTGGAGAGGAAGCCTTGGCTGTTAAACGACAAATCTTTCCTTTCCCACGTCACATTCAGCATGTGCCTGTGTGTTTATGCAAAGCAGGAAAAAAAAGAAGGATGCAATCAGAAAACCTGACTAAAGGATTTCACACATGCATTATTACCCATTCGTGGGCAGTGACAAGTGCACAAATGAAGCCTAAAGCTCCCACTGGAAGGTTTGATTTAAGAGGGGAAGAAGCTAATTGGAGCTTAATAACAACAGGTAATTGGTTGGACATCAGAGCTTTTCTGTTTAAAGTTTTATTCTCTGTTAAGTTATACATTCTTTATAGACTGGGCTGTAAATAATTAATACAAACTAATTAGCATTGTAAAACACATGTTAAGTTAGTATGTGCCTTATAGTTTTATTGTCACTTGCTATTTGATTACAACAAAAACAAGTTAAAGACAGTTTTTTCTTTTAGAAAATGATCTTTTTGTCATCACCGTATGATGTTTGAGTACTTCTGTAGGAACAAAGTCTACTATAGATTTTACATGATCTTTTTTATGGGAAAATGGCGACCCTCATCATCATTACTTTTTAGAGAATAAGTCGACCTGTTCAGTTTAGGGCACAAAAGATCGAATAGTACTTAAGCAACACCTAAGGGTAAGTAAGGGGGAAGTAGGTGAGACACAGGTATGTCTTAGGGGATTTTTTCTTATTTCTATCCCCCCACTGAATCCTCCAGGAAGCCCAATAATGCTGTTCGAGGGAAAGGTCTTCGCTCTTTGCATGACCATTGCAGACAACCTGGCTTTAAGAAATAAAAAAATGGACAGGTCGAGCACGGTTTGTGTTGCACATAGGTTGCACTTGTGTGTGCACAGAATGTGTGCAGCATTTGAGTGGTCAGTAAGGGGCCAGTACGCACGCCTTACTAATGACCAGAGTGCTGCGTGAAGATATCGTGCGTGCAACTTGCCTTTTTCTAGACTTACTACACACATGACAATCCTGCTTTTCTTTTTTACGACATTAGACACACCTGAGCCCCCTTTAGATGCAGCCACTACTTTCTACAACCCTCTACGGCCCCGGATAACCCAAAAATCAGCAGCACCCACAGGGGTCAAACCCCTCGTACGGGTTCATGTGAATACGATTTTAACAAAGGAGGTTTGTTTTTTTCAAATGAGCAATTTTTTGTGTTTTTTATTGTAAAATGTTACCAAGTATGTCTTTAAAGACAGATGGCTACAATAGACTGTCAACAGCTTCCTATTCATACACCTTTTTTCATGTTGTTTGTTTAACGTTTTTTTCAAGTAAAGACCAAAAATATGCATCGATGTATCAAACCTAGCTTGCTCTAAATTGAGAGGAAAATATAATTAGAAAAGTTGCATGTTAACTTATAATGTGTGTGGTGAACGCAAGGTAAGACTTCAATTTAATCTAAAACGAGTTATTGATTATTAAAAAAATAAAAACTATGGTAACTTTAAGGCCTAAGAAACTAAAGACAGATGCATAGAAATGCAAAAAACTCTAGAAAAGGAGACTTTTACTTTTATGTGACTGCTTTATAACCAATTTTTAACCTCAAAGGGAATAAAATAATAACATTTAGAAGTTTAATTAAAAAAACTGTAAATGGATTAAAATCAATATTACTTTAATTCATCAAGTCTCCGAAACATTCTTTCCACAATGTTTTTAGTTTGAACAGCAAAAGTGTGGATTATATAGTTTTATTAAGTTATTGGGTTTTTGCTGTTATGTTTAGAGGATTTCTGTAAAAAAAAAAAAACAAGAACATTCCAAAAGGATGTTCAGGTTTAAGTTATCTTGGCATGTCTCACCTGAACAGAGTGTTGTTGTCAAACTGTTTTGCTGGCTTGTTGCAATCCCCGTATCCTTCAGGAATGAACCCATAATCCCTCTTGAAACCTTCTGCCCCTTTGGCAACAATTGCAACACCCTCCCTCACCCTTTGCCTCAAGCTTTTCCTCCACTGGTCTGTAATCACACCAATCACACCCACAGGGAAGCTGGCAGGTGGGGGGCTGTTGGGATTGCCTACGGCCAGGCTGGGGAGAATCCAGATGTACCCCGGGCCCAACAGACCCACCTCAGCTGCCTGACGGAACAAGTATTGCGCCTCGTCGTGAGAGCAGTACGCCAGCAGGACCTGGGAGTCCACCTGCAGACAGAGCGGGTTTATGCAGGGATTCAAAGAACAGAGCTGTGCTGCTTTCCAGAAGCCAAAAACACCAGATGCTAAGAGTTCAAATTAAAAGTGTTACTTAAATATTTTAAACGACTAAATCTGGCAGAATATTTGCAACCTGTTTAAAAGGTAACCTTTTTAGTTTTGCAACGAAAGCAATTGAAGTTGTGGAAATTATTTTAAAATAGGGAACAGTAAATATATTTTATCTGTGAAAGTTATTTTTCCTTGAGGAAAATGCAGTTACATTTTTTTTATAAAAAAGAAATGTTGCCCATATTGTAAAATAATTCAGCACAACTAAATGGCATACATATTTAAAAAAAAAAAAAGAAAGTGAATACAAAATAAGGAGAAAAAACACATTTGTTGGCTTTTTCTTCCTTTAATTTGTTAAATCTAATGTCCTGCGTTTCTTTACCAGTGGAATTTACTTTATATGCTTTCATAAAAAACATATTCTCAATTGTGGCCCTCTGGTGATGCAGGATCATTCAAGAAGCAGCAAACTGTGTTTCCCACAGGGACAGAACTGTCTCCTTCATTTAGTGTGACTTTCCGTCAGAAGAAGTGAAAATCATTTCAACATTTAAGAAACAAAAGAGGATAGCTTCTTACTCAACGAACCTGCTGCAACATGCGTTTGGTCTTCAGGTCATTTGCTCCAACAGACATTTCTAAAGTCATGACGTCCTGCAGATCCCACAGGAAGTAGGACGTGTCCGTGTATGACTGCACTATGTCCACAAAGGTGTCATAGCCTGGCAGCAAACTGGTGATCACAGCAAACTCGCCCCAGTCGTACTCCTCCAAGATCTACAAAGAAGTTAGAAATCTAGCAGGATCTTCTTAAAATATTTCCCAAACCATTCAGTTCCTGGTTCACTTCACACACCGCTTCTGTAGCGATGCATTCTTTTTAATGTTTGCAGATTTTGGTTTTTGCATTGAAGTTACCAAAGATAAGTAATGGAAAATACCGCACTTTTGAGATTTTCTGCAGTTTGATACACTCTTTAAACACTTGGGTTATTTCTTCAACACAATTCATGCTGGGATATATTTTTGGAGTACTTTTTTTTGGAAAAAATACTAATGTTTGAGGTTATAGTGGTTTCATTTTAACCCAACTCATAGTTTTTTTCGTGAGTTTTTAATTCTTAAATGTCAAGATGCTCACACCTTTAAAAAACAAAACAAACAAATAAACAAAAAAAGGTTTTGCTATGATAATGGGTTAACATTAGACAAAGTACTCAATTACTTTTAAACACCTTGAACAGTAACATAATCTGATCCCTTGAGACTTTGTACAATCCATGATAAACCCACATTCTGCTAGGTTAGGGAAGTGGGTCAGGGATTCCCACCCTGACATCCATAATGCTCGGGTAGTGTTAATCAGCAGAGATACCAGCTGTCAAATCTAACGTGTGGACTACTTGTTATTAAAAGCCATACTGTGTTAAAACAGGGCTCTGCTGTACCTTAAACATGGAGATGACCTGCTGCTCCAGAGAAGCCCCCATCTGCAGAAAGGAGGATCCTTCAGCCTGTGAAGACGCAGAAACTGATTTAGCCAGTCGTGAATGGAAAAATGAGCTATAAAACCATTTCAAGCTCTTCTTGGCCTTGCCCCATATCACTAGACAGAGCTTTTTATAAGGTCTGCCAACCAGTATCTACTTCATGTGCCCAGATCAGTGACAAAAACACTGGGGCGACGATGCTTTTTCAGTTGTCAGCCTTCAGTTATGGAATAATATTCCATTTATTTCAGTTTATTTCACAATATTTCAACTATGGAATAATATTCTATTAATTCCACTATATTTCATTCATGGAACAATATTTCACTTATTTCAGTTTATTCCACAATATTTAATTTATGTGATATTCATTCATTCATTTTCGAAACACGCTTTTTCCCTTTCGGGGTCATGGGGCTGCCCTCACCCATTTGTGGGTGAGGGCAGGGGACATCCAGGACAGGTTGCAAGTCTGTTGCCGGGCCACAGATCAAACACCCATGCACACTCAAACCTAAGGGCAATTTAACGTAACCAATTCATTTATGAAGCATGTTATTTTTTTGGACAGGGGGAAGCTGGAGTCCCCGGAGAAAACCCAAACATGCATGGGGAGAACAGAGGGCCCCCATTGGTGTTCAGCCCTGTTTCAGCTGGTACTTGAACTCCCATTCCTGCCTGACCCTGCTTTAGCTCTGTGAACTTTTAGCTGAGCTAATAAACCTGTTGCAACTGGAACCATCCGTCTGTCTGTTTTGTGACAGCAATATTCCAGTTATGGAATAATATTCCACATCATTCCAATTATGAAACAATTTTTCTCTCACTTATTGTAAAGCACTTTGGTATCCTGATGGCACCAGGAAGTGCTACAGAAATAAAGTTCATTCATTCATTCATTCATTCATTCATTCATTCATTCATTCATTCATTCATTCATTCATTCATTCAATCATTTATTCAAAATAACCATAGATTTTGTTTTTCTTTTCTTACTCTTTCTTTTTCAGCATCACAAGGGCAACACCCCTCATTCGGTCAGCCATTTTTGGACAGTTTTGTTTTCTTAAAAAGTAAAAAAATCTTCATTTCAAAGTTTTAGTTTAAAATATGTCAGCAAGTTCAAATAGCACAAAAGATATATTACTAATATTTTGAACAATGAAAGAAACTAAGGTTAGGAGAAGATCAATAAAGAGCTAATTTTAAAAACTGCTCCTTCTGTTATTTTATTAATAAAAAAAGGAAAGCCTGTTAAAACTTTAAGAAATTACTGGAAAATGTTGATAGAATTACAGCAGGAAAAGACTTTTCCTGTAAAGCTGCAGCCTATTTTAATGCAATAGGCTCCTAATATCAAAGTGACTGAACAAAACACAGCCGTCTAACAAAAATTTACACATAAAGATGCAAATTCAGAGTGATGTGTTATTTAATGTATTTCCATGCTTACGAACAACACATTTTGCACATTTATTAATGTCTTTATTTGACAAAAAGCCTTTGATGCTCTACTTTCGACCTTGTCTCTGCAGAGAAAACATTCAGTTCTACTGCTCTCTTTCTGTCAGGAAAAGGAGTCTAACACTGTGTGCGTTGGCATGAATTTGCATATCTATTAACTGTATCCTGACAACAAAAAGTAGAGCTTTTTACCAGTGGGCAAAAACAAATAAAAAGAGGACAAAAGCTGGATATGGAGTCAACTGTCAATGGGAGAATTTCAAAACGTGGATAACTGAAGGTTTCTTTGAGCATATTAAATCTAATTATTTTATCTTAAAAAATCATGGATCAAGAAAGGTTCAAATGAAAAAAGGAATTTGGTGATTGGTAAATTCTGGGACATTTAATTTACCATCCCCTTGACAGGAAAAAACACTCTAGAATGTTTTTTATGTAACTGGGAATAATGTAGGGGTTGAGGATTGCTCATTTGTCTAGATTTTATTTGATTTTATTTGATCAGACAATAACCGATGGAGGTCAAAGTTTCTTTTTCAAGGGCAACCTTGAAAAAAGCTCAGCAGAACATGTCATAAAAAAATAAAAAGCCAAAAGAAAATAAAAACCAACATAATACAGGCATTTTGAAGTTCATTATTAATAGAAGACCAGCAATTAGCAACACAAACACTGTTTAAAAGACTCTTTTTGGGTTTTTTTCTTTATGGACCTTTGAACATGACACTCTAAAAATAATAAATAGCTCCTTCAAAATAATAATTTGTGACCATGAAAAAGTATTTTATGTGCGTAGATTAGTATTTTGTGGCCAGAAATTAGCATTTTTGCATCGATTTTGTGTGTTTTTTATGATTGTTAATTGTAACTACAGTTAAAAATGACCTTTGCAGCTAACACCGGCATATTTGCAGAAGTGTTCATTGATGTGAATTATTTCTCTTCAAATAAATATTAAATAAAGTACATTTTTGATGTTTTGTGGGCAAATATTAGCATTTAATGTGCGAACACATTAGCATTTTCTGCGCACAAATTAGTATTTTGTGGGGACAATTTAGGTTTTCTTTTATATTGTCAATTGTTACTTCTAATTTGTGGCCACACAATGCTAATTGCTGTGCACAAAATGGTCATTTGAGTATGAGTTTTTATTTCAAACAAATCCTTTAAAAGCAAACAGGAAATATCTAAAAGAGATATCAAAAAAGATTTTGTGCTCACAAATAATCAAATTATTAATTTGTGGAAACGTGGCATGTCCAGGGCTCTGTAGATCTGTAAAGGCCCCAAAAAGAATAAAACTAAACCACTGGATCTCAGTTTGCTGTGTCCCAGGCAGAAGAGGCAGCAGAAAAGCTGGTTTTCCCAAATTGGTCCAAAAACGGGTAATATGCGCATGATAAGAGCTACTTGCACAAAGATCATAACGACTTCTTGACCGTTGTTGAAGATAATTTAAATAAATTGGAACAAGCTTGAGAAGAGTTTTGTAGATCGTAGTCATCCTGTGAGAACACCTTTGCATACACAATGAAGGTCACTCTGCTGTGATGTACGCATTCACAGTGATGTGTTAGAAACCTTAGAGCACAGTGATGCACAGGGTTTAGTAAAGGCATTTTGTAGAGGCATTCACATGCAAAAAATCCCCATAATCCAACAAAGGTAAAAAGGTTGCAGATAATAGGAGTTTACACGCTCTGAGGAAAAAGCAGGATTTATTTCTGTAATAGAGTCCAAGCCTCAGCTTACAGATCACATTTGCAATATGTGCCTGTAAAGACAACTTCTGATCTAACAAAAATACAAGGTACTTAAGCTTGAAACTGCATCCATGGATTTACCTTGTGCAGCGTGGAATGATGTAATGTGTTTTTTCGGTAATTTGTGTTTATGTGAAAACATCATGACTTGAGGTTTTTTCAGCATTTAATGTGAATGTCAGTAAGTGGGAATGGAACTGAACAACAGAATGGCAGACTGCAAATACACAGTCAAAGAGGAGCAAGAATAATGGATTAATCTTTCCCAAACAAGTGATGAAAAGACTGAGAGATTTCGACATAAATTAATGATATAATAATAAAATAAAATGGAAACTAAATTTGAGCCTTGAGGCACGCCTTCAAAGATCTTCATAAATAAGAGCCAGACCCAACCATTTGAACACACTGTGTTCTATTGCGCGTATGGTGTAAGATGTGGCTTGATTCAGTGCTTTAGTTGATTTCACTCCTAGTACTCCAAATCTTTTACATTTAAATTTTACAAAAAAATGGATGGGCCAGTTTTTGGGCTTAAATTTGTTTTGTTGTGATTAGTGTAAATAGCATTAAAATTAGATTAGAGTTTGTAGAAATAAATCCAACTAATGGATTGTTCATCAATACTGACTCATCAAATCCTGACTTACACTTTTTTCAAAGCTTTTCTCTCTCTCCAGGAAATAGATCTGTGTTTCAAATAATTTGCAGTCGTAAATTTCATTAAAAAAAAAAAAAAATTCTGTTTAAAGTTCCTCTTGTGTTTTTTTTTATCAGTATTCTTATATAGTTTTTTTATGATTAAAGTAAATAGCTTTTTGGATGGAAAATGGATACTTACTATCCATTGAAATGCACAGAAAGAGAAGAGAAAAATCAACAAATAAATAAAACGTTCACAGCAAACAATTTTTTTTTATATTTGCTTTCATCTTAAATTTAAATATTCTTGTGGAGTTCAAAAACCTGAAATCGTAAGGTTAAAAGGTTTCGAATGTAATCCCCTATTTTAAATTAACAAATTTTGTGAATTGAGCGTCTGAATGATCTATCCCTGGCTTTTTTTTCCAATAATATGTAATTGAGTTTGGAGATCTGAGCGGCATAGCGGTGCTTCAGGGCAGAAATACACTCGTGATGTAAGAAAGTGAAAAAACATGTAACATGATGGTGTTTAAACTCAGGCTTAATAAAGGAGAAACTGCCTTTTTGGAAGTATATATAAATATATATATAATCTTGCTCTTCCTAGTGAATCATCATCTTAATGTGCAAAGGAATAAGATGAAAAAGAAGAGATAATGGCAAACTATTAGGTGCCGCTTGGGACGAGGTCTCAGATCTTTTCAGTCTGTGCGCGTCTCCGAGGTGACTACCTGTCATCTCCTCTTTCTGTTGATCTTTCAGTCTCCCCCAGTTCAGAGGCTGTGCAAAGCCCAGGAGAGCTCCACAGCCCCAGGACTACAAGAATATCACAGAGAAAATCTCAATTTCTTCAGTTTACCTCTGTCTGAGCTTGTATGAGGCTCACCTTTGGAGCAAAGCGTATCCAGACTGTTTCACTGGACTGTACACTATAGTGGCTGTAATTATAGTCATACACAATCATGTCTGACTGATGCAAATAGAAATAAAACTGGTTGGCAGCCATCCTTTCAGCTAATTTGCTTGAGCTTTCTTGAGGTGCGTCATTTGAATTTCAATCAAAATCCATTAAGTTGCATCTGAGCTGCTTAACAAACTAGAGTTTTTGGTCCACTAAGACTATTACTACCTAATTAAACTCAGAATTAAACACACCGGATGACACTGACTTTCTTCTCCATTGTGAATTTTAATAAGAATCACATCAAAGTGACCTTCTTTTCCATGTTGAAACCTCAGAGTAACACACCCACATGAAGAGACAGGGTTCACCCTCCCCTTCTCTCATCCTCCTCTTCCCAGCCGTCTTCTTCCCGCCACCTTGGCAGTGCGGCTGTCACACACAGGCGTAATTAGCAGCCTTACCCCAGGAGCGTATGGTAATGTGACAGGAAGTCTGTGGACATGGTGGCTGCACACATACAGTACGGAGCGAAGTTTGCATGGTCCCTTCCGCTCATTGGAAGGACTTGTCTTGGTCATAATTTACACACAAAACAGTTCTTCCAAATTAATGTCAGTTTGTGATGACTTCTTTGAAAATGTATGTGTTGATTGAATACAGTCTTACTTGTAACCATTCTCACAATAAAGTAAAATAAATTTTCCGTTCTGACAAGATTAAATGTAAGATTTGTTTTAGAAGGTTTTTGATTTTTTTTTTTTCCAGTACCCGTCCAAACTAAAAATGTAGCATTTGCAGACTAAACACCTCTAAGTTTGGATCTGTTTATTTCCTACGTGACATCTTGAATTGATTCTTAAATCAATACACACACAAAAATTACAATATCATTTATTTATGAGATATAAAAAGTATCAATCATGATACGTTGGTTAATTAAAATACGTTTTTATTAATAAATTATTATTGACTTGAGTGTTGAGGAAAAAGCACCTTATTTACCCACTGTCTGAAATGTGACACATACAGTACATTTATAACATGGAGGAACTGTTTTTTTTTTTAAGTATCATCAACAAATGTTGAAGTCTTTCATTGCAGATAGTAGTTATTTAAAAAATAAAAAAACAATATATGAGTTAGTCTCATCATAAAATTTCAAAAATAAGCAAAACCTTTCCCACCAAAAATGTTCTTGAGATTTCACTGTGGTGTGGGTACCGGATGTTCTCGGGTTGCCGTATGTTCTCGGGGTCCTTAGGGGTCCTTCGACCAATGATGACGTCACACTATTTGATTGGCTGTAGGTTGCCACGACCAATGAGTTAACGTCGCTACGTTTTTTTTTAAAACTTTATTGATAATTGCGGTATCATACATTAACAATGACATTAACGTTAACAACGAACAATAACAATGTAATCAATATTGCCTCGAAGATCAGTCACCATTGCCAAACATAACATATTAACATAGAAAATAAAGAATAGAGGGGAAAAAAAGAAACAATGAACATAACACACAAATAAATAAAAACAAAACTATGTAGTGAAAGATCATCAAAATTCCGCAATTTTCATTATTTTATTTTGGAATTATTTCCATTAACTAATTTTTCTTTAAATAACGGAAGTAAAATTTAAAGACAGAGTTTGATCCTCTGATAAAAGACAATCGCCTTGCTCCGCAAAAAAACGCTCTGATGCACAAACAATTGTTTTTAAAGAATGGACTTTTCCTCATTATTATCCAGACTTGCAACAAGATACAGAACAAAAATACTTTACAGTGTAAAATGTTAAATAGAAGAAAAATAAATAAAAATAAACACTCATAAAAATCCACAGATGGAGATTTCCATGTTTTAGAGGAATTTAGAGCACAGAAATAAACCATTTTACAGTCTGGGGTTATAGTTCTATCGACATAAATGATAGTGCTGCATAAAATGGTTTTGTTTCTGAAAATTTACTTTTGAGCACCAGAACCTTAACTGTTCTAAAACCAGCATTTATGCTCGCTGTAATTCAGTGTCACACATGTTTCTTTTACAAGTGTGAATGAGCAGCAGCAGAGCTTCGCGCAGACTGGAGGCCGTAAGTTTCCCTGAATCAAACAGAAGAGACTGTCATAACAATGCAAGTGGAAATATTCAAAGCTCTGTATAATTATGTCAAATCTGCTTTGATACTCTCAGAGTTCTTAACTTAATCTTTCGCTTGGAAAAAGAACGCTTCTTCATGTGTTATAAAAGAAGCTCAAGAGGGACCAATCTGTAAAAAAAGACTCAACAGGATGGATCAGCATGTGGTACCATTGCAGCGTCTTATCTGGGAGATGCTGTTTCTCAAAGTGTCCAAGCAGGTAAATCTTTAATGAAAACAGCTATGCATCACCAAATCCTCACATGAGCAGCTCAGTATGAAAAAACAAATTACGTGTCTATGAGAAAACGTAGAATTTCATAAAAAGGGAAAACTAAAATCAAGCCCTGAGGAGTTCCATGTAACATTAAAATGATAGAGAATTGAAATGGAGAGCACTCCTATGGACTGAAGCTAGAAACAACTTATGGATGATACAATGGGCAAAAAGTACCTATCAGCTCACCAATTGACAAGTCCTGAATTACTAGGTTTTTGTTCTCATTTTTTCTCTCATAGTTGAGGTATACCTGCTGAAAATGACAAGCCTCTGTCATCTTTTTTAAGTGGGAGAACTTGCACTGATGTTGGAACACTTGGTAATTGTATTTAACATCAGTGCTTTGAGGAGTGATTCATGCAACATCGAAGTTATTCGACTATCCCCTCTGATAATATCAGAAGTCATAACTGTGATAACTGTGTCTCACTGGTCACCGGTGGCGGAACCATCTCCAGAATTCTAAACACACTACATCTCCCAGCAATCCCAGCACACAGTTTCTGGATGCCACACACCTGACTTTTTATTTGCAATCACTTACAGTATTACTTAAGCACTGTACTGAGTCTCACTCTGTGCGAAGTGTTGTTTGTGCCACTCTGCCTGCATTACCAAGTGTTAAATCCAGAGCTGATCTTCTGATTTCCACACCCTGTTTTGCCTCTGACTCCAGTATGCCCTGGGGCCTCTGCCCTGCTCACCTGGATCCTGACTACTCCAGTCCCTTCTCTGATGCTTCCATGCAGGCCCCTGCCTGCCTGACTCTGATTTAGCTTTGTGGACTTTTAGCTGATCTAATTAACCTGCTGCAATTGGAACCAGCCATCTGACTGGTTTGTGACAAATACCAGGCACGTGCACGCATAGGGCCCTGAAGGCTTGAGCAACTTTTGTTTTCCTTTCTTTTTGTTTTTTATTTTATTTTACTTTTTTATTTACTTTTATCAGCATTAATAAATTCCTGTTAGAGATGCAAGAATGAAACATTGGTACAAAACTCCCACTGTATTCTATTGTAGCCATTTCTGTATTATACTGGGATTCTGAGCTGCTGCTTCTGTTTTTGCAGCTACACTTGAACTCAGAGACAGAGCGTTGGGGACAGCGAGAAACTGATGCCCCACAGAGAACTTATGAGACGTGACAGTGAAGCTGTCTTGCTTCAGCTACTTGAATCTGAGAGTTATGGTCTAACTAGTGACCAGTCACTGATATTTCAGAAAAAACTCTATATTATTCAAGAAGTCAGTTACTACTTTGCCAGACGCCTGAGCACGGCGCCTCAATCAACCGAGCGGATTGTGCAGGGACAGGAAGTTGGATACAAACTACGAAATTATCAGTGTTATTTTCAAAATAAATGAATCATATCCATAGCATGTTCATAGCTTCCTCACTACAGGTCTGAAACTAAATGTCTTTTTACAGGTATGCTATAGCTACCACTGGATTCTACCCTTCGCATTGATGTTTGCTTGTTTGCAACATTTAACAAACATGGATTGAACATTGTCAGTTAAAAAAAGTTAGTTTCAAGTTGGTGAAATGAGTCTAAAGGTTGAGTCACAGCTACTAGCCTTTGATTCTTCTTCTTGAAATGTTTTGCCGCTTATCCAAGTGGCTTCACCAGTCTGACAGTTTGTGAGAGAAGTTCACCAGTTTTTTTGTAAAATGTGTCTAAACCTAGTTGAGTTGAAATAAGAGGTAGAGTTCGTTTAGTATAAAATTCTCCCAGCCTTTATAAATCCTTTCCTGTCTAATGCCAATCTTTTCTGATCAGAATAGCCTTCTTTAAATTCAGTGTCATTCAGTTTCACTATTTTTTGAATGAATGTTGCCAATCACAACAAAGCCCATGCATGTTTAGAGGATAAGATCAAAAAGAGAGTTTACCTGTGAATCCCAATCTAGAGTCACACTGGATATATACTGTACTCCTTCCTTCCTTCCATCACATCACTCCCAGTCTCCCGTTTCCAGCAGCTGCACTGGCGTCCGGTAGCTTTCAGGATTCAATTCAAACTTCTTCTCTACACCTTCAAAGCCCTCCAAAATCTGGCTCCTTTCTAATCTCCTCGCTCTCTCCGGTCTTCTTCTTCCTTTCAGCCTACCGGCCCTCCGGCCTGTATGGTCACAATGGGCTCCCCAACTCTGGAACTCTCTCCCCCCAGACCTCCGTAACATTGACTCCTTTACAATTTTATTATCCAGACTCAAAACCTGTCTGTTTAAACTTGCTTGTCCAGATCACGATTTTTCATTTTCTGCTATTTGATTTTCTTAATGATCTCAACATGTTGTGATTTTATTGTGTTTTTATTTTTGAACCTGGACAGTGTCCTTGGGTGTTTTGAATAAAATGTATTATTATTATTATTTTTATTATTACATGGAAGTTATTATTATTATTATTATTATTATTATTATTATACACTATATAGGCAAAAATACAGGAAACTAGGCTTGGTTACAGAAACGCTTAATAAATAAAGTTAAACAGAAAAACGGAAAACAAAAAAGGGATACATGAGGATGACATTAAAAATGTAGAACTGAAAACCAGACACTTCTACTCATGAAGACAGATAACAAAAATGAAGACAGCTGTGGATGATTAATATGAACCTGGAGTGAGACAGAAAATATCCAATAACACGACTGAAAAACCAAACTAAACCCACAAATCCTCACACAGTAACAGCCTGATAATAACATTAAATATTATAAATAATTTCAGCATTCTGGGGATAAACGTTATATCCGTTAAAAATATTATCATCTGTATTAAACTTGATTCATGTTGCTATGCCAAAATAAATAGCCTCCAGTGTTTTATTGCTTTGGATGTTTTCCAAGTCTGTGATAAAGTGAATGAAGTCATGCTGACAATAATTTGTTTACATAACCTACACAGGTCACGTAGCTGAGTAGTTATCTATTAATACTTTGAAATTTGACTCAATTTCTATTGTTTGAAGGACAAAAAAAAATTTGTTTTTGCTGCCTTTTTTACCTTTCTCCGACCTTAGCTCTGTCCCTCTTTGATCCTCCTGCACGCCCCTGATTGATAGGATACTGGGCTGTGGTGCTGGGAGGTGGCCTCATGCAGCGAACATTGGTTTCAGTTCACAGGGAAAAGAGGTGTCGCTCTGAGCTTCTCATGACCTGCTTATGGAGTGTCTGATTTCTGGATCATGAGGCCAGGAGAAAGTCAGAAATGAAGTGTTGAGGAGGGCAGACACGTGCTGAATGGCAAACAGAGGAAACAGGTCAGTCTGGCTGCAGAAACAAGCCCCCAAAAAAGAAACAACACACCCAATCCGTGAGAATGTCTGACTTCTGCACCATTTCATTCCAATATCTGAAGGAGAGCGTGACCTTAGGTGCAGCCAGCTAAGACAGGCTGAAAAATAACTCCAATCCACCTGTATTGACTGTCTTTGAATCATGATTAATGACATCCCCAAATGCTTGAGTTAAACTCTACCTTAGCATTTTCCTTTCTCGCTCTGCTTTTGCGTCAGTTTGTCAGCTTAGTTTGAACTTGTATTTATCATCATCAGATACTGTAAGCACTTGTGATTTAAGACTAAAGCAAATCTTTCTTGTTAAATGTCAGAAGGCCACAGTATGTTTGCTAAAAAAAAATAGATTTAAGGTTTTTTTTGACAAAAGCAATGTAGTTGGGGTCTAGGAGTGTCTTTTTTTTCTTCAAAAGGAAATAAACACAAATCTTTTTCAGAAAGAGAGGCAAGCTGTTCAGAAAACTGAGATGTAAGTTTGAGAGTTTGCTAATCTTTTGATCAACATCTGACAACTTTAAAACATGATTGATTGCTTTGAAATAAAACTCCTGGTGGGATTTTTTTTTCCTAGGATTGCAGAAGCTTTTTATAAAATAAACTTTTTGATTTAAAAATGAAAACAAAATTTATCCTGATTTGCTCCTAGGAAAGTAAAAAAATTCAGTGTTAATTGCAGGATTTCTGTTAACCTCTTGAAACCTGAGCTGTTGTTTGATATGGATTTTGTTTTATTCCGTAGTGGCAAGGTCCCGTGTAATTAGAATTAACAACAGTGATAATAAAACCCACAAATGTGAAAATGCTCATATGTAACACCAGGCTCCAGAGGTTAAAAGTGCACTTTAGTGTTAAGTGGTCCTCTTCTCCAGATTCATGTTCACAATCATCCACAGCTGTTTTAATTTCTGTTAACTGTCCTCATCCTATAAATGTCTTGGGTTTCAGCTCTGTCACCCGTGTGTTGTACTCTTGTTAAGTTATCAGATGTTCGAGTTTCCACTGTTAACTCCTGGTCTCTGTATTTTAGATCTGCCATCCACCAGTTCCTGACTAAATATGGCTTCTAGGCCCAGCCTGAACCATCGATACAAGGCAGAATGAACCGCATGCTTTCATGCTGTTGACACTCAGATTCTGACCTACCATCAACATACCCGAACTCTGCTCTCCTCTGATATTCGCCTGCACTTCAACATGAGCTGGCAGATCCAGCCTGATTCTGATGCTCGCTTGAACGCCAGATCATCTTGACTCCTACCTGCATTCCTAAATGCACTGGGAAGGCCGCGTGATTGGTGTAAAAGTATAGAAGCGTTAATTACATCCGTTCTCAACATTTTTGTAAAAATAAGTCTCAAATGAAATGATGTTCACTCAGCATGAAGTCCTGGCAGGAAACTTTAATAAAAGTGTAAAATTACACCTCCATTTTATTGAAGAACAACAGCAGTCATAGCAGTATTTGTTGTAAGTAATTTATATTAGTTAACTTTCTATCAACTAGAAACTCAAAGTTTCTAGTTGATCCGCCTCGCAGCCTTTTGGCGCTGTCTTCTCTCCGCCCAGAAGAAGATACTCCGGAGGCACTCCAAGATCACCCGCACACTGCAGTGACACAGCCGTGAGCGCAGACGCACGCCACCTCTGATTTCCAGCCCTTCAGAGAGAGAGGCTGCAAAACATTTTTTTCCCTTCTTTTATTTGTAAGCCCTATTGAATAGTCTTGATGTCTTCTCTCAGCCGTTCCTCGCCCGTTCTCATTTCCTTCCCTTTGCTGCTGCTTGATGTATGTGCCGTCTGACAAAAGACACGCTTCCTCTCCTCCCCTTAGCCTTTTCATCTTGGTCTCATTCCCTCCTTCCTTGTTGTTGCCATAAAAAGAGATCACTAAGACAGGCACCATAAATAGGTGGCCCGTGCGGCTGCCGCTTCTTTTTAAACCCCCATCAAAGATTGTGATCCTCATCAGGCTGTTGATAATTAAGTAGTATTGAGCTCTTTTATCCTTTAAGAGATCCATGCACTCATGCATATGTCTTTTTGCATCCAATACACCTGTCCCATTGTACCGACACCTCTGACAAGATGTTTTTTCTCCGTTCTGACAACAAAGAAGACTTTACGACAGAGAAATGGAGTGAATGGGAGCACATGGAAGAAGGCTGAGCAAGGCCTTGAACATGCAGACCAGAGAGGGGAGTCTATTGCTGTTTGTGCTAAATAGAGAAGCGTCACTCAGCACTTGGAGCTCTTCAGAAAAAACGGTCACCGTCGGACATCTATAATGGGCTGTTTTGTTGCTGCTGTCGAGCAGCAACAATAAATAATCTGGCAAAAACAAGTCACGATTGACTCTGCAAATTACAAACTGGAGGGCGTCGATCAATGACAAAGTTTGTGAGGGGAAATGCTGGAAGCAGCACATTTGGGCGAAGCGTCTGTGTCACTTTGGGGTAAAGAAGCAATGAGTTAGAGGAGATATTAAGAGAAATGAGAAATGAAATGAGGATGACACATTATTCTGATAATGTGGTGTTGTCTTTAAACAATGGATGGATGAAACTACGAGCTCCTGATCCAGAGAACACAGATGAGTTCAAACCTTTGGTTCCATCCTTAACAAGTCAAGGTAGTGGACAAAAATTGGGTTAAAAAAAATTTTGGAATGTGACCTATTGGGGAGATTTGGTACAAAAGAACGGGAACACTAATGCAAAATTTGACTTTTGGTCCTTCACCACAAACTTAAAATAATTTGTCACATCATTAACTACACAGAGTTGTCCCCCTCCCACCCTGGCGTTCCTAATAGGAACAAATAGGTAAAATGGTCCAAACTTCCACTGCACATTTCTCTTCTCACTTAGGCTGGTAAAATCTTTTACCTGAAAACAAAATCTTCTATTGAGATTTAAAAACACATTTTTCACTCCTTGGACCAAGGGTGCTATCTGTGAACTAAAGCAGTGTAGCAGCTCTGTAGAATGATTTAATTCCTGAAATAAAGTGCCTTTGATATGTAAAGTCATGAGATAGCCACTACATCTTCATCTGTGGAAACTGATATTAATCTCACACAACAAATAATCTAAATTTTGGTAAGACAAGATTCTTCCTTGCACACCCAATAAATAGTTCAAATTGTTTCCCACATCATAGCATTAAAAGGAGAAAGGAGTTCTCCTCAGGCTGATGTGGACCTACTATTGAAGAGACGTTGGCCATTCATTTCAGCATTTATTTTGAAAATTGTGAGTAGAAAAAAAAAGGTGAGTAAAGAAAACTAACAAATGAAAAGTAAGGTTTGTTTGTCATCGCAAAAACTCAAAAAAAGTTTATCCTTCCCACCTCCATTTTAAATGTATAAAAGAAGCGAAGGTTATTGGGAAAATGAATATAGATTTTAAAAAAGAAAGAAATGGGGGAAGAAAGCCTGAAAAAAGACAGGAGTGGGAGTGATCATTTCACTCTCAAAAGAGAGACGGAAGATTTAACTTTGAGGCAGTTAAAAGCTGCCTTCAGGGAGCTGTCACCAGAGCTTCGGCGCAGCATCTCCCTCCAATCCCTGCCTCATCTTCACTCACTCTGCCATCCAAATAAAGCAAATCAATCACCCTCCCGCAGCTACAACTCCTCCTGTTTAATACTCATCTATAATGTGACATCTGCAGATACATTTTGATTAACAGGAAGCCGATAAGTACAAAATGGTTTGCAAAGTCCTGCCTGTGGTGGCATCCACTATTCACAGTTCCACAGCTACATTTTGCTTTGCATTCCTGGTGCTGTTGAAAGGTGAGGAGATGCCGCCACTCGGCTCCACGAGTGTGCTCTCATACGTGTCATACACTGTTTATGTGCTGTGCGTCTCTAAGTGAGAGTTGCTTCTATAAATACAAGGTGCTGAAAATGGCAATTAAAGAGAAAGAAGGGCAGGGAAGCATGAAGAGAAAGAAAGAATGGAGTCATTATCCAACTAAATGTAGAGGTAAAGTGAATCCATCTGGTGTCATCAATCTTTTTTTTTTACAACGTAACTACACAGTTTACTGCTTTGCATCTTCTTTAAAAATATACATGTTGAGTCATTGCAAAAGCAACATGCCCAGTTTATTTTCTGTCTGACAGAAGCACAAATCGCTGCAAAGTTTCACTTCCAAAAATGTTTTCCAGACATGGATGAAATGAGCCGATGTGGCTCGACAACTGTAGTCAGTCAATTTTAAGTCACCCAAATGTAATACTCATATGCAGCCAGTTTTAAAGTAGGTTTGGTTGCTTTGACCTATTTTTGTTGGTTTAAACAGAGTGATGCTGCTAAAAAAGAGTCCCGACTGAGACTGAGGAGAAGCAAAGCAGAACTCGGTGCAGACCATTTCTCTTGTCTTTTATTACGTGTCTAAAGTCATTTAAGCTGTGAAGTGCAATTTTCTTTCAAAGTTAGAGGCATTTAAGGTCCGGGACAAACTTCAAAGCGTTCAGATGTCAGTGCTGAGGTGTTTTGACTGTACCTTGAAGGGAATGACCACTGCAGAGCCTCCGCTGATGCCCACAATCGGCAGAGCTGTCTGAGTAGAGAGGAAATCCAGGATTTGAGCCACTTCAGCCACCTGAGGAGGAATTTTGCTCAGTGTTGTAGAACAGAAATGCACACAGCTTCATGAAATGAATTTCCTTTTAAGTCTACTTTTTTTCTTGTTTTCTAAATATAGTTAGGCAGATTTTAAGTTATGAGTTGCCATATTTTCTGCACAATAGGGCACACCAAAATATAAGGCCCACTGTCAATGAACTCTCTGTTTCCAAACTTATGTCATTTAAAAGGCGCAGCAAAACACATAAAACACACTAAGCGAGACTAAAGAGTCAGAGATTAACTGCGATCGCACTGTCTCTAAAACGTATTTGTGAGACCTATACATTAGCCACTTTAGACACGTTAGCATATTCTCAATACCTGTTACCCCCAACTGTGTTAACAACACGTAAACAGACTGCTACCACTAGTTACATGTTAATGTAACTACACTAACTCCCAACCGCATTTGTAACATACAAAAAAAAGTAGAAAACAGTCTGACACCGCTACACGCTAGCCACAACATTTTGACAGAGCAGTGTCCCTCTCAAAATTGCTTCAACGTCAACAAGCACATCCAGAATTAAACCATAAATAAAGCACACTAGATTATTAGGTACACTATTGTATTTTTAGGAAAGAATATGTAATAATCAGGGCTTTTAGGTGTGCTTCATAATGTGGAAAATATGTTAACTGCTTTGCTGTTGAAGGTTTGTACTTTATTTTAGAGCTATTGTCTTAAAAACTACTTTTTGCAAATCCAAACAGGATCATTTATGGGTGGAGTCTGCTTGTTCTGTGTCTCTGGTCTTCACTCTGGAAGAGGTCATAAACTCAAAAAGTTGAGTTTGTGATTATGCAGGACTCATTTTTTTGCAGATGACTGCATATTTTTATATTACAAGAGGAGTTTTTTTCTCATTGGTTTGCAGAACGTAATGACAGGTTTTTATAAATTTTCATCAGTTGTTTAAGCATTTTATTCTGCGCTTGACTTCCAAGTATGACCCTTTTCATTAACTTTATGACTGGTGAAAATGTCCTTAACATTTTTCATATTTTTTTTCTACCTGCCTTTTTCACAATATCTGGTTCCCATGGAGACATGTAATCAACATTTACAGAGGTTTGTCTCATGTGTTTTTTTAACTGCATTAATTACATTACAAAATTAATAAGAAGCACATTTCTGACAAAAACATAATTTTATAGCATGTTTTACTTGATGTTACATTTTCTGATTATCTCTAAAATAATCTCCTATTTCATGTTTTAGAGAAAGCACACAAATATTTATTAAGTCAAAGCACACAAATATTTATGAAGTCATTTGGCACCGGTCCTAGAAACGTTTATGCTTCAATCTTTTACATAAAATTTCTGCCAGGTGCAGCTGTAGGAAATGGTTATGGATGACCAAATACCATTGAAGATGTTTACCTGAGCACCCACACCTAAGCCCACATCATCCTCAAAGACCACCCCGTGCAGCTTCTCCGTTGCCATGGTATCGCAGAGGCGGGTTAGCAGGTCTCGGGGGTTTGTGTCATTGACCAGGACAGTCACTGGGCTGACCACCACCGGCAGATCCACAAAGTTTTCCCCGCTGAGACGACCTCTGACCTCATTCTGGTAGCTGGAACCGCTGAACACCACCGCCACGTTAATGGACGAGTGGATGAGGAGAGGCCGGGCACGCAGCAGCGGGGAGGAGACGAGCAAGAGGAAGATGTGAGGCCACAGAGAGGTGGAAAAATATCCTCTGTGAATGGTCATGTTGGCAGCTTACTGCCTGGAGAAGAAGGAAAGAAAAAGAGGAAGGAAGATTGAAATCCAAGAAAGCTGCCGCCATGCATATACAAGCTGCTTTACCTTCCTGACGATTTTGACATAATGACTTATAATCCAGCGCTACATATCCATCTATTATTCCTCTCCTCTGCTCTATCCCTCTTTCTGACCCTTTTGTATGACAGTATTAGCCCTACAGACTCTTGTGTCATCATGAAAACTGTGTGTATGTGTGTTAAATTCTGCGTGCATGTAATCCCCCATAATCCAACACTCAGTGTCATAGTTGTAATCACCTCTCCTTCTCCACACATCTCTGATTTAGCATAGATAGACATACAAGGAAACAGTTCAGCCTGAATGCTAGAACTGTCACACAGAAGTCCTCACAGCATCATCCTTCAGATTATGTTAGTTCAGACAGACATGTACCCATCTTTGGTTATTCTCTAGGAATTAAAAAAAGTACAATGAAAGTCATAACACGTTGAAAAACTACAGTGGTGATAAATTAAAGGTGCAGTTTTAATGATTTTGATGTAAATTTGGGTTTAGTTTGAATAAAGGCAATATTCACACTGATATATATTTTAAGGGTCAGCTTTGTGTTAAAAACAAATTACATTCACAGTACAACTCTACGGAACCACTAACGGGCCATTGAAGAAAAAATAATTTTGAAGTTAAAAAACAAAAAATTTAAGTAAAAAACAAAACATTTAGTAAAAAAAATTGGGAGTAAAACAAAAAAGTAACAGGTGCACACCAGTTAGTGTCAGGTGCGCACCCGATACTAACTGGTGCGAAAAAAGATGATAGAGTAAACTCTATTGATATCGGTGGATGCATGCAAAGTGCGTTCAAAATGGGCTGCAAATGCCAAATTATATTTAGCATTTGGATTCTTATGACAAACCAAAGCCATTTGGTATTTGTATTAATGGCTAGTAACTGGTAAAAAAAAAAAGAAACGGGTGCGCACCCAGTACTTACAATGGAGTTTTAGGGCCACCACAAAAAAAAAAGTCAAATTACGAGATTTTAACTCGTAAATTTACAAGAAAAAGTCTCGTAAATTTCTGAAAAAAAAACTCAAGATTGAAGTGGAGGTGAGCATACAGAGCAGCAAGTGAACGCCGCGCAGCAGCAGAGCAGACCAACGTAACTAAATTGAACAGGTAAGCTGAAGGTTTATTGACAAAGTTCCAAATGTTTGGAAGCTTATTTGTTTGATTCACGATTTATTAATGTTGTATTTATTGATGGGTGGTTTGCAGGATCTCTGCAGCCCCTTGATGAAGACATCGGTATCCCTGCAGCTGTCCACTTCAATCCTTTCTTCCTCCATTAAAGACAAGATCTCTACGTTTGTTTGATGCTTCCGTCTTAGAAGGAGCACTTTTTGGCATTTGGCAACGTTCTAATGCTAATATAGCAGACTAATTTAATTCCTCTTTATTGTTTTATGTTGAAACGGGACGTTTCATCTGGAGGAGATGATGTATATAATACTGTTTCCTTCCACATTGGTGTTCGGATGACAGGTTCATGACGTAAGGTGACAAATGAACTTCAGGTTATGTAAATGAAAATGAAAATAAAGGCTGCAGCCGTTCTCTACACCCAAACATGTCTCTGAGCCCCCAATTTTACATATAAAATTCCGCTTTACTGACAGCGAAAGCCGGCTCCACTGAAAATAATCTGATTTTGAGTCGCTAAAAGGTTCCGAATCTCTTTGTTTTTTAAACCTTTTAGGAAATAAAGCTTCACAAAAGGCTCCACATATTTCATCTTCAAGCTAGGCTCCGATAAACAGACAACTTTGGTGTTTTGTCCTCGTTAATCTATAACTTTTTTCTCGTAAATTTACGAGATTTTAAGTCGTATATTTATGAGTTTTATTTTGTACCTTTACAAGATAAAAACCCGCAAATTTATGACTTAAAATCTTGTAATTTAACCGTTATGACTTTCTTTCTCGTAAATTTACAACTTAACCCTTGTGCTATCTTAGATGACCCCACCCTTACTTTGACTGGACACCAGTGAAGATCACAAATCATTGAAGAAAAAAGGCTTAGAACACTGTCTAGTGGGTCTAGATGACCCAACTCCCAATGTTAAAGTGCCTAGGATAGCACAAGGGTTACAAGTCGTAATTTAAAGACCTTTTTTTGTAAACAGACCCTAAAACTCCGCCGTAGATACACTGACCAAAAATATAAACGCAACACTTTTCATTCAAAGAAAATTTTTTTCCACATACACAAAATAACCAGTTCTCTGAAATATTGTTCACAAATCTGTCTAAATCTGTGATAGTGAGCACTTCTCCTTTACCAAGACAATCCATCCCACCTCACAGGTGTGCCATATCAAGATGCTGATTAGACAGCATGATTATTGCACAGGTGTGCCTTAGACTGGCCACAAGAAAAGGCCACTCTGAAATCTTCAGTTTTGTTTTATTGAGGGGGTCAGGCCACTCAGACAACCAGTCAGTATCTGGTGTGACCACCATTTGCCTCATGAAGTGCGACACATCTCCTTCCCATAGAATTGATCAGGTTGTCTATTGTGGCCTGTGGAACGTTGGTCCACTCTTCTTCAATGGCTGTGCGAAGTTGCTGGATATTGGCAGGAACTGGAACACGTTGTTGTATACGCCGATCCAGAGCATCCCAAACATGCTCAATGAGTGACATGTCCGGTGAGTATGCTGGCCATGCAAGAACTGGGATGTTTTCAGCCTCCAAGAATTGTGTACAGATCCTTGCAGCATGGGGCCATGCATTATCATGCTGCAACATCTGTGCATTCAAAATGCCATCAATGAAATGCACCTGTGTTCTTCGCCCCTAACATATGCCTGGCCATACCATAACCCCACCACCACCATGTTGTGGCTACTCGATCCACAACATTGACATCAGAAAACCCCTCACCCACACGACGCCACACACGCTATCTGCCATCTGCCCTGAACAGTGTAAACCGGGATTCATCCGTGAAGAGAACACCTCTCCAACGTGCCAGACGCCATTGCATGTGAGCATTTGCCCACACAAGTCGTTTACAACAACGAACTGGAGTGAGGTTGAGACCTCGATGAGGATGACAAGCATGCAGATGAGCTTCCCTGAGACGGTTTCTGACAGTTTGTGCAAAAATTCTGTGGTTATGCAAACCGATTGTTTCAGCAGCTGTCCGAGTGGCTGTTCTCAGACGATCTTGGAGGTAGACATGCTGGATGTGGAGGTCTTGGGCTGGTTTGGTTACACGTGGTCTGCGGTTGTGAGGCCGGTTGGATGTGCTGCCAAATTCTTGGAAACGCCTTTGGAGATGGCTTATGGTGAAGAAATGGACATTCAATTCCCTAGCAACAGCTCTGGTGGACATTCCTGCTATCAGCATGCCAATTGCACGCTCCCTCAAATGTGTGGCATTGTGCTGTGTGATACAACTGAAGATTTCAGAGTGGCCTTTTCTTGTGGCCAGTCTAAGGCACACCTGTGCAATAATCATGCTGTCTAATCAGCATCTTGATATGGCACACCTGCGAGGTGGGATGGATTGTCTTGGCAAAGGAGAAATGCTCACTATCACAGATTTAGACAGATTTGTAAACAATATTTCAGAGAACTGGGTATTTTGTGTATGTGGAAAATATTTCACATCTTTGAGTTCATACCATAAAAAATGGGAGCAATAAAAAGTGTTGCGTTTATATTTTTTTAGGTCAGTGTACTAACTGGTGCGCACCTGTTTTTTTTTCTACTTCAAATTTTTTTTTACTTCAATTTTTTATTTTCTTCAATGGCCATTTAGGGGGCTTCGTACATGTTGGCCCTAACAAGGATAGATTTAGTTTAAGATTTAGATTAAGTTCCTTGCCCAAAGACGACCAACTCCAAAGAGAAACCATTTTTTGGTTTCATTAACATGTTTGTTTGGCATTTGGGTAATGGAGGACTTTTTTTCTTTTAAATAAGCACAAATTGGCGGTGTTTCTTGATTGAAATTGTTTTAAATCAGGAACAGACAAAATAAATGTCGTAGAAAATACTTTGGGTGTACCACAAGCTCCCTGCTCCAAGCTTTCAGCAACAGGGAAGGATGGGGAGGTAGAGACTAAATCCTTGAAAACTATACCTATTTTTGGCTAAAATAACAGCATAATCATCGTTAAAAGGACTCTAACATGTAGAGATGGGGGAATTAAAACTCTTAAAAACAAGACAGTAAACAAAGTAGAAATGATTAAATTGAAGACTTCGGTCACTTTAATTCCTTTATAACCTAAACAAAAAAAATGTTTAGAACAAATACATAAATTGCTTATTTACATGTAACTTCATCATCATAGTCTCACAAAACATTACAGTCTCATGTTTACAAGGCTTTCTTTAAGTGACACTCTGTGTTTCATTGTTTTGCATTTGCTGTTGTTTTTTTCTCAGTGGAAAAAATGAATTACTCTAAAATTAAATGCTTTTCAGGTCTTGCTTTTTATAGAGGACTCATTTGTTTTATTCAAAATCCTTTATGCTAAGTGACAGTCAAACATTGGTACGGCAAGGTTGCCTTTTCTTTCTTTCTTTTGTAATGTTGCTTTTTTCAATTTTATTAAAGCAAAATGATTTTTTTTCAAAGGGTGGCCAAAACATTAGAACCATCACACGTTACTAAATACACATTACATAAATACCCTTATGTTTATGTGTTCATAAAGCCATCCGTTTATAAAATGTAGCTTTTAAGTATTTACAATAATGTTTTAATACCAGTGTTATAATCTTCCATGCGGAACAACTGTACCTAAATTTATTTTCCTTTAGACAACAGCACAAAGAAGTTCCTTTAAAAATAAAATACACCCAGTGATCCTCTTGCTGCAGCAGATTTACTTGGAATAAAAATTTAGTCAACAATTATGTTTCTATCATCATGACTTTGATGTGCCTTTTTCTCTTTTTACTATTGAATATAAACTTAACAAGATAGAAGAATGCAGATTTTTTTTTAACACGTGAATGCACTCATACACTTTAAGAACTGTGCCTCTGAACAGCAACTACACACTGTTGTGCAGCAGAAGATCAGAATATGAGCTTTAAGATTATCCGTAACCAAACTACATTATACAAACCCATTATTGTATTTAAATTGACATTTTCTTTTCAAAGCCATAGAGCCCAATTGGATGAAAAAAAGCCACTTGTGGCTCCAGAACCTCAGGTTGCAGACCCCTGACCTAAGTGATGAACTGACATCTTTCTTTTAATTTAAACCCAAGATTAAAGAAATAACAGCAAAATGGTAAATGGGGTTTACTTATATAGTGCCTTTCTTCCATGTAAGGAAACTTTAAACCGCCAGGAAAAATGTATGATTCGATGTCCTGCTCAAAAACACTTTTGTGCGAGCAGAACGCTAACCAGACCTCCAACTGTTTCAGGTTGACTGATCTCCCTCGTACGGCAAATACATCTGTATAAAAAATACACAGAATCAGTGTATTTTTCAAAGTGGCCCAGGAGATTGAAGACCTTCAGAAGTGCTCCTGCATGATCCAACCCCTGGCAAAGATTAGTACATTTGAAGTTTACTCAAATATACTTAATAATAAACTTCAAGTAGTACATTTGAAGTTAATTTTATTAAGTATACTTGATTATAAGTATAGCAAGTATACTTTAAACCATGTATATGTAGGAGGAATACTAACGGAATTCTTCTTCAGACTAAATTGGAACATTTTAAGATTACAATATATAAATAGTAGACGTAAATTTCAAGTGTACTGCCTTTTTTTTAGTATAGATGAAGTATGCTTGTAGTTCACTTGAATAGAGCATTCTTTGTTAGGGCACACTACAATTTTCCTTACACAGTCTCAAAAAATTATAAATATGGCCTACAATACTACGGTACCCCTGTTTGTTTACCTTTGTCATTTAGCTGTTACCCTGGTTACTATTATTATTACACGTGTTAACATGAGAGTTTATGATGCATCCTTCCTGACCTAATTCCTCCGTGCACTTTGTTGCTCTACTGTGATGTAACCTCTTTGCTCTAAATAGACAGGAGTCGTAATTACTTCCGCCACATGTGTAAGCGTGTGTATGATTTATGAGGCTATTTCACTGGCTGTCTTGGTTAAAAAGATTTGGAATCTTTTATCCCTTTTTTTTTAATCATACCTTGTTTTCAGCTTTAAGTGTAAAACCCAAAATACCGGTGATCATAAAATACAAAAAATCTTTTTCTCAAACTGTTCCTTTGAACAACTAGAGGAATAACATACAGAATATCCAGATGTGCTTAAAAGAAAAGGAAAATTATAGATACAGTACAAAATAGAATGCAGACAAGCTACTGAACACAAAAGGTCACTGCCATGATTTTAGTTCTTATGCTGATGTTCTCAAAAAATCACAGCTCAAAATGGATTAGGCTTCTTTAACGGATCAAAGATGACTAGATCAATACCTTTGAAGCTCCGATAAAGGTTGGGTGGGTGTTTACAAAAAATAAATCTTAATTAAAAAGGGTGTTCACATGCATACACTCCTAGATAGAATGAAATCAAGTCGGTGGCCATCAGAGACAAGCTGCTAATGAACAGCACTGGCCAGCTTTGATTCAAAGCAGCACTTGGTTGAATGTGTGTCAACGCTTCAACACGTTTTAATGTTGCTGACATATCACTGGCTAATCCTAACATTGACTGAATGTCATGACTTTATTGATACATTTGAAGTTTGAATTACAGGAGTTAATGTTATCGGAAGGTCAACAATAAGACAAGACTATCTTTCAGTTTTATTTATTTATTTATTAATTGTTTTTTTAATCTAGTAATGTTTGGTTCTACCAATTTTTATAAAGGCTGAACCAATATTATTTTGAGTGATGTGGTTTGCATTATATTTGGCCACTGAGTCAATGTGCAAGATGAACACGACATTTTGCAGCAGGTAGCTAACTGCAAAGGACTGTTTAATGAAAGTGTTTGTTAAAGGCTCTTCCTTCGAATGAAAGCTCTTATTTGTCTTTCATTGTGTAGCATGAAGCACTCAGATCAGTGGACTTCCACCAGTAAGGCAAACTGGTCAATACAACTACTGTTGAATACAACAGTGACAAAAGCAAATCTTTGAGACGTGGTACTCTACCTTTTAACCCTTGTGTGGTATCCTAGGCACGTCAACATTGGGAGTTGGGTCATCTAGACCCACTAGACAGTGCTCTGAAACTGTTTTCTTCAATGATTTGTGATCTTCACTGGTGTCCATGGATTAGATGAAGTCTTTCCACCTTTATCCACCTTTGTCATGGTAGGGAGAACACGTCAATGTAAGGGTGGGGTCATCTAAGATAGCACAAGGCTTAAACAGATTCCTTACCATTGTCTCAAAGTGAATATACAGTGAAAACCAAATGTATTCAACCTCGTTTTATTAAAACAGAGAAATGTGAACTACACTTAAGCTGAATCTAAGGAGCAGCTCTGATTACTGTATGTCGTAAGAAACAAACTGCTCTCACACAGATAAAGATTAAATGAAGACAAATAGCTTCAAGCTGCTTCTTTTTTTTTCCCAGAAGTTGAAAAAAATGCATTTCATCCATTCCTCACCAGACTAAAAATAGGTAAACATACTGGTTTGGATGTTTGCAGAATACTCATTTTGTATTTGGAAACATTTTGTAATTTAGGGTGTATTCAGACTGGAAAAATCTTTTGTTGTAGATCGAGTCCCGAACCTTGCGTTTGGTCTGTATTCAGACTGGCATCAAGTGGACCATTCTGTTACGGACCAAATCTTGTGAACAAAACCAGGTGACCTTGGTCATTGGCCAGGAACTACAATCCTACAATCCTTATTGGGACAGTTAACTTATTAAAACTTTGTACTTCGATTACCAGTTTTGAACATGGGGAAGAACACTTTTTACTTGTTACTTTGGTACAGCGGAGGCATCCTACAAGGCGGTTACTGGCAAGGAGACGTGCCGTGTGTGCGTTAACTCAGAGGATGCAAGCAACTGCAGTGACGAGGAGACATTGGGTATGACGGTATGCTGCTAAGTGTTTACGACATAAAGATTCTCAGGAAAACAGTGTGAGAAGCAATGTGCATTGCGTTAAGTTGTTTTAATGAGGCTCAATTCATCCAATCACATTTCAATGAGTTTCTGTGTCTCGTCGTTGTGGTTTTATGGCATCTTTTTTAAGAGAATTCTATTAAGGAAACTACACGGTAGCTTTTAGGGTGACATCACAGCAATTCGTGCTGCTTACGAGACACAGAAAGGCACGTAAAACACATTTTCAGCTGTGTTAAAATAAACGTTCTAACAAGTACAGTTGGACAATTTTTTACTGTTTGATAACATAACAATCTTCACTTAATATTTGTCCGTGGCTCATTTGTTGCTGCATTTCTGCTCTGTTTACTTCAGCCATGGTAGCCGTTTTGGTCCAGTTGTTCCGCACAGAGGAAGAATTGTATTCAGACTGAGAAATCTCAGAGTGAACCGAAGCTCAGTCCGATTGAAAATGAACCAAGACCACCTAAATAAATGGGTCAAAGAGCCTTTCCTGGTCCCAGACGCGGATGTATTCAGACTGAAAATTTGCTCCGGATTATCGGGGGAAACGAACTGCTTTTTTTTTTTTAAAAAGTGCACCCTGTTCTGTGTCCTGATTGGCTGGAAACCTTGTCAGTCAATATCCCCCGTGTCTACTGTACAGAAACGCGCTCTTCAGATCAGAAATCTTTGATTGAATACATCTTTGTTTTCATTCTAAGATCCTGGACCTAATTTCTATAAAAGTTTGAGAATTTAAAAAAGAGAAAAGTGTTAAAATGTTCATCTCTGTGTGAGAAAAGTGTATTTACTCAGTGAGGCGTTTTACTGCCTGTAATCAGACTCCGTGGATTTCACCGATCATGGATTACTTTCAGAACGTAACTCCTGCCATAAATGAGGGAACTCTGTACTGGTGAAAAGATAACGCAGATATATGCGTAGCTGCAGCAGAAGACGTAGACATTTACTTTGTCATTATTACTGGATGAGAAACAGACGTGCAGGACACAGCACAACAGCGCAAACTTGAGGCGTGTGATGAGCTCAAAGTCTCTGCGGAATTATGACTGGATCAGTATATTTTTCCTGAATTTTTGTCTTTGAAAATCATAGAGTGTTATTTGGTCATTGTTTTATTTCATAAATAGTGTTATTGATTTTATAAAAGGATCATGAATGAATTTAAACCTTATTCAAAATAGCACTTTACAACTCCTTGAAGGTACCGAAGGGCTTCACAATAAAAAAGAGAACTACAATGGCAGCAAAAGTTTTAAACTAAAAACTCTAGAATATTCTGTTTTAGAATATAATTTTAAATCCAAATGTTTTCATCTACATTCCATGTTATATCATTTTCACTCCATGCATCTGCTCGTGGTCAGGTCGTTCAATCGAATTTTAGAACCCAATGTGGCCCGGGAAGTAGAAAATAAATGCCCACCCCTGGTCTAGTGTCAACATTGTAGGCATTGTAAGGCTTGAACTGCACCACATGCCCAGTGTGTACATAGCATGATGAGAGGAATATAGGTGTTTAATGTTGTGTTGTCAATCACTTCAACTCATTTTTGAAGTCCTAATAGTTGCATCAATGTAAAGAACGGTGAAAAAAGCACAAACATTAACACAAATGTAATATTTTTATTATCTAATTTAACTACATTTATCTATATTTATGTTCTGAACTGTTAAATGTGAGGGCATAAAGATGGAAATTAGCCACGAAGCTATGATTTGGTGCAAAGCATGCTTTCCTCAGTTTTTGATGCTGATGAACATGCAGTCTCTGTTTAACTCTTATCAGTCAGTCAAGGATAGCAAGTTACAAAACAAAACCATAATCTACGACAAATATCGACATTGTATGTGAAATGCAATATAACATGGAGAAAAACTGCCAAAAAAACTGCAGGTAAGAGAAACGACAAATCCTCTCTGTATGAATTCTCTGACACAAGTTTGGCTCAAGCATTCAGTTCACAGTGTCATCTCAGAAGAAGCCAGCATAATGGGGCCATAGACAAGCAGCATGTGTGTTTGTATGTGTGTAGTGGAGATGATGATGGTCAGGAAATAGGACTCTGCTCCAGATTGACAGCAAGAGGACAGCCGTAACACGAGACATTCAAATTATACATGAGACCTCTGTTTTTTTTTTTAAAAAAAGTTTGAATTTCTTTAAATCAGTGTTTTAAAACACCAGATTGCCAGATTGTTTGTTAAAAAAGCTGCAAATGTGCTCCACAAAGGTACTGGGCAGTTGTTTCCAACACAGACAGACAGTGTGGCAGAGAAACACTCCTCACTCACTGGTTTTCTATTATTATGGAGATTTCCAGATAAAGTGCAACTCCTCCACGAGAAATGCACTCCAGTGGAGACTCAGAGGCAAGGCTGCATCTGCATTTGCACAAATCGGAGTTCGTTCTATGGAGAGATGAACACTAATTATAATTCTGCATTGGTCCAGGCTACTAAAGACAGCTGTCAAAAGATAAAACCCCAGCGTGTTTTACTGTTCGAGCAAATAGCAGCAGATTTTCCCACAATTTGGCTTCTGAGAAATTGATAAATGAGTCCATCCACAAGAAATTCATTTTCTTCATCCATATCTCTCTTAATCCTGTTTAGTGCACTGGAGTTGCTGGAGCCTATCCTAACCACTGTTGGGCAAAGGGTGGGTTCACCCTGGACAGGTCAACAGTCTGTCGCAGAGCAGAAATTCATTTTTCCTTTTTATAACTCTCTGAGATGATTGTTCTGTTCCAAAATTAAACATCCATAAGGGACACGACAAACAAAAGTTAAATCCATGTTTTTCAACCTTTTTTGAGCCAAGGCACACTTTATCCTTGACAAAAATCCTGCAGCACACCAGCATCCAAAAATTAAAAAAAGGAGAAACTCCTTGTTTGACAGCTGGAAGTTGCAGCTGTTTTTTATAAAAGATGTATTGAAAGTTAAGTTAATTTTTAGTAATTATTTTAAATTAAATTGACATTTTACCCTGGTACCGGTAGTTGTTTTCTAACCGTCAGTTTATTAACATGCAATTTTATGTAACCTCACAAAAACCAAATATATTCTTTCTAAATAGTGATTTATTTATTTATTTGTTTGTTTTTTCAATGTTGGTGCAAAGGTAACTGTCATTTTTGAAAACAAATATATGATCACAATATGTTTGATACATTTTACACAAAAAACTAAAATTATTTTTATGTTTTCTGTAATTACACAAAAAGTGAACATGTTGAAGTTTTCTTCGTTTTTTATTGTCTTAATCAAAAATGAAGTTTTTAAAAACTTTAACAAAAATGTTTTATTTCTTTTTAGATTATTGAATTGTTTCAATTTAATTTAATTGTTTCTTTTGACCACTTCACCTTGTTCCTGTTTCTTAAATGTTATTACTTCTTCTAATGTTTAACATATAAAATAATCCAGACATTATTAGAAAAGTGTTTCAGTTAGAAAGATGACTTGGACCAAACTCTGGGATGTTTAGCTGTTAATAAACACAAACCTTGAACTTAAACTGTTGACCTCTGATTTCATCAAGAAGATTTAAAAACTGTGTGATGTGTGTTCTTTGTGGTTTCAAGACGTTTAACAGGGAAGACTCATTATACGCTGAGACGCTGTAACTTTAACCCGATGCATCATGGGAGATGTAGTGCGAAAACTGCTAAAGATCACAGATAGACTCACTTCTCTGAGCTTCATTGTTTTATTCACTTGTTCCATGGTCTGACAGCTGACCATCTCCCACACTGGTTGAAAAAAACTGAGTTAAATAAACATTAGGAAAGGATCTGTTAGTGTCCCATGACCCAACCTTACAGCGTTGTTTGAGAAAACAATCAAGTCTCCAATGGTCTAGCTGAGATTTGACAACTTATCTGTGATATTTTTTCAAGGACTTTGAGAGGCAACAAGCAGCAAGGGTTAAGAAAATTGTATAAAATCAACCAAGAGAGCTCAAGAGAGCTTTTGTTGGTGCGCTTGTATTATAAAATGTTTCCATCCTCCCATCAACATATTTGAAGAACGATACTGTGACAATCATTAAGAGCCTCCAGAGCCCATTTCAGCAGACTTGAAGTCAGGCAAATCCCACGATGACCCTTCTGCAGCTGTTCTGCTGCTGGTACTCAAACTAATCTTACCATCTTCAATCCACAAGTTTCACTCATGTCTTAGTATTCTAAAGCCATATTTCCATAAAGTGGTACAGTTCAGATGAGGTTATGATGACACAGTTCATGATAACCAAGCTTGTGTGAGTAATCTCACACATTTAGCTCCTGTTTACTCAGCAGTGGGGATCTTTCTGTGACCTGTCAGTGGATGGAGGTCTTCAGCTCCATCCTAACCAAAATATAACCCTCTATTTAGCATTTAAAAAGGTGGGACTTGGTTTTTTTAAACCCTTAAAGAGCTGATTACATGCATGTGCACACATGTAAAGCTTCCCTTTAACATTCAATGGTGGTACTCAATTTTAACTTGGCGCTAATCCAATCTCCTACAGAATTATCTGTGCAACAAGTAGCTGCAGCTTCTTGTATTTTTTTATTAATGTAAACATTTAAAAATGCTATATTTTTGGTATTTTAACCACGATGCAAATGAATTTTATCATCATAATTATTTTTAGATTTTCCTTAACCCTTGTGCTATCTTAGATGACCCCACCTTTACATTGACGTGTTCTCCCTACCATGATAAAGGTGGATAAAGGTGGAAAGATTTCATGTAATCCATGGACACCAGTGAAGATCACAAATCATTGAAGAAAAAAGGTTCAGAGCACTGTCTAGTGGGTCTAGATGACCCAACTCCCAATGTTAAAGTGCCTAGGATAGCACAAGGGTTAAAGGCAGTGCTTTTAAACAATTACAGATTCAGCAACGAGTGTGTGAAGGTATAGAAAAGTGAAATTTCCGTGTCACTATACACCCCCATAACTCAAAGCTTGAAAATATGAATTCAAATTTCACTAGTGGAGCTTTGGAACTTACAGACATTCTCTCATTCACTTTCGGACGTCACTCTGCACACCATTATCAATTAGGCTTTCACTTTGAGCTAAATAGCTTGATTCACAACCAGTCCCAATCATGTTTTCGCCTTTAAATTCATGAATGGTTGTCTCTTTCTGTATTCTAGACAGTTGGCGTGTCCTCCTCCACCCCGTTTTCCACCTGCAGCGATGCTTCAGCATGTTCTAAACACCATCAGCGTCTAGGCTCTAGAGTTTATAAAACTGTTAATCACTAGGACAAATGTCCACAAGATATTTTATCTCACTTTAAGCGAATAAAAATGTTCCACTGGAACTAAATATGTCTCCATCTTAAAACAAATAGTGATGTCCTGTCCTTTAAAGCCAAATTAAATTTTGAAATAAGCTGAAAACTCTCATATTTAGGTATATTGTTCTGGGAAGTGCAAATATTCTAAATTAAGCATTTATGACTTCAAAAAAAGGTTTTGTATCTTTAAAGTTGCTGTATTTATTCACATCTTCCCCAAATATATGCAGATAATTTTGTTTAGAAAATTATTATTATTATTGTAAATGTATATTCATCTTCAAACATCTGTCCTGTTGTTGAAAATGTGTTTCTACTGTGTTATGAGTCAAATTAAGTTTCCCTATATCAAGTCTGTTGTTTTTTATGCGTTTTCACTTGTCTGAAATAAATATTTTTTCTTAAAACCATACCACTCACGATCACAAATTAAACTTTGGTTCAAAAGTGTTAAAGTAAAGTTTAAAAAAAACTTGTTTCATTAGAGATTTTTAACTACAATACGATGTTTTTCAGAGATGGTTACAGAGATGTTATGACCTAACAAGATATTCAAGATTTCTTTTTGTCTTAAAAAGAGTTGTTACATTTAAACAAAAATATTTTTAAACCAGACAAAAATACATGGTGAGATTTTGTGGTTTTGCTGCGTTCATCTCAAGCACACAAGACGTAATCGGCCTAATCACTGGAGATGAAGGACGTCTTTCATGCTCATTTGTCTGTAACACAAAGAAATCTTTATTTGCGTTCCTGATAGCTCTCCTTGTTGAAATTGAGAAGTTAACAATACATGAGCCTATATCCTAACATGACCTTTTTCTATGCATTTCAATAGGTTCAATTTTATTTTGTCAAAGTGTTGTTTTTTTTTTTAAAACAGATGTGGACAAAGATCTGGAGATTCTGAAACTTTGATGCCAGCACGTCTGATGGAAGCTGAGCCAATTTAAAAGTCTCCTCACCTTGTCAGCGTCAGTCATCTCAGACGATACGTCTGGTCTGAAACGATTTCCTGTAAAGCTGTCAAATCTTTAGGTGTGAGAGCAGAAACCCCCCTGAGAGATTTTGGGTGGGGATGGGGGTGGGGGGGACAACAGTTACATTCTTAATTATGATAAATTCATGTGGCAGCCCCCCTGTGTGATACGCTTCACAATAAGATCTGGGGTTAAGCGTGACACATTCATCCATACTGGGAGATTAATTTAGATGTAGAGCCTTAATAGTAGCTGCATGTGAATGTGGGAATGTTAAAGCTTTATGTCAGCTTATCTTCATCAAACATGGCTGATAGAAAAATGGCTGTAGATTAGAGATTACGATCTCCTTTTACTTCAGAAGCAAAAGAACGTTTATGTCACTGTTAATTGTTATTCAGATGTAGGGAAGGATGAAAGATCTACTCCACTGACCAGGATTATGTTATAACTCAAATAGCGACAAGACTTTGTGTTTAATGTGTATTTTAACCTTCTAATCTAGATATGCAACTCAAGCTGGTTAACAAAATGATGCACAGCAACAGCATCTTCAATTAAAGCCATTGACTGTACGAAAGAAATGGACTGTGTGACTCCTCCCCTTTGGGCTCCAAAGGGGAGGATCCCAAAGACTTCTATTGAGAACTGAACTATGTGATTGTATTTGTGATTTTAAAAAAAATTCCTGTAATCCCAGCTATTGAAGTTGTAAACTGTTCAATCATATGCATCAATATGTGGTCGAACGTTGAATGTTCACAGAGTTCGATCCATGGTATATAGCCTGCTTTCAAGATGGCGCCTTATATAATTAGCTGGAAGCGAAAATTATACAAACTATTCTATCCCTAACCTTAACCGTAACCCAAAAATATTCAGAATTGTAGAAAAAACTTTTATCAAAGTTTAATAAACTAATAACTGTAACTGTTTGGGTCACCAGTTAAAATATTTCAAGCAAAGTGGGGGAACTTCCGGTTTCAGTCGAGAAGTACCGGTACTGAACTTTGTTGTCTGCAGCCAGGTCCTCTTGGACTGACTCTGACCAATCACTGCTTACTGACATTAACATGGCAGAGTCTGTATCGCAGAAAAATGTCGACTACATTGAGCTCATTTGGTTGGTCTGAGTTTGACATATGAAACATCAAACAACAAACTATTGTTCTAAAAGTGTACGATATACTTTTCTTTTTTTTTTGTAAATCTGGTTACCAACATAATAATTAGGGAGCAAAAAGTCTGAATCTACAGCAGCAAATCTGTGCAACAAATTGATATTTTATTTGATACATAAATATTTTGAGAACATTCATATTTATTTTTTAAGGCTATTTGTTAGACATTGGCTGCATTTTTAAACAAGTCAGTGTTTTAAAATAAATTCCACTTGTAGATAGTTTGAGGTTTTAAATCAGAAATAAAGCATCTGATAAACACTGCTGGATTAATTAAATCCAAACAAAAACAGCCAGAGGATCACAGATATGTGAGTTACTGTATGTCTGCAAATGCAAACCTAATTGTTTTCGTCAAAACGAGAATTATTTTAAGTTGTTTTATTTTAAAACTCCTAAAATAGCATAAAACAGCAATAAGAATAATGAAATGTTCAAATATGAAGCAGAAAAAATAAAAAATAATGAAAAAGAATTAATTTCTAGCAGTTTGCCAAAAGTATGAAGTCAATAAAAACTAAAATTAAGAAGCGAACAAAACAAAAAAAGCATCTCAATTTAGATTAAAGAGCCACTTCAGTGAAAATTGTGTTTTGGGTGTTTTAACATTTTCTTGTTGCATTTTTCTGATGATGGAGGACATATATGAACAAAAATTCAGCTTAAAATTGCATTTCTGATTATTCCTTTATTCAAATCATTGTGAATCAGGAGCAGAGGAAAAAATGCTATTTGAAAAAGAGCTGATAGGTGACGTTGCTCCCTGCTTTGAGCTCTTGGCAATGGGGAGGGGAAGGGGGGGGGCGGTTTTGTGCCACGCCAACGGTCCCGCCCACAACTCAGAGGTAAATTTCTAACAAACTGCTTTTGCAGAAACTATGTCCCAGAAAGCAACACAGTTTTTTTTATTTATTTAATCAATATTTAAAAAAAAAAACACTGGGAACGGCTCAAAAGATGATCGGAGTGCAACTTTAAGACATTTAATCCTTTTGAGAGAAATTATCTGACATGATCTGATAAAGCCGCTCCATCATACAAAGACAATTATTATCATTATTTTATTTGAAACTTTAAACCATTCAAAGAAAATAAATACAAATCTTTTTATTACTTTGCTTCCTTACTTTTTATTACTCTGACGTCTGAAGTATTTCATAAGACACTTTCACTGTTTTATCATCCTTATTTGTAATCACAGATGTATTAAAGGATTTTATGTAACTTTGAGTTTACAGTGACATTTTCATGAGGGCAAGTCTTTTTGGTTGAAGATAATCCTCCCCCTGACATTTGGCCTGATAATGTTCTCCAATGTTGCACACTAATGGTATGTTCATCTGAAACATAAAAAACTACTCATGGAGACGGCACCAGTTTAAATATGTTGTAAACGGTTCTGCTGTCAGACACAGAGGTCCTTAAACCTCAGCTTTGTGGAACAATTATAATGGCGATTGAGGTATTTTGGGATCCATCCAGAACAAAGATACTGGAATTGATGCATCTTAAGGAATACTTACAAAAGTCTTTTTATTATGATTATGCCAAAATAAAAACTGTGTTGTTTTCTAGGTCAGAGTTTCTGCAGAGCGGCAGTAGTTCATTAGTAATTCACCTCTAAATTCTGGGCAGAAAATCTTACCTCCACCTCCCATCATTCATTTGTTTAACGTGCTCTCCCACTTGCTTACACACTCTTTCAACCCCAACCTAACATTAGCTGTCAAAAAAATGGGGACAAATATAAGAGCTATCCAGTCGTAGAGTTTTGAGCCAGATACCTGCTCCGAACAGGAAATCAGAGACGTACATGGATCTATTTGTTCGTCAGTGGATGCATCAGAATGGAACGGAGCATGGAGCTTGTGGCTTGCTGTTGTAGGTTTTATATATAACTATGTTTTTTCCAACTGCACTTTTCATCTGCTTCTGTTTCACTTTCTTTCACTAAAGAAATACTAAGACATGCAATGTTAACTTTAATTTTCTTCATCTATGTCCTCCATCATGAGGAAAAATGCAGTAAGGACACGTTAAAAATATCAAAAACATGATTTTCTTCAAAAGGTGGGGTGGGGCCTCCTCCTTGATCATTTTGGGTGACCCTGCATGATTTATACCAGTGGAAAACTGGAAAAAGCCAAACTGTGTGTTTGTCTGTCTTTCTGTGATGACTGTCATCCTGTGGAGATTGTAACCTGGCTCTCTTTTGAGTTAGAATGGGATTAAATGGGTCTAAATATTGGAATTATGGGTCGACAGATGGATAGACGCTCAGCAAATGAACCATGTTAAGTAAGCTTACACTATGGGAGAACAGACAAAATGCTAATATGCTTCTTTCTTTTTTTTTACAGTATCCCCTGTTCTGCTATAACAACTGGCTGCTCCATTTCTGTCAGCAGCAGATGGGAGCTTTCTTTCGAGGAAACACGTCACTTATGAAAACTGAAAGTATGACTGCGCTCGTACGCTGTGACTACACCCAGGCTCCCCCTGAGCTTCTTATTCTGTCTCCAGATCTATCCCTGTGGATTTCTGAGAGGATCAGATTTAAGTGACATCATAAGCACACATATGAGTTTAAGAGGAGGAGGTGTCAGTGACAGACTTGCCTGTGCTTTCTGCTGTCATCCAACTTGAACTCCTGCTGCTCCATCCTTTGCCCCCGTTCCCCTCCCGGCATCTTTTCCTCTTTGTCTTCACTTGCTTTCGCTTGCCTCTCTCCCGTCTCAGCACCTGTAGGAGTCTGCATTTAGACCGAGTGAGTTATCTGTGCCTCTGAGTGTTTGCATGCAACAGCTTTGGATGTCTGCACGCTCCCTGGGAAGACTTCACAATGTGACAAGAGTGTGTGATCGCCGGCTTCTCCCAAAAAAAAACAAAAATCCCCTCCAACTGTCTGCTCCTTTTCCTCTTCGTCTTCCTCTCTGTTCTGTCACAAGTGGTGGCAGAGGTGAAGACAGGCCATCTAAATGGAATGGGAAGGGGTGAACGCAGAGGAAAGGTTAAGGAGCCAGTCTGAGTGGGTTTGGAAAACCTACAGTTCTCAGCCCCCCCAGTCTGGACCCTTCAGACCGAGAGGAATGAAGGTGATCAAATGCCTTCTCGGTGATAGGAACAGCACAGATGCATCTCTGTCATCTTTCCCCGTCTTCTCCTGTCAGCCTTCCCTCGTTCTTTTTGCCTCTCCTGGCTTGGAAAACTCAGCAGATCCATAAAAAATTAAGGAATATCCAACATTGAGGGGTCTTGCACCCACCTCCGCACGCTTCCAGAGAAAGTTTTCCACACCTTTACTCCAGCTGTCAGCCTCCTTGGTGGTGGTACGCATCTGCAGGGGGGAAATACCTCGTCCTTAGGTCCTAAGAAATCCCAAATCAAGACTTAAGTTTAAGATTTTGACTTTTTGGCCTCTTTCCCATATGGATGCAAGCTGATCCAGATGTTGGAGGATGGTTGAAGCATCGGGAGCAAACAGCAGGACAGATGGCCAGGTCTGAAGGGTCAGGACGGCTGGGCACTAGCAGGTCCTCATCCTGTTGCACTGATTTGATTTTTTTTTTTCCCCGAGTTTCTCCCTGACTGCTGCGCTGGCGCTCATCTGCCTGAGCTGTCACACCAGTAATCCTGCTTTCCACTCCCTCTGTAACTCCATTCCCCCTCACTCCATCACAGGAGGGGCTGCATGTGAGTCCCGATAATAATGGTGCGAGGATTTAGCCCGCCTCCCTTCCTCTCCTCTCTCTCCCTCACTTCGGTGCAACCCCCTCCTCCTCCTCCTCCTCTTTTTGCTCCCGTTTCTTCTAGATTAACATTCACCTTCATCCTGTCAGTGTCCATCTTATCTGAAAATCATCTCTTTTCATGGCTTTGTCACTCCTCTCTATGGTGTTCCTTCACTTTTCAACAGGTCCAAAAATAAACGCCAATGATGGTTTCGAATTCCACTCCGGACCCCAGATGGTCCGTCTGTTGTAAACCACAATTTTATTTTAATAAGACAACACAACATGAGCTTTTTTGTTTGTTTGTCTTTTTATTTTTATTTTAGAAAGATTAACAAAGAAAATTTCACAGTCAGCTCTTAGTGCTCAGACATTTACCTTTAGTCCGTCTCACGCCGATCATCTTTTTATGTTTAAAAAGCTTTTCCAGTAGTCTTTAACTATGATTATGATTATTTTATTATTAAAAAAAAAGCCTGTGTCTGATTTTAGGTAATAGTTTTTTAGCAGTATTGATTAGAAATTGATCTCTGAGTTGGTGGGATCGATTTTAATAACTTTAAACTAAATATAAATAAATACTTAATGCGTTTTTCATATCAGGAATTTACAATTAAATAAATACTATTGTAAATTGTTCATTAATTAAGTTGCATTTTAAAAGAAAAAATATTAATTAGTATTAACTGATTAATAAATATTGTTTTGATAAGTTGATTTAATTTATTTTAAGAATTTTTAAAAACAGAAAAACAAAAAAAAGACAATAAAAATACCAAACATATCAAATCTTTTTTAGAAATGAAATGTGACCATTGTTAAATAGAATTTTATTAATTGTTTAAAAGTGAGCAGGAAGACGCTAATTTTTACAATCCCACACTAATTCTGACCCCTGTATTGTGATTTTAAAATATGATTTATAAAATAATTATCTTAAACACTAAAAAAAAAAGTTTTAAAACTTTTTCATTGCATAAATTTAATTACCTTTTTTCAGTACTGTGGTCTTCATCCGTGGAGAAACTTGCCTGAAGATTTTTAAATGTTATTTTTAGGATTCAATTTTTTATTACATGCCTCCTTGAATTCATTTATTTATTTATTTGACTTTTAAGTATTTTGTGACTTTCGTGGTTTGTCATTAGTACATTTCTATCCTATCTTTGAAACAGTGCCTCCTCAAACTTAGGCACATCATTTCCTACCATCTCATCCTCGTCTTTTTATTGTCAAGGACAATAGTCAAGGACTTAAAGGACCATGTTGTTTTCGCAGTTGGAAAAATGTCTGCGCCTTTGAGCGAAAACACAATGGCATCACAGCGAGCGGTACCGTAAAAAAAACAGTAATGGGCCAAAAATCCCTCATGGACCCAAAAAAATACATTTTAAATACACTAACGAAACCAAAGCACACATGTGGGGGATATCCAAAATAAGTTTTGAAGTTATTATGGGATGGCCAAACGACCTTGGCGACCATTTTGTGGGAAAATTTGAGATTACTTTTTTACGTTTTTCGACAATATGGGAAAACGACGTTTTAGTTCGTGAATTTGGAGAGTCAGAGAAAGGGGAGTTAGAGGTGCGTAATTGCGGCCCAGTAAGTGAGGTCAGGTCAGTGGTGGTTGTTGAAAGCGGTGTTGGTGCCTAGACCCGGGGAGCAAGGGCGACGGTGGTGCTTGTTGGAGACGGGCAGCGAGGGCGGGTAGCGCCCGCGGGCCATATGACGCCACTCGCAGCTTCAATTTATAAATGTATTTTATATCAATCCCCTATATTTACAGGATATTGATGAAAGGTTATGAAATAAGTGATTGATTGAATTGTCTTTCTTTACAATTAGTTTACCTTTAAGCTTTACCATGACACTTTGGGGCAAAAGAAAATAGAAATCTGCTTATTGTACCCAGCTGTAACATTGGAGCTGCCCATGCAAGTGCAGAGGAGCGCAGGAGAGATGTGCACTAGAGGACACTGTGCACATACAAAAACATTCAGGTAAACATGGCAAATTGGCCAAGATGAGAAAATAGAAACCGTCCTAATATTCTTTGCCTCTGGCACTACAAAAATTATTTACATGAGCAAAAAAGATGAGCTCTCTTTGTCTTCATTTGATGCAGAAATATCTCTTCCCAAAAACAAAAGCTGCAGTCGTTTGTGTGTAAAGTTTAATACATGCCTTCAAAATATGTAAAATACTGAAAATGGCTCCCACAATCCATCACGATCAGATTGTTTTGGAGCTCAAACCACCTGCTGTGAAATGATAACTTTACGAGGGACTTTACTGTATTTTTCGGACTATAACTAACTCTCATATAGAAGCATTTTACATCTAGTTAAAAATATATATTTATTATAGATAGGATATAAGATAAATATAAAGAATGGGAAGGGATGAAATGATACATTTTAACAAAGATTTGATATTTGGTCGCCGGGTTGATTTACTTACGATTTGGGATCATTTTGAATAATTCAATTAAATCCGATTCACTGACTTGAGATCGATCCAGGACATCTTTTTACGTCATAGTCAAATAAACCTAGCATGCCTCAATTCAAATGGTATTTTCTTATCTTGTTTCAATCATCGACTTGTGTCATTTTGAAACGATTTTCTAATTGTATTAGTCAATTCAATTCTGTAATAAATTCTGTGATAAATTGTTACACCCCTAATATAAATTTATAATGTTTTTTTTTGTTTTTTTCAAGATACCGTATTCGTTCTAACTTTTCAACATAATTCTTTCTATTTTTTGAAAATTATTTTTTGTGTTTTTTTTAGCTTATTTATTTTTTCAGGTTAATTTTTTTGAGCTACAACAGTTGTAGTCCTATAACCAGAAGATAAGGACCCGTCAACAACTTGCATTCCTCAAACATGCTGGTACACTCTATAAGAAAGACTAGTAATATTAGGGATTTCTGTTGAGTTTGTTTTGAAGTTCTTGTGATGTTTTTGAGATCATTTATGGTGACCTACTGAGAAACTGTTCGTCTGGGATGTTTTTGTGTACCTTATTGACTGTCCCTACCTGCTTCTGCAGCGTCACATGCATCAACATCAAGGCAAATCTCAAAGCTCATTTTTCAATAAATAGGCGGATCCTGAAAAACTCTGGCTGTAATTCATTTACTGCATCACCTCAAACAAACATAAACAGTACATACTGGTCAACATTGCTCTGTAATGTTTGTGTATAATGGAAGTACTGGCTATACCGTGACGAGCACATAAACAAAGCGGACACCGTTCATGTCTACGATGACACGGACACATTGGGGCTTTTCAACTTTTAATTGCAGGTCTCCTTATAGTTTGCCTGAGCAGATGAGGTTAGTGCCCCACCTATTTGGATTTGTTCGTTTTAGATTTAGAACAGGTGTCAGCTCACCTTTGCACAAATAGTTTGCGTGACTGAATATAATGCTTTCCATGTGTTGGTTTGTATGCACAATTATATGCGTGTGAACTTTAGTTGGATGTGAACATTGTTGGAGCAGACATATGTCTGCTCTTGAGTGTGTGTGTGTGTGGACACACACTTAAAAAGAAAGTGGCCCCGCCACTTTTAGACTAATATTTACACCTGACAGTAATGATCATAAACTTCCAGCAACTTGTTGCTTTTTGATTCCACCCCCCTTCTATAATCATCCTCGTATTTCTTTAACGCCCCATTTTTCCTCCCTTTCCTATGTGCCCCTACCTCCACTCCTCTCTTACATTTCTCTCTCGTCTTCCCTTTTCTTCTGTTCCGTCCGGTCCAACAAAAAACAATTACAAATATAATCAATATAAATAAAGTTTAGCCTAAGTTACAAAAGGGATTTATACAAATATACACCTGGTGTGTCAGAAGATTCATAACGACCTGTTGTAACAGTAAAATATGTCAAACACAAGAGGCCATCAAGTACAAGTTAAGCCAAAAGAAAGGCATAATGAAGAAGAAAAAAATCAGACAAGTTACATTTTTAAAAGAAATGTATTTAACAAAATGCAGAAACACTTTTTCGACATTTCATCTTGAAACATGTTGAGGTGTTCTCCTGGACGCCTTCGCAAGTTGAGTGATAAGGAAAGAAGCATACAAAAACAGGCCAAAAATGATCCCTTAAACCCTTGTGCTATCTTAGATTGACCCCACCCTTACATTGATGTGTTCTCCCTACCATGACGAAGGTGGATAAAGGTGGAAAGATTTCATGTAATCCATGGACACCAGTGAAGATCACAAATCATTGAAGAAAAAAGGTTTTGCGCACTGTCTAGTGGGTCTAGATGACCCAACTCCCAACGTTAAAGTGCCTAGGATAGCACAAGGGTTAATAAAGGATTGGATCAGTGTTGCACTGGGCTCTGGGTGGTGACAACATCAGTGCAGCAACCGCACCACGTCTCCAAGCACAGGGATCAGTACAGTCAGCACAGTCCCCAGGTCAGAGACAGCTTTGGATTCAAAGTTATGTAGTCATGGACTCAACATGCTGACTGGTCTCTTTATCTATTCCTCCTTCAGGTATAGCTAGTGTAAACTTCCCGTAAGGCTCTCAGTGGTCTTCCAGTAGAATTTCAAGTAATCTTGCAGTAAAATTCCATCTTCTATTCCTTTAAAGGCAAATCATAACAGAATAGATAAAAATGACTGACTGAAAATATGGATCCTTCATGACTGTAACACATCTCTGCTTATTTAGCATGAATCTAGGGAATGGTTATCCAGATAAACATAACATAAAAGAACATGCTAACAAGTCAACTAAACTCTTTATATCAAGTAAATAAATCTACCAAATTCTTCATCATCTGTGGCACTTAGGAACAATTCCACAGTGCCCGGCAAAGACTAAACAACGCTTCTTCTGTTTTGCTTTCAGTAGCAAATATTGATGCACGCACCTACAGTGCCCTCTAGTGGTTGGTGATGTTTATTTTTTTTTATGATAGAAGTCGCAATTCCAGTCAAACCATGCAAAAAAATACAAATTTTACTCCATAAAATATATTAAATGGTAAATGGCGTATACTTATATAGCGCTTTTCTACCTTCTTCGAAGGCCCAAAGCGCTTTACAGTCACAGTCCCATTCACACATTCACACTGATTCACACATTAGATAATTTTAAAAAGACCAACAAGCAGAATATATGGTAAACTAAGTAACAAACCAGATTATATCCGAAATTTGGTTTGAGGTTTTATATTGCTGTTTGATTTTCATATGTATTTCACAGCATAAATCCTCTTGTTTGTTTTGTTTTTTACAGTTCAAGTGGCTTCGTGGATCTTCACACAGATCAGAGCTTAAGAGAATAATTTGTGACAACAAACGTAGAAAAATCAAATTTGGATTCAGTTTTGTTTCAGCATGCAAACATACATAGATTTAGGCGGAAAAAAAACCTGACAGTGGACCTTGAAGTGCAGCACCTGCACTAATGCATCCCAGGATTGTGTGCACGCCGCCTTTCTCTTACAGATCAAAGTGCTCTTTGTGAAAGGAACCGTCTGTCTGCAAGTAAACTGAAAGGCAGAGGAGGAAAAACTAAAAAAATCAATGCCTGAAAATTCTCCCACCTTTTATGTCGCCAGATGAAAACATACAGTTGTTCATTTGTTTTCCAGAATAATTCCAATTTTCAGAGCTTTGACAGAGATGGAAAAGTAATGTGAAGCGCTTCTACTTTTCCCTCTCCTCTGTTCTTACTCTTGACGCTCATTTAGGAGGAGAGACAAACAACCTCCTTTGCCTATAGCATCCCTCTATCACTTAGACTGTTGAGCAAGCGTTTTTACTGTAAAAACTGCTGTCTTTTGCAGGATGCTCTCACTACTAATGAAAGCTCTTTTCCTCACTAGGCAGCTTGGGCAGAAGACAAGCCTTTTTAACAAACTCTATAAATACAAACGGGTGTTAAAATAGTGTTTCAGATGTGAAACATGTGACTGAGGTGTTAGCATCACTATGGGATGTGTGCAGTAGATGGAGTAATCCCACTAATGAATGTGAGGAGACAATAGTGAGCAGATGTTTTAAAGGACAGCCTTCGTCAGCAGCTGGACATTGTGTGAAACAGCCTTAGGAGCATATGCTCTAGGCAGAAAAAAATCCACAGATTAGGCAGTTTATCCTCATTCTCGCAGTATTGTGGTAACTAGTTGACAGTTAAGCAGAGGGAACATACTTATAAAGACAATTTTTTTAGTATTTATTGACATTTACAAACTGCCACCCTAAGAAAAAAAAAATTTACGAGACAAGTATCTGTAAATCTGGATTTTCTTCTAAATAAAATCAAAACAAAATCAAGTGTTTCTCGAGCTAGATGAGTGGGAGGAATAAAATGAGAGCCATCAACACGTATGCCCTGCCAGTAATCTGATAACCCGCTGGTTTAATAACCAGGACACAGGAGGAGATGGAAGCCGCTGATGTCAAGACAACAGCGCTCTTTACAATAATTTGAGGGTTTCAGGCTGTTCGGTCCAGCACCCTGAGTCCCTGAGCATAAGGGAGGAGGGTGGGGGTGATGAGCTCCAGCACCACCATCTCCATGAAGTAAACATTCTGGAGCACATGAGAAAATAAATGTGGTTCCGTCACTGAATAAATGAGAGGATAACTGGAAAACTCTAGACAAAGGAGGTTTGGAATATGGCTGTTGTGGAGAAAAGCAGTAGAGCAGTGAGGGTTGGAATTAACCACCACTAGCCAAGATTCAAGATGCAGACTGGCTAATGATGATTCAGAGAGACATTTCAGAACACAGAAGCAACCACAGACAAGGACACACCAACCTTCGAGGGCCACGACACATTTGGAAGTACTGGTCAGAAAAGACGTAGCTCAGCAGCCACTCCAGTCATCTTTTGAGCTATTTCCAAAGTGTTCCCAGTGGTCTTTTAATCATGATGACTTCGTTTAAGGTAAATTTTCTCAATATATGTACTCCATCATTAGAAAAGGGCCACAAGAACATGTTTTAAAACTCCAAAAACAAAGGTAAAATTAGCCTTTAGAGGAATTTTGGACAATTAAGATTAATTCTTATTAGTCATGAAAATTACACTCTTTTTAAAGGAGAATTTTCTCTGAGTTTGCTGTATCACAGAGTAATCATATCAGCCTCTCAGCCAAGTATAACATGACTCAGCTCTGTTCTGAGAAGCTGAAGGTGTGTTCAAACATGTTGCCTTATTCTCAAATCTACTTACGGGGGAATATAGGTTGTTTGTGGGCAAAAAATGGTCAAATCTGTCATTCTTAGACTGAGATCGCTCGGTGAACCTGTCAAAGGAACATGTTCATGCACTCTTTTTCCATGGGCATGCTGCAGGTGACAGGTCGTAGCGAAGACTTACACAACCCATGAGGGGAAGTCAGGGTGAAGAAATTGAAAAGTAGGTTTGTCGTATGGATTTTTCGTTTTTCCCAACCCCCCCAAAACCTGTGCAGTGCACAAGGGGCCCATTAGTGCTGTTAAAACGATATGCGCTCTTTGCATTCCGCCTGACTTTTAGAAATGAGGACATTAGAATATTTGAGCGCATTCCGTTCTGTTGGGCTGCATCAATCTAACTTGAAAACAATTTTTTTTACTGTTAGATTAAGTCAAAACTGTTTTCTAAATTCTGATAAAAGTAAGTCTTGGTTCAACTGTATTGAAAGCCCTCCATCTACTACGTCCATTAATACAAATTTTAGCTTCAATGACTGCAGTTCAGGCGGAGCTTTTGCTACTGTAAATACAAACTCTGGAACTTGAAGCTTTGACTTCATTAATCCAGACTGGAGAATCAATGAAACTTCGTTCAAGAGTCAAGTGCACATTACAGTAAAACAAAGCTATCTGTCATGAGAGTGGCGGATCTGGTTTCCATGCAAACCCCTGAGTTTTTATTATTCGGATTACATGGGATTCCCTTGGGAAATAATCTTGTCACTGTGCAACTGTGAAACCAATTGTGAACAATTTAGAATGGCGAATAACTGTCCTTACAATGACCCTTAAAAGCTCCCTGAGCCAGACCCATTCTTTCAAATTTTGTGGAGTCTTTCTCCCACAGCTGCAAATTTGGTTTTTGCTCTGAAGAATGAAGGCAGTTAAAAAACAGAGCGAATACTCAAAGGGGCAAACCGGCTTGTTTAGTTGAGTTGTAGTACTGGAAAAACATCTTTCCAGTGCAACACGTTAGCATTTTAGTTCCACTCCGCTCATCTTTTGATCTCTTGTAAAAGTGCTCCCAGTGGTCTTTTAATTATGACTATGATGTTTTTAGCCAAAATCTAAAACCTTTTCTAGGACATAGTTACTGCAGAGCAGCAGTAGTTGGGTGCCCACCCTCACTTCCCATCATCCATCAGTTTACACTCTTACCAGTAGCTTACAGCCTCTAAAATCCCCAACCTAAAATTACCAGTGTATCAGAAAAAAGCGAGCAATACTGGAGCCATCCAGCCGGACGGTTTTGGGCCAGATGTCAGCTAAGACGAGGAAAACAAAGATGTACTTGAACCTAGTCGTCTGCAAGTGGATGCAAGGTAATGGAGCGGAGCAAGGAAGCTTGTGGCCCGCCCAGCGTATTTTACACATCACAAATAAGCTCTCTTTAATTGGTAATTTTGTTTCTAATACTCTGAAATGCAATTTTAAGTGGGTCTTAAAGGTCTCATTTTACTGATATGTAGTGAGTCAAAAATATTTTTTTTTTCATAAAAAAGCAGGATTTCAGTCACTTTGAACCGGAAGATTTATTTCAACAACTGTCCAGATTTTCACAATTTTTTTGACCGAAATCAGCATTTTAACTGAAATATTTCTGCTAGACTCCACGCCTTTGCAGAGGAGATACAATCAGATGCCCTTTAAAGCATTTGAGCAAATTACTTGCCCTCCCACAAAACACCCTGCTTTCATTCAGCTCTACAACACTGCTTCACTGCTCTCCACATTTATCTCTGCTGTCTGCTTTGCATTTAATCAGCCCCACCTCCATGTCACCCCCCTGTGCTCTCCAGCTTTACTCCTCCTTGAGGAGGAGGTCTGGTGTGGCGTTTAAACTCAAACCTGAATTTAGCTGTGATTGTAATGCATTTTATGATGTTTCAACTTTAAACATTTGTGTCAAAGGGGTACCACCTTCCTTATTGGAAGGGGAAAAAAACGAATTGATGATCATCAATCAGTCCCGCCTTAAAAATTGATCATGAAGAGTAATTTAGTTTAGGATAACTCAAACTCACTGTTTTTAATCACATAGGACCACAACAGGATCATGTGGCGTGAAAGAAAGTTCTTCAAACTGATCCCTCTTAAGGCCTTAGTCTCATGCACCCATATGTGGGTGGACCCGTACGGGTCCCGCAGGTTTCTTGGTTATCCGGACCCATAGAAGGTTGTAGAGAGGAGGGGCTGCATCTTAAATGGAAAGCAATTGTGTCTTACTGTTCCCTTAATGGGTATTTTTTATAATGGAAACGCTCAAATTACCGGACTGTACCAGACTAAACCATATTGTACCGCTCAGTGGAATTGCGGCTTAAGTTCTGACGTATGGGTGATGCTGTCCTTCAATGTCTTTGTGATACACTTAGGCCATCGCTCACTGCTTCGCTCTAGGACATGCGATAATTTTATTAAACAAAAAAACAGGTCCCTTGCATAATGCGCGGGGTTCAGGGGAGGTTAAAACAATAGAAATGTGTACAACATTCCTGTTTCTCACCTGCTTCACCTTTAGTAGCAAAAATCTGAAGCACAAATATGATGAGCATTAAAATTCAGTTTTAGAAGTGTCCATAAAGGGTTCCTTAAGAATCTGGGTAAAAATTTGGTCTCAGCACACAAAAATCTTGGAAAAAGAAACAAAAGAAAAGAAGTGAAAGTTGATGAAGACTCTCATTCATCCAGTTGATTCCATCATAGTAGGTTTAGGGAATTCTGGAATTGACAAAGCCTTTTGGAAAGGAGGTGAAACGTCTTCTAACTTTATAAACTAAGTCCAGATGACAACCCCTAAACCTACTACTTTAAAAAGAAGTGAAATTAAACCTAAAAAATCTGAGTTCTTCTTCTCCTTTTGGATTTGGAGGCAGACTTTTCTTTAAACCAAACTGTGTTGGGCTCATTATTCAGAGACTTTGACCAATTCTAGTTTCATTCTGAAAATGTTGAACTACTTAGGAAAAAAACAAATGTTTCTCCTATGTTGTTTATAGTAGGCATTTGGCATTGTAATGTGACCCAAAATGTGTTTCGCTGTGATATCAGAGCGAATCTGCATAATTACTAAACAAGTTCCATATAATTACTAAATGAAATAAATGTAGAGTAAAACAAATTGTAAACACCAACATTCTGTTCATAACAAATTAACTGATAAATATAAAGTTGAAATTCATGGTAAATATAGATTATCAAAAGCATTCCTAATTAAAATAAAATGATCATAGCAATTCTTGAATTGGACATTGTGCCACAATATGTAGTTTTCGTAACTAATTAACTTAAGTCTGTGACTAAAATACAATTGAAACTACAAAAACTTAAAAGGAAAGGAAGTTGGCATCTTGTTAATGTTTATGACATTCAAAATAGACATTTTATAAATACAGGTCATAAACATTTATCTGCCAAAGTAAATGTAAAATAACTGAACCAACTCAAATCCAAACATTTATAAGAAAATGTCTCATCAAGCTGTTCAGATCAATAGGTTATAACTTCATTCCAGGAGAAAGGTCTGCAGAAAGGGGCCCTAATATTGTTTAAGAAGTACTTATTTAAAATAAACTGTTCATTACTGTCATGCAGTATTTTTTTGTAATGTGATGGAAGAATGTGAGAACAGTATGGTAGCGGGAGGTTCCTTTAGTCTTATCATCCTATGTAGAAATGCGGGCCTGGAAGTGTTTACATAAAGTCATGGAAGGGCTCTCATGGCTAAAGAAGGGAGTCAAACCCTCCACTTTAAAAACCTGCTCCTTTAGGTCAGTCAAGAGAAATCATAAAGAAATGAATGCTTAAAATTGCATTTCTGAGTACTTCTTTCTTCAGTTTGTTGTGAATGAAGAGCAGATAGAACATAGCGGCGACATAGAACCTACAACAGCAAGCCACAAGCTCCCTGATTTATTTAACTCTGATGCATCAACTTCTGGATCCAAACTGTTCGGCTGGATAGCTCCAATATTGCTCACCATTTTTGTTGCACTGCTAATTTTAAGTTGGGGGGGTTGGGGGGTTGGGGCTAGCGGCTGTAAGATAGCGGGAGAGCATGTAAACATGACGGGAAGTAGGGGCGACATTACTCTGCACCAACAGGCCCGCCCACAACTCAAAGGTGAATTAATTACTAATGAATTCTGTCAGGATTCATGGGCTTTTGGCCCTCATGGCTTGCCATACTTGTTCACTCTCCTGACTCCACTGATTGACCATTTGGTGCAGCTGGATTCTGGAGCGTTTAAGCTCCTCTCCTTCTCCCCAGCTCTGCCAGTTCGTTGTGCTCTCTGTCCTTGTTAGAGCCTGTTCAAGTCAAAGTTTATGCTTGGTGGTTTTTGATCCCTTTATCGCTTTTGGATGTAGTGTCAAGTCTGCTCCCTTGACGTATTGCCTAAGCCTGTATGTCTGGATTGGATTTCACTTGTACGACCCTGGTCTGGACTCTATACAGATTCTCTGGTCCCCTCTATCTCCACTTTGGTGTCTCCGGACATCTTCCCTACACAAGAGGCTGTTTTTTGGAGGTGGAATACTGCCGCCTCTGCGTTGTGCCCAAAATCTGACAGACATGAACTCTGTTTGTGTTTCCAATAGACTTCCCTGTGCATCTAGCAGTATCCCCGTTCCATAACCCCCTGAGCTCCAATAAACTACATTTATCTAGCCCTGAGGTTTCGCCTCCTTGGGCTGTCCAATCCACCTGCATCCTAACAGAATTCCTGGTGCTCTGCAGAAACTATGTCCTAGAAAAAAGGTTTTTGGATTTTTGCTAAAACGGCACAATCATAATTCAATGCTGGGATCGCTTTGAAAATAGATTAAACAATGATCATAGTGAGACTAGAGAGCAGACATTTTATAACAAAAAACACAAAGTTGTGTTACATTTATAGTAGCTAGAACTTTATCCTTTTAAATTGTTGTGCACAAAGTGGAGGTCATTTGTTTTCAGTGGAAGATAGAAGAAATGTATCCTCTTTGTGTTTTACAACATCAAAGTGCATTTTCTATAAAATACACACCCTGAGTCAACGTTTCTATGGCAACCACTCTCACCAATCAGGAGTGAATTGCTGAAAGTTTTTACCACTTGAAAGCGGGCTACACAAATTTAGGCTTTAAGATTAAATCCTCAGTGAATAAAGTTGAAGGCAGGAACAGTAATGAATTTAGAATCTCTGTTATTTCAATAGTCCCTCTTAAGAACATGTTTGTTCACCGGTATCTGTGTTGATGCTGGTGCTGCGTTGGAGCTCGAGAGGAAAAAAATGTTCGAGCTCCCGCTTGAAAACTGTTTGAAAACCAACTGTGAGGCTAAATGGAGCACAGCCCAAGGTCAGGTCATGAAGACCACAGCACCAGCTGATTAGTGCTCAGCAGCTCAAATGCAGCAGCAAGCAGGTCAACTGGTCTTTTCTGTTGTGTTCTTTGAAAAGAATAAATACACTTGAATAATGAATAAATATATTTTCCCTTATGCACAGTACACACATTTCTAAAATATTTGCAGTTATATTCGTTATAGGACACTAACCTGCTCTGGTCTAAAATGGGGATTGTACTGGTGTTGCAGCCTGAAAGTCACAAGTGATCTTTAGGGAAGCTATAGTCCAAGGCCATCAAGCTTTAAATGCAACAGTTTCACCAGTAACTCTTCAAAAAAGAGGAGGACCAGAAGAATAACAAACTTACTAATCTGTTAAACGCAGGTCGTCTTAACTGATGGGTTGTGGCTCATTTGCAGTATGCTTCCTACTAGGTTTTATGTTGTACCTGCATGGTTCCTACATTTCTACTTACATGCTACCTACTGGGTATTTACCTGGTACTTATGTAGATATTTACATGACACTTATTTTGTACCTATATGTACTTACAATATACTTTCTGGGTATTTACATGGTACTTAAGTAGGTCATTATGTGAAACTTACATTGTACCTGTATGCTACTTACATGGTACCTTCTGGGTTTTTATGGGGTACTTACATCAGTGTTTTTCAACCTTTTTTAACCACAGCACACTTCAACCTTGACAAAAATCCCGCGGCACACCGGCATTCAAAAAAAAAAAAAAAAGGAGAAACTCGGTCTGTATTGATCTACAGTCCCTCCATAATCTCAGTGCATTTTTGTGATAAATGTGGCAGAAAAAGCTGGAAGCTGCAGCTGTTTTTTTTAAGATGTAATAAAAGTTAAGTCAAACGATTTAAAAACTGTTTGATTTGTGGTCGTTATGGTTTCAGGACATTAACAGGAGAGAGTCGAGCGCCCAGATGCTCACTGTCGCTTTACCCCAATGTATCATGGGAGATGTAGTTCAATAATCCGCCGAACGCAGAGAGACTAGCATCTCTGAGCTTCATTGTCTTGTTCACTTGTTCCACGGTCTGACACCAGATTCTGTTGAAAACTACACCGCTAAAGACGAGCTTTGGCTGGTATTTTTCTTAGAACTGAGCGACTTTTTCAGCAGAATTCAGAACAAGGAAGTGAAGACTATAACCACTTCTGATTGGTCAGACTGATGACATGTGATTAAGATCTCAAGAATGATTGGTGGAGACAGTTAAAGGGGCGGAACTTTTCCTAACGCAGGTGAAGCTGCGGCTAAATCGTGGTACAGTCCTTCTTATCAAAATGTATTTTATAGAATCAAATAAACACAAAGAAAAAAGTATTTTACGATCTTTCATATTCCCAATTTCTTAGTGTTTTATCATGTAGGGATGAACAAAGAACTGATTTCCTGGAGATGGAAAATGTTGTTAAATCAGTTAATGAGGGCAATTTCCCACGGCACACTTGACCATCTCCCACGGCACACTAGTGTGCCGCGGCACACTGGTTGAAAAACACTGACTTACATGATAAGTTAACGCATCTCTCTCTGTGGTTGATATTTACTTTCTACCTATGTGGTGCATTATTACGCATTTCATGGTAATTACATTAGCATTGCGTATGGTTAGTAAGCACAGAGCCACAGCATCCCCAGTACATCATGAGTGCATGTGACTTACATTATCCTTACAAATATTTCATGATACACTTACCGCGTGACAACGGTACATTCCATTTTCATGACATGGTCGCTCGCACAAGCCTCACGGAAACTGCAAGACACACCTGCGCTCCTCTCAAGATGCAGCGCCTCCTCTGCACAACCCTCTGTGGGCCCGGCAACCCCAAAACCCACAGCACCCGTTCAGAAGTTGACCCGTACTGGTGGATGTGACTAAGGCGTACGTCTAAAGACAGAATTTTACTGTCTTACTTCCATCTAAATAAAATTTGCTCATTTAGTGGTCTCAGTGGTCTCTAGACTGATTTTCTTTCCATACATATGAAGGAGAACTTCATGGCATATTAAATTAAAAACTGTTTGACTCAACGCTTAAGCAGTTCCATCAGGTGCACATCATTTGAACTGTTAGGGGCTTTTTTTATTGGTAAAATTTGAGTTATTCCCAGACTTAACTTAATGATAAAAAAACACATGACGAGACTCAGGACGTAATGTTTCCCAAAAGTGGGTCAACTTTTATACATTCATACTTCCCCCCCCCCAAAAAAATCAACAAATATTTTTCGGTTGTTTTTACCATATTTTGTACAGTCATTAGTGATGTATGGGCCAAGCACAACAAAAGACAAAGTTCTCGAAATCCCCATAAAAGAGCAGAAAAGATCAAAAATTGAACATGCAGGACAAAATATAGACATATTATATGTTTTTGTTTTCATTAACCTTATGCAGGGTTTTTTGGGTTTTTTTTTAAGTATTAAAAGTGGTCAAAACATACCTGACTTGTGTAATTTTTCTGCACCTATATTTGTCAACAAAAATTAAATGAAGTTCGATTTTGGAAATTAAGCTTCTTAGGATTTTGGTTTCAAAGCAAGCTGCTGAGAGGCTTGCTAACTTTTGGACATATTTGCTGTAATCAACACTAATCATGTCACTTTTTATTTTTTTGTCTAGATTTTAATGCTTCTGAAAAAAACGTTTGTACTTTATTGCCTCACTTTGTAATATTTAAGCTTGATAAAATATAGAATGCTCCCCAAACAGGATTATTGAACACAATCTAGAAAATGAGCTCTTATAATTAGACTTGTTTGTTAAATTTAGAATATTATAAGATGTATGAATATTTGTGAAGCTAAAACTAAATAAACGCAATGCTGATGGCTCAAGTACACTGCACTTCAGTCATATATGAGATGCATTCGAATTACTTTGTCAAAAAATACACTTTGCTCATCTTGAGAATAATGTGACTTATTCTTTAAAAGGCAGTCACATATGGAATTGCATATAATTCTTAATGTGTTCCCAGCTGGGGACAGATGTTTAAACAGACAATCATCACTTAGTGGGTAAACAGCTCTGGATATTAGACTAATAAATGAGTTACTGGATGTGAATACTAAGAGAAGACTGCAGACATTCAGTCCAGAAAGACAAAGGAAGTCGACAGGAAGAGGGGCGGTAAATAAAGCCCATCAGATCACATTAGAGAGCGACCATCAGGGATGAATGCAGATTTGTGATTAGCCCACATTTGTGTTATTTTTATCACTCAGGGCATCTCTTTGATCAGAGCCATGTGAGCGGAGGAAACATGTGAAGGGATTTTTTTTTCTACTTCCCCCAAGAGTTGATTAAAATACTAGCCCATTGGGGCTTCACTCACTGATCTCTTTAGCTGTTGGCCTGATCACCTGTCCAAGCATTTGACCTGTCTACTTCCATTTTCATCTTGTTTCTTCTCTTCCTCCGCCTTCCAGAGATAGACTTTGAAAATCTAAAATAGCTTGCGAGCAAGAACATGAAAAGTCTCAGATCCATAAATAAATGAGGTCTTTGTGCACTTTATTTGAAATTGCCTGCCACTTTACTGTCTGCTATTAATATCCTTTCACAAACAGCAACGTTTGGGGCTTTGCTTTTTAATGTGTGTGTATCTAATGCACCTCTCAATTATTAGCATGGATGAATACTCAACTTTAAACTCTAAATTGAAGCCATTTTCTAAGATCTTTGACAGAAATGTGCCCCTTTGGTTTTGTTGTTATTGTGTTTGATAAATGAAAATAGTATGTTTATATAATGGCTGCCATCGTTGAGAAATTATGTTTGTTTGTTTTTTGAACGTAGTGAGCTTTATCCAGGCCTGCTCACAATGATCATGTCAGGTTATAGTTCCTAATCAGCTCATCTGTCTCTGGTTCTAGTCTTCATGATGCTGAGACGGGATCGAACCACCAAAACACAAAATTACCCTATATTATAAAACATTGTGTATCTTAACAAACCCAAGAAAGAAATGGAGCAAACATTATTTGTTGTTGACCGTAATGACATAATGATAACAACTGGCTTTTGTAGCCTCAACTTTTGTTCCACTTTGAACTAATTAAAATGTTCAAAAGTATGTTGTTCACCTTTTGGCATATCCCTTCAGGGGTTGCCACAGAAAATCACCTTTCTGATCCAGGCATTTGGTTTGGCACCAATTTGTTTGCCGGATGCCCTTTGTGAAACAACAATGTATTTTATCCAGGCTGGGGACCGGCACAGGGGAACCTAGACTTGGCCCCTGTTGTGGCTAAAGCAGTAGCTCGAAGGGTCTTGTCCGAGAACCCGCACTGGATGAAGCTCATCATGAACCCTGGTTATCTATGCACCAGTCCTACATGCAGACAACTGAGGCATTTGAAATAATATTTGTTCAACTCATTTGTTCACTTTCTTATTTTTTGCCACCTTTTTTCTAATGCTGTGTCCACACATGTGACACATGTTCAAGAATGTGCATTTATCCCTCGATGTTCACACTGAACAAGCAGGAAGGGGCTTCTTCTTCTTTCTCTTTTTACTAGTGCCTGTCCGCCACCTACAGTTAGAAGAGGCTTGGTGCATAATGTCTGCGCGGTATAAATCTTGCTCCTGGCTTTTTCTTTCACAGCTTTATTATGATGTATGAAAGACTTGCTGTCATATAATTCCAGCCGCAAACAAACCACATGTATTACTTTCTCCTCCATGATTCTGTGAATAAAAAGAGACCCCATCCATATGTCACTATCAAATCCAAGTCCCTGAGTACAAGATTGTTCCGGTTAAAGTATTAATGCCTGTTCAGTGGCAGCATGTTTTGCACATAGAGTCCAAAAACATTCGTAGAAAAGGCAAGACTTTTGAACATGGGAGCCCGAAACTTGAGTTCACATGAAATTTTCATTGAATGCCCGTTGCTGAGGGCGGTGTGATAGTAGCTTTAGGCTTTCTTCATTTCCAAAACTCTGCTTCTTTAAAGTACACAGCTCATGTTTTCTCCCTCCCCCTCCTTTTTTTTTCCACTGGTCTTTCTGTATTAAGCGTGCGTGCATTAACTCTGGGTTATCAGGATGAAGTTTATTGAACTAACCCCACAAAGTTGCTGATTTGGGTTGATTAACCCTGAGTTCAGAGTTTACCACATGAAAAGCTGACCAAGCTTTCAAGAACCGACTCTAGGAGAATCTTGAAAGTAACCCTTGTGCTATCTTAGATGACCCCACCCTTACATTGACGTGTTCTCCCTTCCATGACAAAGGTGGATAAAGGTGGAAAGATTTCATGTAATCCATGGACACCAGTGAAGATCACAAATCATTGAAGAAAAAAGGTTCAATGCACTGTCTAGTGGGTCTAGATGACCCAACTCCCAATGTTAAAGTGCCTAGGATAGCACAAGAGATAAAGGAACAGACAGATGAGGTGAGCTAAGTCATTAGAGCTAGGTGCATATAGCAAGAATAAAGCATCCCACCATGACAATCCACAGTTGTAAGACCCATAAGGTCTTCATCATTGTGCCCTTTATCTGATGTGATGATGGGTAGAACAAAGGATTTTTCCTGAAGAAACTGGAAACATTTTTAAGGGTCTGACCTCCTTGTTTTCTGCCAGCACCAGCAGTTTATCAATTACATTTTGGGCATCTGTCAGAGCTCCTATGACTGTGTCAAAGCAAATCCTTTCACATACAAGCTCTTCTACCACTAGATCACAGCAGAGGTGAATACCGTGCCAAATTTCTCAGACTGTAGTGAAAGTAGGAATGATAGTTTTATCATATGCTCAAAAATGGTCTTGCTCCCCAAATACATGCATACAAAAACAAAATCTTAAGAAAGTAGAGAGACCCTTGTTTTAAGAAAAAAATTGTTGTTGTTTTGTCTTGCATTAAAATAATCTTATCAATAAAGTTTTTCAATGATAAAATAATCTTAGTTTGAGAAAATAGTACTAAAATTGTATTTTCTGAAAATAGGAATTCTTAGTAAGACCATTTTCTTACCCCATTGGCAGATTTTCTTTACTTATTCAAAGTCCCCCTCTGATGAAAGTCGTGTTTTTTGAATTTTTGACATGTTTGGCCTTTTCTGCCGCTAAAATCGCGTTCAGTGTGAATGCACCTTAACCGTAACCTGTAATCCTAAACTTAAGCTTACTGTATGCCAGAAAGAAAGTGAATATTTGTATGTAATTTTCCAAATACGTGTGAATATTCACTGTGGAAAGGAATTCAACAGTTTTCACCGTCTCTGAGACTTTCAGTCAGAGTCATCTGTGTCCCCCCCCCCCCCACCCTTGTGTCAAGCTCTTTACTCATGCAAGATGCCACTTGCAGAAATGGGGGGGATTGAGGGCGGAGCTACTCAGCTCTGTACTAACCGCCATGCCCATGTACATGTAGAGGAGATTTTGGCAACTGAAGCTTCAGATAAACATGAAATATGGCTTTTTAAGATATTTAGGTTGTGGAATTGTGGTTAAAAACTCCATAATCATAATTAAAACACCACTGGGAATGTGTTTATTTAGAAAACAAATTTTCATAGGGGGATTTAAGAGAAAATCTACCATTTGGGTAATAATATTCTGTTTTTGCAGTGTGGTTTCTTGAATGACTGAATAAAATTACCAAATTACTTTGGATTAAGTTTTGATCCACTGGGGGTAGAACTCCTGTGCTTGTTGGATTGGTGTAAGTGGGTTCAGATTGATCCTTGAATCATCTTTAGGTAGACTCTATCTTTTTCTGGTGATCTTACATCTGTAGGTAGAATCCAGATTATTTTTGACATTTTGGTGTAAATCTTCAGTCATTTCTGCCATCATTTCCTTCAAACCTCCCATGGCAAATGTCAATCCTCTGGTCACTTTGATGGCAAGTGTGAGGGAAGGAATTGGGGTATAATGTTCATATGTGAAAAAGCAATGTTTCCTTTTTTATTCAAAATGTTTAACTAGTCTCAAGTTGTTTTAAATATATATTTTCTTGGGTTTTTTTCTTATTATTTTCTGTGATTCTAGATGATTTGCCATACATAAATCTAGACCAACGTTGAAAGGAAAAGCCGTCACAGATCCTTACAGAGTATTTGTGTTTCTTTTCTCACTGGCTTTTATTTGGACTCTTCGGTTCAGTAATTGCTTTCAAGCAATTAGCTTCTACAGATGCAGTTATACAAAGGTGGTATAGCACAGCAAAGAAGCATGTTTTTGACAAATGTCTGTGTTTCCTTACAATAAATCTATTTGTAATTTCTCAACGCAGGACCCTCTTGAGTGCAGCTCATTTAGATATCTTCTGGCTTTGTACGTGAGAGCCAAGCTCTGTGGAACAGTCAGTGAAAGGCTCTCCAACAAAGACCATTTGAAAATGCTCTGCACTGAGCTCCTCGTCCACAGAATATGAAGCAGATCGTTACGTTTAAAAACCATTAAAGTGATGTCAATCACAGGTTCTTTCTTTGTCATTTTTCTGCAAAAAGTTGCAAAAGGTTATCAAGGTTATAGTCAAAAACCTGTAGACTGCTGCAAATCATTTTAAGAAAAAAGTGAGAGTTAATAAATTATAACTTCCAATCGAAATCTACATGCATGTATTTTAGTATTATTGCAGAAATTTGCTTTTACTTTTCTGCAGCAGCTTAAAGAGGAAGTGTGCCTTATTTTGTGCTAGTTAACGCTAGTTAGCATATAAATCCACACTTCAAAAAACATGTAGATATTACCCAAAAAATTGAAGTAACAATATGCAACTAATTTAAATTTGTTTAAAAACATTTTTTTAAATTCAGCTGATCAGCAGAAAAATATCCAATTTAAGTTACACATTTAGGTTAATAGCATAAATCATTTTGCGTAGAAATTACCAAAACAAAACAGCTAAAAACTAAATTGTCTTTTTTTATATATATAAAAAGGAAGAGGGTGAGAGGGGCCTGAACAGCTCGGGTCCTCTACCAGAGGCCTGGGAGCTTGAGGGTCCTGCGCAGTATCTTAGCTGTTCCTAGCACTGCACTTTTCTGGACTGAGAGGTCTGAGGTCTTTCCAGGTACAGCAGGGAAAATAAGTATTGAACACGTCAACATTTCTCTCAAAAATATTTCTAACCGAGCTATTGACATGAAATTTTCACCAGATGTCAGCATCAACCCAAGTAATGCACACATAGAAAGAAAGCCAAACATTTATGTCCATAAATGAAGTTATGTGTAATAAAGTGAAATGGCACAGGAAATAAGTATTGAACACATGAAGAAGAGGAGGGGTAAAAAGGTCTGGCAAGCCAAGAAAGCAGCTGGAGTTTGTCAGTATTCAGAAGGTTAACCTGCCCCCTATTAGTGCAAAGTAATATCAACTGGTATAGTCCTGATTGATGCCTTTTAAAAAGGTTTCTCACCAGCAAGGTGTTAGACAAGAAGCATTGCATGATGGGTAAAAGCAAAGAGCTGTCCAAAGACCTACGCAACCTTATTGCGAAACACACTGAAGACATTGGTTACAGGCGCTTTTCTAAACTTCTGAAAGTTCCAGTGAGTACCATTGGGGCCATCATCCGGAAGTGGAAAGAACACAGCATTACCATAAACCTGCCACGGCCAGGTGCTCCTCGCAAGATTTCAGACAAAGGAGTCAGAATAATCATCAGAAGGGTTCTCCAACAGCCCAGGACCACTCGTGGAGAGCTTCAGAAAGACCTGGAATCAGCAGGTACCGTTGTTTCAAAGAAAACAATAAGTAATGCACTCAACCGCCATGGCCTCCATGCACGCACACCACGCAAGACTCCATTTTTGAAGAAGAAGCATGTTGAAGCTTGTTCGGAGTTTGCGACAACATTTGGATAAACACATGACATTCTGGGAGAAGATACTCTGTTCAGATGAGACCAAAATTGAACTCTTCGGATGTCATAAGACACAACATGTTTGGAGGAAAAATGGCACCGCACATCACCCCCAAAACACCATACCAACAGTCAAGTTTGGAGGTGGGAGCATCATGGCGTGGGGCTGTTTTTCAGCATGTGGTACTGGTAGACTTCATATCATTGAAGGAATAATGACTGAGGAAAAGTATCAAGACATTCTTGATCAGAATCTGCTGTCATCTGCCAGGCTGCTGAAGATGAAAAGAGGGTGGGTCTTTCAGCAAGACAACGATCCAAAGCACACAGCCAAGGTAACACTGAACTGGTTGAAGAACAAAAAAGGAAGCTGCTAGAATGGCCCAGTCAATCACCAGACTTAAATCCAATTGAAAATCTTTGGAAAGAACTGAAGATCCGGGTTCACAGAAGAGACCCCCGGAACCTTGAAGATTTGAAGGCAGTTTGTGTGGATGAATGGGCCAAAATCACACCTGAGCAATGTATTCGACTGGTTTCTCCATGCAGGAGGCGTCTTGAGGCTTTAATCACCAACAAAGGTTTTTGCACTAAGTATTAAATAAATTTCAGTAAGCGTGTTCAATACTAATTCCCTGTGCCATTTCTCTTTATTACACATAACTTCATTTATGGAAATAAATGTTTGGATTTCTTTCTATGTGTGCATTATTTGGGTTGATGCCGACATCTGGTGAAAATTTCGTGTCAATAGCTCGATTAGAAATATTTTTTTGAGAGAAATGTTGACATGTGCAATACTTATTTTCCTCGCTGTATCTGTTGTAGCCACTCCTCCAGCTTGGGGGTTACTGCCCCGAGTGCTCCAATCACCACAGGCACCACTGTCACCTTCACTTTCCATGCTTTCTCCAGTTCTTCTCTTAGTCCCTGGTATTTCTCCAGTTTTTTCATGTTCCTTCTTCATGATGTTCCCATCGCTTGGCACTGCCACATCCATCACAACGGCTTTCCTCTGTTCTTTATCCACCACTACAATGTCTGGTTGGTTCGCCATTACCATCCTATCAGTCTGGATCTGGAAGTCCCACAGGATCTTTGCCCTCTGATTCTCTACCACCTTCAGAGGTGTTTCCCATTTTGACCTTGGGGTTTCAAGTCCATATTCTGCACACATGTTCCTGCATATTATTCCAGCCACTTGATTGTGGCGCTCCATGTATGCTTTACCTGCCAGCATCTTACATCCTGCAGTTATGTGCTGGATTGTTTCAGGCGCCTCTTTGCACAGCCTACACCTGGGGTCTTGTCTGGTGTGGTAGATCTGAGCCTCTATCGCTCTGGTGCTCAGGGCTTGTTCCTGAGCTGCCAGGATGAGTGCTTCAGTGCTGTCCTGTAGGCCAGCCCTTTCTAGCCATTGGTAGGACTTCTTGATATCAGCCACTTCAGTTATGGTCCGGTGGTACATCCCATGCAGGGGTTTGTCCTCCCATGAGGATCCGTCCTCCAGCACTGTATCTTCTGCTCTCCATTTCCTGAGACATTCACTGAGCACACTGTCAGTTGGGGCCTTGAGCTTGATGTACTCATGCATCTTGGATGTTTCATCCTGGGTAGTGGCTTCTACGCTCACTAGTCCTCGGCCTCCTTCCTTGCGGCTAGCATACAGTCTCAGTGTGCTGGATTTGGGGTGGAACCCTCCATGCATGGTGAAGAGCTTTCGTGTTTTAACATCCGTGGTCTGTATCTCTTCCTTTGGCCATCTTATTATTCCTGCAGGGTATCTGATAACTGGCAGTGCGTAGCTGTTTATTGCCCGGGTCTTATTTTTGCCATTGAGTTGGGTTCTCAGGACTTGCCTCACTCGTTGGAGGTATTTAGCTGTTGCAGCTTTCCTTGTTGCCTGCTCGAAGTTGCCATTTGCCTGCGGAATTCCAAGGTACTTGTAACTATTCTCGATGTCTGCTATTGTTCCTTCTGGGAGTGAGACCCCTCCTGTGTGGACTACCTTGCCTCTCTTTGTCACCATCCGGCTGCATTTCTCGAGCCCGTATGACATCCCAATGTCAGTACTGTAGATCCTGGTGGTGTGGATCAGGGAGTCAATGTCACGCTCACTCTTAGCATATAGCTTGATGTCATCCATGTAGAGGAGGTGACTGATGTTGGCCCCATTTCTGAGTCGGTATCCATAGCCAGTCTTGTTGATTACTTGGCCGAGGGGGTTCAGACCTATGCAGAACAGCAGTGGGGACAGAGCATCACCTTGGTATATCCCACATTTGATGGACACTTGTGCAAGTGGCTTCTCATTGGCTTCAAGGGTGGTTTTCCACAGCTTGATTGAGTTTCCTATGAAGGCTCTTAGAGTCCTGTTGATGTTGTACAGCTCCAAGCATTCAGTGATCCATGTGTGTGGCATTGAGTCATAGGCCTTCTTGTAATCAATCCAGGCTGTGCACAGGTTGGTGTGTCGTGACTTGTAGTCTTGAGCGACTGTTCTGTCGACCAGGAGTTGGTGTTTGGCTCCTCTGGAGTCTCTACCAATGCCCTTCTGTGTGTTGCTCATGAATTGATCCATGTGCCTATTTATCTTGGTTGCAATGATGCCAGACATGAGCTTCCATGTTGTGGAGAGACAGGTTATTGGCCGGTAGTTGGATGGGACTGCACCCTTTGAGGGATCCTTCTGGATCAGGATCGTTCGCCCTTCCGTTAGCCATTCGGGGTAAGTCCCATCTCTTGGCAGCTGGTTCATTTGTGCTGCCAGGCGCTCGTGGAGTGCGGTAAGCTTCTTTAGCCAGTAGGCATGTATCATGTCAGGGCCCGGTGCTGTCCAGTTCTTCAAACCTGAGACTCTTTCTTGGATGTCTACCACTGTGATGGTTACTGGATTCTGTTCAGGGAGGTTGCTATGTTCTTTTCTCGGAGAGACCAGCCACTGGGCATTGCTGTTATGTGCCGTCTCTTCCTCCCATATACTTTTCCAGTACTGTTCAGTTTCCAGCCTTGGTGGGTCTGCTCGGCTGTTTTGACCCTGCCACTGAGCGTACACTTTTGCAGGTTGAGTTGCGAAGAGCCTGTTTATTCGTCTGGCTTCATTGTCTCTTGTGTACCTCTTTAGGCGGCTGCTCAAGGCTAGGAGCCTTTGTTTGGCAGTTTCCAGTGCTTCAGGTATGGGCATCTGGCTGTATCTCTTAGGTACTTGCTTTCTCATTGTACCTCTTTGAGCCTCTGTCAGCCTACTCACATCCTTCCGAGTTGCCTTGATTTTGGCCTCTAAGCGTTGCTTCCATGGTGGGTACTGTTTTCTTCCATGGTTGCTCTTATAGCCAAGCATCTCAAGGATCACTGCTGTTGAAGTGTAAACCAGTTCATTGGTTTCTGTGATGGTTGTGGTAGGAATTGCCCTCAAGGCTTCATTCACAGTTTCCAGTAGACTTTCAGGCGGTACATCACTTAACCGTTGTAGCTGGTGTCGGGGTTGCCTAGTGTTCATTGTAGACATGATCTTGTCTTTCAGGTCAGTTGCTGCCTCGCTCAGCGGAATTGTGGTTGTTGGGGGCTGTGTACCCAATCTCAGGGTGGGAGTGTGGTATAACCTCCTCTCTGACCTGTTGTTATGGCTCTCCCCTGGCATTGTATTGTATCGCTTCAATCTCAAGTTGTGATAGGAGTTGCCGTTTGTGGATGTTAGAGCACTGGGCTACCAGTTGTTTGGCAGTTAGCCTTGATTGCGGGTTTCAAAGCATCCATTCATTACACATTCTCTGCATGTAACCCCTCTGAGTGGGATTACTCGAGTAGTAGCATTCTAACTGAACCTTGTTCTCACATCTAGCCCATTTCCATCTTGTTCTTGTTCCAGTAGCCCACTTTCCATCAGGGTGCTCTGGTCCCTCAGCACCTGACGCAGACCTTGTTTGGCCGGGCGACGTCTGAGCCGGCATGACATGTGGGTCTTGCCCAAGGACCCTCACTGGGTGATGTTAATTGCCCGTCATTGTTATGGT
>CM074508.1:8246594-8448057 GCA_037389245.1 Oryzias sinensis | reverse complement strand
ATCACATTTTTGCATCTGTAAACATGGTAATACATTCTGTCACTTAGGAGGGACCAGTGAGGGGAAACAGCAACACCTCAATCTGAGCAGTGCAAAGTAAACAACAGCTACAAGTACAAAATGTCACCGCAGTAATAATAGTGTGTATCTAAAGCTGCTCAAGAGCTCTCCTCTTTCCAAAAAGGCATTTATTCAGTCATTTGAGAGGTAAGATCAGTGACGAGGAGGCATCTACGTCTACAGCACAAGAACACTTCTCCGCTTTAGTTCATATACAGATATACAAGATATCAAACAGCCATATCTGTGACTTCATGTGTGCTTTGGTTTGAAGCAACCTTAAATTGTGGTAGAATCTACTCAAAAAGAACCCATGCAGTCTTTACTTTTCTCTTTGCATTTATCGCGTTTGTCATCACATCTCATTAGCTTGGGCACATTTTTGAAACGTCAGCTGATTAAGGCTGCAGATGAGCTACCATATCTGAATAGAAACAGAGTGAGGTTTTCACAGAAAAGCTACAGTTTCAAATGTGAAAGCACCTGAACTTTATACAACCCTGTTTTACACTTTTAGTGACCCTCATCCAAACCAAACCTTCAGACGGAGTGGAGTTAAATTCGGCAAAAACAGCGTAATTCTTTCTTTTTTTTCCCTGTCTGTGGTAAAAAAGTAAACAAAGTTTGACCATTTTTAAGAAATTGATTGATTTTACAAATACAGGGAAAAAACTGAAGTATAACTCTGCAACAGGCGAACAGATGTGCAGGACTTAAAAAAGCAAATGTGTGATTTTTTGCACCCTATTGAACCAAAGTGAGAGCTGTGAGTCATTCCACACGTTGTTTGGTATGCTATGTTACATGTTAGCGCCCCGCTGTGTTCCATCTGCGTAAACTCAGCATGTTAGCTCTGCTTTCCATTCTGAGGAGTGAGGCTCTCCCAGGGGCAGATGATCTCCTCAGGCCGCATTAGCCTTCCAGAGGGAGGCCTGTTGTCCTCCTCTTCGTCCTCTGACTCGATGGGGTAGATCCGGCACTCTGGAGGAATATCTACCCTGATCTGGAAAAAACTGCAAACATTTTGTAGAATTAAAGTCATGAAAATTTAAATTTGTAATCCTTGTGCTATCCTATGAGGTTAAGATGCCCATTGACGTGTTCTCCCTACCATGACAAAGGTGGATAACGGTGTAAAGATTTCAAGATCACAAATCATTGAAGAAAAAGGTTCAGCGCACTGTCTAGTGCAGGGGTCACCAACCCTGTGCCCGCGGGCGCCAGTGCGCCCGCGGGCACCCCTTGTGGCGCCCGCAGGGAATGCACCCAAAAAAAATCTTTTTTTTTTTTAATTGAAGCAAATATTCAACAAACAAGCACGGCATGTCTGTCAATGACAACAATATTAATTCTGAGATAAAGGTAGACAAAGAAAACCCAAATATGTAAACAAATATAACTTGAAAAATAATCAATAAAAGAAAGGGTCTATTACAAAAGTTTAAATAGATCAAATAAATTACACAATTTCTGGACATTCTTATGATTCATGTAATGTAAAGATTTTGAGAATAGGTTGAGGTGGTTGAGTAATCCGTTAATGTGAGGATTAATATTCCTGCCTGTTTTTATTTACATTTATGTTTAAAAAGTTAAAATTAAGTTAAAGTTTTAAAGGTTTAAAAGTTTAGCTTTAGTGTGTTCAATAAATATTTATCTTGTTTGGCTGCAACCTAAAGTCTGTTTTGAATTTAGGCTCCCTCTGCAACTGAGTTTGACCCCCCCTGTAATACGAGTCTAGAAAATTCATGCATGTTTTTGTGTGTAAAATAGGGCACACAAAAGGAAGTCCTCAAATTGTGTTGTTTTTTTTGTTTTTGTTTTTTTTTTGTTTTTTTTTTTTTTGGGGGGGGGGGGGGCTAGGAGGTTTTTAGTGGCGCCCGTCATACCACTTGGTGCCCATGAAATAGCCCTCGGTCTCAAAAAGGTTGGTGAACCCTGGTCTAGTGGGTCTAGATGACCCAACTCCCAATGTTAAAGTGCCTAGGATAGCACAAGGGTTAAATAAAATTATTTTTTCTCTTTCTTTTTTTTGTTTCAGTGTTTAAGGAATCCTCCAATTTTAGAAATGAAATGGTCATCATTTACAGTAGTTTGTCTTCTGAAACAGAGAAAAAAAAACATGTGTTTTATACTAATCTAACAAAAAACTATGCTATTTTAAAAAAATAAAAAGTTAAATTTAATGGAATGACAATTAAAATATTTTTTTACCAACATTTTAGGTTTATTCAGACGTAATAAATGTTGCCAGAAGATAAATATGAATTTATATTCAAAGTAAAAGACTAACTCTGTTGCTTTTTAGTTTTAACATAAAAATAATATTCTAAATTAAATAAATAAAATAAAAATTACATATCAATTCAAGAAAAATATTTAATTAAAATAAATTAAATATATTCACTTGAACAAAAAGTTTGTACATGATTAATTTGATTGCTTCTATGAAATATTTCAGTTCGAAGACAAACAATTTTAAATAAATCAGTTCTAATTATTGATGATCCCAAAAGTTGTCATCTAATCATCACTGTTATACAAATTATTAATGTTATTTATATTTAGGGGTACTAAACATTCAGGAATTTTATTTTTTAAAGGGTTGAAGTATAGATTAGTGTGACACCCATGTCTATTTTTGAGTTTGAAATAACAAAATTGAATATTTTAATGTGGACATTTTTTAGAAGAGCTCAATTAAATAGATTATTTGGTCACACGTTTGTAAGTAATACTTTGGATTCAAATTAATTTTATAAAATAAAATCATAAATGATTAGACCTATTTAAATTGTGGATACTATTGTATTGTTCAATATCATTAACACACAATAATTTTAGTAATTAAATATTTTTTTATTTGTTTCATGAGAATAAAAGGGAATTATATTAACATTGAGGAAAAAAAGAAAATATTTGCCCTTTATCGAATTGCTTTTGAACTTTTTGTTGGGAATTTACCAACATTAAAGATGAATTTATTTAACAAATATGTCCAAATCCAATGAAATAAGAAAATCAGGACTTCAGAGTGACAGTTAAAGGTGTTTTTTGTGACATACTTGCCAATATTCCTGGAGGGAGCCTGGCTGGGTTCATCAGGGCTGATTGGCTGAATGCGGCTGCTCGTCCCTGCAGCTGCATGACATTTAGGCGACAAGCTTGCAAACATGGCTGAAGGGCTGCAGCCGCGCTTCAGCAGGCGGCGCAGAGACAAGGCCACTCGAGACTTTCCCCCTGCAGGGGCCGGGGCCTCGGACTTTCTGTCTCCATCTCCATCACTGGTCTCTGGCCGGCGCTCAGAGGCGGAGGTGCTGTCTAAAGCCACGCTAATGGGGGATGGACAGGCCGGGGAACGGGTCAGGAAGGGGAGAGGGGGCGACGTGTTGGCTAAGGGGGTGTCGGTGATACCAGAGTACACAGCAAGGTGGGGGAGAGGGGTGGTGAAGCGGCACAGCTGCAAGATCAAGAGGCAGGACACACAAGTCAGAGGTCATCCAAATAATAATGCCAGGAAGCTTTCAAAGAAACTTGACATACTTTTTAGGATAAAAGAATATGACTATATAGCAACTAGAATAAAAATGTAAAAACATCTGTTCAGATGATATGGAATTGTGGGGAATTACATTAAATCTAAAAGAAGAAAAATAAACATTTTCAAGGCAAACCATTTAAAAACAATGAGGACTTCCATTTCGAAAACATACAAGAGGAAAAACCATAAATTATTTTATAAATTTTTTACACAAATTTTTTCTGATTAGAGGAAACCTGTTGGTGTAACTTTAAAATGCACATTATTAATAGAGTGATCACTTAGAATAACTGCTGCTGATATTGTATTTTGTTTAAATTTAAAGTGTTTTGACATTGACAGATGTGGAGGTCAGAAATCAGGAAATCAGTCTTCGCCCATGAGAATGGGGAAGTAAAAGGTGACCACTATGACGGAAATAATCTGATAAAAAAGATCATATCATCAAAACGGTGCAGGTTGGATGACAAACCAGGATAGTTATGTGACCCTGACCTAAAAAACAAAACAAAGATCACCTGCTGTTTTCATTCCATTGGAAGGGGGAAATATGCCTTAACCTGTTTGTTAAAGTTAGTAAAAAACTTGTTTTTAAAGTTTCAAAAAATAATTGTAAACCTTAATAAGTAAAATATCTATCCAATAGCAACTTAAAATTATGTTTTAAAATCTTAAAATTGAGTTTTTTATGTTACAATAGTAGATAAAGCACTTTTTAGTCCAATACATCAAAGATGTAGTTTTAAAAAAATGTGTTTTTTAAACCCTTTATTAAATCCACAAAAACATTTCGCAATATCAATTTTTATGACATAAATATTATCAGTTGTAATATATTGGGTAATTTGTTATGTTTTCTCAAAATGATAGCTTAAGTTGAAAAAATATTAACAAGTGTCATAAAGGAAGCTTCTCTACTCGCTGTCTCAAATTTGATCCACACATTTATAACATGGTGAAATGTATTATAAATAATACAAACATTTTTTTGTCTTTCAGTATAGCAATTAGCGATTTAAAAAAAACAACAACAGATGAGTTATTTTTGAAAAGCCGAAAAACTGCCAAAAGTGTTTTTGAGATTTTGCGGAGGCAGCCATTTTGAAATGAACAGAAAAACGCCGTTCTACTGCCCCTAGTGGAATGATGATGAACTATAGGTTAGAAAACATAGGCCAAGTTTATGCTATGGATTTTTGAGGAAATTTGAGGTCACGACAGGCGTCTCACAAAAATGCATCTATCAAAATGGTTAGATAAAGTCAAAGGTGTTTGTTGATTAAGTTTAACTTATTTTGTATGTTTTTGTTAGATTTTCTTTTGCAGGAAATATGATCCCATCAAAATAAAAGTTCTAAAAATTACAACATCTTTTTATTTCATTGCTTTGAATTTTTTTTTAAATAAAAGGTTTCTGCTAAAGCAATTATTTAAAAAACAAGTTGAATAAAGAAATCTATTGGAATTTCTAACATGTAGATTGTGATTTTGTTTTTTTCCTTTTTACCTTATTCTTTATGAAAAAAATCTCTCATGTCCATTCATGAAAAATAATCCACAAATGATTTTGAGATAAAAGATTAAAAGTTTAAACTGTAAAAGTGAAATTTTCTGCATACATTTGTAAACAATGCATTTTAAAATGCACCAAAAAAAATCCTATTATTTAACTAACATGCAATAACAAATACACACAAACTGACATCACATTACTTGGATAGTATAACAGGCAAAATAAATAAAAGAAATACAGATTTGTCACACTTAAAAGACTCAATGTGTAACAAAAACCAAGACACAAGTAAACACAAACAGAAAAACATGAAGACGTTTGTTTTTGATCATTTATTAAAGTATGAGGGATGACAAAGAAAAACACAGACAGCAGCTGAGATGACAATAACGCACACTTCATAAAGAAACAAAAAAAACATTTACAGTTTTTATGAAAATCAATGGAGCAGACTTGAAGTGCACGAAAACCCGTCTGCCTGTCTTCATTAACCAACACAACCAGCACGGTGCCGCATCTCTTTTGGAGAATTCCGTAGCTTTAAATTTAGGTTCAATTGTTGTGTGAAAAAAAAATCTAATAAAATACGTATAAATATGTCTATTTTAATTCAAACTTTGTAAAACTTTATATACAACTAAAGAAATAATTGCATCTTGTTGTAACTTTGATTTGATTTAATAAACCAAATAAATATTTCTAAACATTTAAAGCAAGTTGTGAATGTCTAACTAATTTTAAAAGCACTAGTTAATATTTAAACCTTACCTTTCAACATTACGACTAGTCTCAAAAAAATTTGTAAAGCTTTAACCAATTAATAAACAATTAAAATAAATTGTTCTAGCTTCAAATTACTTTATGAAAATGAAATAGGCCAAAAGGTTAAGAAAAAGTTCCAAAAGTGGTAAATCCTGATCCTTTCTGCGCGTAATGTGTTCTTGTTCATTTGTTTGGAGGACGAGGCGGCACCTCCTTGCCCTGCTTGCTGAGTTTGCTCATGACCTGTGTGATGTCAACGGGGGCATTGGCAGCCATCTTGGCCTTCTGCTCCTGCTCCTGCTGCCGTATGATGATGGGGCTGAGACTGGGCCGTCTGTTCCTGGCGTTCTGCTCCAGCTGGGACACACTGAGAAGGAAGGAGAGAATGCGCGAATGATAAATGAACAAAAAGAAGAGACACGCATGCAGTTGTTGTAGATAGGCAGTAGCGTTGATTGTAGTGTGACGTCGGATTCTAACCTGAACCTGTGCTCATCAGGACAAATGGCTTTTTTCACCGTGTCCTTAAACACTGGAGATTTTAGATAACGGCCATATGAGTCCTAAAAAACATAATGCAGTTTCATGAAAGGGGTTTGGGAAAAAGGGATTTACAACAAAAAAGAAAAAAGAAGATTTAGGTCAATTTAAAAAAATATATTGTTGGTGCCAAATGGGTGGAAAGGTTTTTTTTTTTTTTCTTTTTGTTAGACAAATGTAAAGATAAAGATGAATTTAACTATGAAATGGTTTGACCACTGGGCTGCCGTCTACTTCAGAAGGTTTTATACCCCTCTTGCTATTTGTGATGGCTGTGGCGTGCTGGACAAACCTGTAAGGTCTTTCCAAGTGACCACACTTCCCTCCAACTTGTTGTGGTCCTTAGAGAAGAGCGCCCCAAGTGGCTGAGAGTGTGTATACATTCTCATCTCAGTTTAATGTGTTTGTTTTCTGTGAATTTTTTTAAACTTCCAACCTTTGATCTTCTGTTTTGAGTACTTTCATGTTACATAATTTCTGGCCCCCACACTCCTCTAAAGACCACAAACAGATGGAGGGGACGTGGTCAGCTACATAGAGCTATTAACTTCATAGCAAACTGGACCAGTGAGTGGTATGTAATCTGTGGAAAATGACTTATTCCGGCTCCAACCAATGAAGTCCATTCAATTACTATTTTTCCGCAGTACAGACGCCGCCATGTTGGAACCAGACAACGTCAGTAAGCATTGGTTCGAGTCGGTCTGAGTCAACTTTTCGATGGCAACCACTCTCACAAGTCAGGAGTGGACTTTTTGGATGTTCATACCCCTTCCACTAAAGCGGGCTCGGGAGAATCTGCCAATCAAACCTTTTGAACATTGGACGCGAGACCACATGCATTTATTGAGTCATCTGATTGGTCAGTTTATAATTTCTTTTTTTTCTTTTTTTATTTGTCCTGTCCAACAGCTGAGCAAACAGAAAAACGCTGAAGGCCTCTTGTGTTGGACAGATTTTACTGTTACAACAGGGGGCTATGAATCTTCTGACACGCAAGGTGCATATTTGGATAAACCCCTTTTGTATGAGGCTAAACTTAATTCATATTGATTATGTTTCTATACTTTTTTTGGGACCAGTTTATAACTTGAATAATTTGAAACAAAAAATATCACAAAAAAGGGATCAGAGCAAAAATGGTTATTCTGACAAAAAAATGACTGAGTGTTAGCTGTTTATTCCTCTATAGAAATTCATGGGATTTGGGCTTCTCAGAACCGGCGGGTTCTTCCTGTTTGGAACGCTAGAGGGGAGGGATTACACAGTCCAGTTCTCGTATACAATCAATGGATAGACCTGAAAAGTTTGTCCACCAACCCACAGCCATCACAAACAGCTGATAGTGACACATCAGTACAGCTGTGAAACTTGAGCAAGACCAGCAGTCCAAACCTGGAGGTAACAAATGTTGTAGTTTTTCAAATAACCACCCAAGGAAATGGATCAGCAGTGAGCTATTCCCCATTGACTCCCATGGTAAAAAAGTCAACATTGAAATAAACTCGTGTACATCCTGGTGTTAAGAACTTAGATTTTTATTGTTTTTGCTTTTTATTATTCATAACATCTCTGAAGTCAACATGCTCATCCAACTGTTTACCCACCAACTGATAGTAATTTACAAATACAGAATTAATAAAAGTGTCTCAAAGATTTTATTTCTGTCCTGATTAGGCCTGAAGAGTCACAAGATCAGAATATTCGGCATCTCTGCGATGTGGAGGTACACTGTAGATGAGCGGTCATCAAATCTACAGGAGCTAGATGATGTTATCATGCTAACATGGACCAAAACCAGAGGTAAATTTCCCAGGAAAATGATGAAAAATACCAATAAGGAGTGAAGACAGTTCTAGAGTCAAAAAGGATAGTGCCCAAAAAGTTTAAGTTTTAGAATCTCTAATGGGATGATAATTAATGTTTCAAGAAAACCCTGTTTATTCTTTTAATTACAAAACCTACATTAACCCAAACACAGAAATAATTTGAGCTGTGGGAGAATACTTGTCCACTTTTCTCTTGTCTCTGGTGCTTCACTGACCTTCTTCATGAGCATGTAGATATGAGTTTGTGCTGCATCCAGAACATATCTGTGTGGGTGTTTCAGCCCCTTCACCGTGATCTCCATGGTCTTCCCATCAATGTTGATCCACCGTGGAGCTCCACGCGCCAGGAATGTCCTAAAATGATTCAAAAAGATTCAACATCCAAACATTTTAAGTCATTTTAGCTTGGCCAAAAGTTTAAGATGACAGAATCTAAACTTCCCACCACTCAAGCAAAATTTTACATACAAACTGTCAGAATATTTCAAGTGGTTTCCAAATTCTTTTGGTATGAAAACAATAGACAGTTTTTAGAAACCAGAAAAAAACAAAGAACTTTAAAGAACTAAACCTATATTCGCAAATGGTTTATTCTAAACATGTTTTTATGCATTTCTTAGCTCTTTTTAAATCAATATCATAATTAAAATGTTTACTTGTAAATCTGCTCTGCCTTCTCCTTCATTGTAGCTGCAGTGCCCCACTTCAGATCCTCACAACTTTCCCAGAATGCCAAGTTCTCACCTAAAAGAATTCCAGTCATGAGAAAGATTAAAAGAAAGTGAAAATAAAGTTTACAAAATGACCAAATGTTGCAGTTCATTTTAAAAAAAGATGTATTAGTTTATGGTTTGATTAAACCACTGTACCACTAAACTCCTTCTTAAGGAAGAGTCTGAAATCATCTCGTCCTCGTGGGTCTGCGAGCAGCTCGCTAAAGCTGAAGGTCCACCTCTCCACACGCATCTTTGTAGGTATTTCCACACTGACACACATGCAAACCACCACAGTATCAGAAGTCCAGCAAACTGATTCAACACGTATCATTTTAAATTGCAGTCCAACATTTGTGCAGTAAATGTTTAAATGAGAAGCCTCACTTAGGCATGTTGAGATTCCAGAATGTGGTGTCGTCAGTGAGCCAGGGGTTACTTGGGAGAGATTTAGAGAGGAAGGGATCATGACCTGTATACGTAGCACAATACTTTACCAATCTGAAAAAAAGAGGGAGAAGTAAACATAGTTAGAAATTCTCTAATATGCAATTTTCTCATTATAAGGAGACTTTGTTTCTTGGACTAAATAACTCTATGTTGCATTATTTACTTTGAAAATCCGACTAGTTTGATGGGATTTTATTTTTCAACAGTCAAAACTTGAAAGAATATTCAGAAAATATATTTTCAAAACTAAAAAGTGGCAAAATATAATTTTTGTCAGAGAACTAAGTCAATAATTAAGTGTTGAACCTGCTGGAAATCCCCTTCACATCTGCATGTGGTATCAACAGCCTCAGCAAACTCTCTGCACTCTCACACTCAGAAAAGGGGCTCCGCAGGGCTGTGTTCTAAACCCTCTGCTGCATATATCTTGTTTTTAGACATGATTTAGCATTTCTGAGTTTCAACCCTTTACGTAAGAATTTAAAAGACATTTACTGAAAGCATAAATAGATCGTTTTTTAGTGTTTTTTGTTTATCCTTGGTGTTTTTGGCTTATCTGTTCAATCACATCTTGTAACTCCTGTGCAGGATAAAAAATATTTTTAAACTTCTGTTGTCAAACACATATTTTTTATCGTACATTTCAATAAGTCACTTTCCACTTTTAGCCATTAGAAATGTTGAATCTCTTACAAGTGTTTTGATCTAAATCATGTTTTAAATTGTCAGCCAAGTAGAACTTTAAATCATATCATTTCTACTTCTTAAAATCTGTTTTCTTTCATTAACCTTTTTAAATCGCTTAAACTTTCTTCTTAGTTGAAGAGATATACGTCTCTGTCAGAGCACAACATGAAAAACATCTGACATTGGAAGAGCAAATCATGATCAGTTCATTTGGAAAATTAAAAGACATTTTGATGGAACTGATCTCAAACACAGCAACCTTCTTAGAGAAATAAGCTTTAAAAACTTCAAATGTGATCAATTCCACTCACATTCTAATTACGAGAAGTTTAACCTGTTTGCTACCCAGAGAAAATCTCAGCCATCATGGTTAAGATGGTAGAAAACTTCAACATATGCAAACTAATGATCCAAATATTTTGAATTAAACTACAAATAATTTATGATGAAAAAAAACGATGGTCAGTCTCAGCACACATGCTTTAAAATTGATTTGACTTGAGGTTATTTCAAGCATTGATTGCAGATAATGCAACAGAAATTCCCACAGCTCATTACAGAAATAATGAAATGCGTTGGTTTAAAAAAAGAAAAAGAAAAAAAAGAAAAACGTATGTCAATGTAGGAAGAAATAACTGTGTTGTTACATTTCTGCAATAATGCATTTAATAGAAACTTGGGTCACATTAAATTAATTAAGCAGGATTATTAGATATAGTCAAGTGGATTTTGATTTATTGCTTGAAACATAATGGGAAGAAGCAATCTTATATAGTGTCACATCTACATTATATAAACCCTAATAGATAGTTAAAATATCAACCTAATATAATTTCAAAGCAGATAAAGGCAAAATTTACAGAAAATATTACAATTTATTTTGTATAAAATAACCTCATCAGAAACACAACAACTAAAATTTACATCATTGACTTTGCGTGGGTCTTTGTCAGGAACTTCAAAATTAAAACTTGATTTGAAGTATTTGTTTCCTCACTGTAATCTCTTTACAGTGGATTAAAAAATACATTCGTAGTCATTTTGAAATCCTGCAGGGAGAAATTAAGGGAAAACTGAAAGAAATGTTACATTTTCCAGTTTATTTTAAAAAGAAAAACTAAAATTAAACAACTAAAAAATATGTTTGTGTTTAAAATGCATACATGATGTTAGTAATAAAATTCTTGTATTTATGTGGTCCATTAATGATGCATACATTCTTAAAAAGTAGTTACCACATACTTTTCATATTGTAGTAATCTGCTACATCTCTTTAAATGGGGTGTTTGTGCCTTTGCACAACAAGTTATGAAAGAAAAACACAAAACCTTTGCTGTTTTGAGACAAATCCTCAATGCTGCAATCAGAGTTAGCAAATTCTAGACCAATCACAGTTTTACAGCATTTATAAACAAAGAATAGACATATATGTATGAAAAAAAGTGAAAACAGTTAAGCTTCCATAGATAGCCTTTTACTGTGGAATATTTACAAAAAAAGGGGAAATATAGGACTTTCTTACGCCCCAATGGACACAGATGACTTCACTCTGGGCCTCATGATTGACTGTTGGGTAAAGATCATCTGCACGAAGCATAAACAGAGAAAAACAGCTTCAAAAAGGATTCAATGACTTTTAAAAAAATGAAACAAAACTCTAAAACTGACTTACAATTCGCTCATAGTGGTCAGGGGTTTTTGTCTGAAGGGAGAAAATATATACATTAGTTAAATTCTTATATTTCAGTTTTCAGGTTATAATTTTCAGAAAACATTTAGTTGTAGAATAAACCCTAAAGAGGATACGCCTGCAAGAGAGGAGAAAAGACAAAAGAAAAAAAAGACACTTTAGAAGTGCTGCATTCATCCTTTGAAGCTTCTTAATGAACATAAGCCGATTGACAGGAATTATGTTCATACGGGTCATGCAGATACTCACCCATTACCTCCTCTGCATTGGGATCTGCTTGTCGCTCCAGCCCATAGTCCATGGCGCTCACCGTCCCCGGCTACAGTCCCACACAAAACGACAATTAGGCAATGTGTGTTTTCCAGAGCACTAATTACCCCACTGCCCTTTGATGCTGTTCATCGTGTGTCAGTTTTTTCAGCCGCGCACACAAGGAGATTAGTCACCCGAGCTGAATGAGACTCACACCTTTCAGGTAATTAGACTGTTTAAGGCAAACACTTTGACACAAAGATGACAAATTCAGAGACTACTGGAGCGTGCATATTTTAGGTGAGCAGATCTGTTTTGTCAGGTAAAATATTTGAATGCTTTCTTAACTTCTGTGTGTGGAAGTGCAATTCATTCTGACCTCTCAGGGGGGTGAAAACATCTTCATTAAAATGCCTTTGGCTACAACTTAATATGAACATGTTATCTGCTTAATATCTTGGTCTCTGTCTGTCCATCCTTTACCCTGTGAAACATATTTATACGTTCTTTTTAGAATACAAGCTCTACGTTTTTTTCCGGGCTGTTTCTACAAAGTTCAATGAATATTGTTTAAATAGCTGGAGCCAGTGCAGGTCACTAATTAACCAGCAGGGGGCTGGTTACTGGTTACCAGTAAGTCAATCCCTATCTATATTAGCAATAAATGGTAAAGATTTACAACAGACTGCCACATTTTAATGTTTTTATGACTAAAGTCATGTTTTGATTTCAGATTGTGCACCAGTGAACAACCAACTCTACAAAACCCTTTTGGGTTTGTTGTGACAATAGTTGTACATTTTTGTTCTGTGTTTTTGCACATTTTTAATGGAAATGAAAGGATGATCCTGCCTTCATTAATAAATAGATCAAGAGACCTAAAAGAAACTGCAATCAATGCAATATTAATTGGTCATAAAATTGAAAAAAAAACATTCATTTTAAAATGTTTTTTGTTTCCTCTGTGGCTAATGTTAAAACTATTAAAAGTCTGACTGTGATACATTTCAATATAGGTGCTGTCTTTTTTCTTTTTAATAAAAAAAAAAGTAAAAAGAAAAAAAAATGGGTGTTTGATTCATTGATAACAGAAGCTCTATAAAACATTTATGGTTGTCCGGTTTATAGAAAAATTCCCCTTTTCTTAATAGTGTCATATCCAGCCGAGATGACAACAAGCACAGAGCTGAAGAACTCGCAATGAGTCACATGACCACAACCGCCACTAACCTATTAACAATTACCTTTTCTGTAGTGGCTTTTTTAGAACAGAATGTTTCTATCAGAGAATGAACAATTACACTTTATTCCCCTCTCATTCAAAGCTTGGGGTTGTCTTTCGTCGGTTTCTAGAGTCAAAATCAAATATGGAGAACTCCTTCTTGCGATTTCGATCTACCGCCTCCTAACTCCTCCAGCGCCATCGGGAGGCTACTAGAGAAAAATGTTGGATTTACAAGTTGTACATTTTAAACGGCAATAGTAATGACAAGCTTGCAAATATGGCGTTTGCTCTCTTTTTTTGTGTGTGTGAAAATGTAATATATGAATCCTTGTCTCAAGCTATATGAAATGATATGACAAAGGACATGAACATATCAGAAATGTGTGTGTGGTTAACAAAAAAACACAGTTGCCAAAGAAAATCCGAAAGTTTACTTTTGCAGATTCATATAAAAATAACATTGATTTGTTCGTCACCCCCAAGTGACCAAAACATTAAAAGTGATTGCTATGGATAAAAAAAAAAAAGTTTTTTGTTTTTTTCCCATTCATGTTACATGTATATCTAACCAGGATAGCAGGGACAGAGGGGAGAGTGGGGGGGCATGCTCAGCCAGCGAGGGCAGCCCAGAAGGGGGGAGCCGGCAAAGGCAGGGGCGGGTAGAGCCTGTGAGCCGCTTGCAACTTAAATATTTGAATGCTTTTAATGTGCACGGACCTTCAATCAAACTAAGCAGCCATCAAGTATTATGTAGGAAAAACGTATTTACAATGTCTTTTCTTAAAACTCACTGTCACTCTGTAACTAAAACTTTGAGTAGGCGTTTGTATTCAGGGGCCTGAAGTGCAGACACACAAAAAGCAGATTCATTACAGCTTCATTAGAACAAAAGCTGAGAAAACTGTAGCACTGTCTGCACATGTGGTTTGTCGGATGCCTCCTGAGAGTGAGACGACTTAATTACACATTTTTCTTCCTTTTTCAAGTATTTACAATAATGCATCTAAATTTTACCCATTTTTTACTGATCTTATTGTGTCAAACAAAAGCATGGAACTCTTTGGTCAGTCTAAAACTCGGCATCACGACACAACAGTCTCCTTGCACACGACACAGCCCAGCATTCTCCCATGCAGTGTGAAATATTAATCAGTTCAGCCGTGCCCTTTTCCTCTGCCTGGACATATAATCATAATGAGGCATCATGGGTAGAGGTAATGAGATGCCCTGGGATGTTTGGAGGTGCCGTACAGTGGGTTTTCAGGCTGGCATCGACAATGTAAATATGGTCACTAGTTAACATGTGTAAAACGTATAAAAATAGGAGTTAGAATAGGTATTGATATTGCAGATATTTCCTATTTTCTAAAGAAACATAAATGTTTGAGTTGTGAGGTTTTTTTTTTTACCGGAGGCCTGTGAACTACCCAGTATGCTCTCTCCTGACAGTCAAACACCACTCGGTCCGGTTTCTTCCTCTCTTTTGCAGCTCTAAACACAAACAAACAAACGCGATTGTAACACCATATGCACCTACAAACCGAGTGACATCACCAAGTTTCTCACACACCCACCTGTACTGCTCCTTGGCTTGCATCACTATAAAATCCCATTTATGATTCATCCACTTGTGAAGGCGGTTGTACTGCTCCTGAGAACGTGAGATGCCACCTCTGTAAATGCTAACAAATGATTCCCTGGTCTTTCTCAGAGAGATCTGTTTACCTGCTCGTGCAGCTCCAGGATTCCCTTCTTTCTTATGTTTCTTTTTGCAAGATAAATCGCTTCAGAGGGAAAACGAGTAGAAGGCCGTTCAGGGATTGTTGGTAGAACAAGACAAAATGCAGGCAAAAATGTCATCCTGCTCACCATAATCTGTATCCTCAACAGGCCACAGCTGTGTGGGCCAGAAATATGGAGTCTGAAACAACCGAAAACAGGGTCAATGTTTGCTCCAATTATGTTTGTCCATTAACTACAGTTTGAAAAAGAAAGGAAAACAAATTTAATGGATTTGATTCGATAGACGGACATAGGCTAAGGGAAAAAAACATCACAATTCGATTTTTTTTCTTTGACTTTTTTTACAAAAATCCCTATTTCTGACTGCTTCAATAACAAGTAGTTAAAGTTCCCCTCAGATCCTATTTGTATCAATTGTAGAAGTTTTTCTAGATTTTAATCATGTTAATCATGATTAAAAACTGTGTCCTTGTGCAGCGTGGCAGGAGTCGTCAGAGCAGGGAAACTTTGGCCCCCCCATTTCCCTCAGAAATGCAGTTTTAATCCTAAATTATCATATATATGTGCAAAAATCACAGGAAACGTGTTAAAAACACCAAAAACTGTCATTGGAATGGGTCTTTAAGGTTGCAATGCACCAAATCAAAGATGGAATATTAAATTGCTGCAGAAGTTTATTAAAGAAAATCAAATCATAATACATTACAAATCTGACTTTTAGAAAAGTTGAAGTATGATTGATGGATGGGTATTTTGAATAAAATGTGTGCAATGAGGACATTTGCAGTGAACGGAAAACTCTAAAGTAGGCAGCCAATATTTCCGAACCTGTAGTGCAGGTTTGCTCCTTTAAAGACCCACTCCAGTGAAAACTGCGTTTTTAACATTTTCTTGTTTTCCAATGATGGAAGATAAAGAAGATTCAGCTCAAAATTGCATTTCTGATTATTTCTTTATTCAAATTGTTCTGAATCAAAAACAGACAAAAAAAATGCAGTTTGTAAAAGAGCTCATTTGAGACGTACAACTTACGTTGGGGTGGGCCACAAGCTACGTGCTCTGAGCTCCCAGCAACTGAGAAGGGAAGAGGGGCGGGGTTTCTCCCCACAAACAGTCCCTTCCACAACTCAAAGGTGAATTTCTAATGATATTCTGCCGCTAATCAGAGACTACGTCCTACAAAACGACAGGTCTTTTGCATAAAAGCGGCGTAATCGTAATTACAGACCACTGGAAACTCCTATAAAATAGATCAAAAAATGATCGTCTCTTTTCTACAAATCTCTGAAACCTGCGTTCACATTTTAAATGAGATTTAGCGCAAACACTTCTTTTCTGTTCCGTCTCTGTTACCTGAAAACGATACAGGGATGCATCTGGTTTGATCAACAAGCGTTTGTGGTCTTGTAGAGGGTAGATGTATCCTAACGCCACCAACATAGAACCCAAATTCTTGGCCTCTAAAAAGAGAAATGAACACGATTTTAACGGTTGATGGGGTAATTGGGAAGCATTCTGCAGAAATAAAGTTTTAAAAGCAACCTCCTGAAACTCTCACCTTGTGTGTCAATTTGCAATCTGTCTGCTAACCAAGCAATTATGTCTTCACCTGAAGAGACAAAGACACATCAGTAGGTGGGATGTATTTTTAGCCTGTGTTTTTGGTTTGAAAAATCCAATAGTTTGTGGGAGGAGAGGTTGAGACAAAAGAGGAGGGGGAAGATGTTACAAAGTCCTCATGTAGAGGAAAGGAATTATGTAGGAAACATGTATTTTCTCTTCTGCTATTCCGCCATCGACTCTTCTAATCCCTTTTGTTTCTGTCTGTGGTTGTTGCCTCTCGCCACCTCAATCATCCTCCTCCTTCTTTGCCTTCTACTTTTCTTCCCTTCAGCCCAAGTCTGAGACTGAGGGGGTTGTCATGGAGATAAAATCTGTAGATCTCGAGTTTGAGCCCTTCGCACTTGTGCCCTCCCATGAAAATTTGCAGGCGCAATCACCAAATCAGCGTCGGAATAAATCATGCATGACACGTGGGTTTGTTTTTGCCCGTTGACTGCCTCCTCCTTACCGGTGATAGCATGCGGTATAGTCGTTATGACCAGCCTCTGAGGCTGCGACTTGACTCCAGTGCAGGGATCCTGCATTTCCAGCAGCATCTTCTCCGCCTGTGAAGGAATAGGAGAATGGGTGAAAGAGGAGGAGAGAGGTCACCCCGCCAACAAGTTGCTTTGACGACAGCATCTCGGACCAATGAAGATGGGGGGGACAAAAATCAGGGTTTCATTAAAGACCCACGCTAATGAGAAATGTGTTGTTGGTGTTTTTGACATGTTCTTGTTGCATTTTTGTCATGAGTCAGGACATATGCTAAGAAAATAAAGCTTAAAATGACATTTATTAAAATTGTTGTGAATCAGGAGAAAATACTGTTTGAAAACCATTGAAGGTGTGAAGTAGAAGTTACTACTGAAAGCCAAAAGCTCCCTGCTTCGCTCCATTCCGATGAATCCACTTGCAGACAACTAGATCCATGCACATCTTTGTTTTCCTCAACAGAGGTCAGAACTGTACGGCCGGATAGCTCCGATATTGCTCGCCGTTTTTTGTCACACCGCTTAGGTTAGCTTGGGGTTTGTGAGGGGCTGCAAGCTATCGGGAGAGAGTTTGAACAGATGGATGTCACTAACTAACTTCATGCCACCAGTCCTGCCCACAACTCAGATGTGAGTTTTTAATAAAGTACTGCCACTCTGCAGAAAACTAAACAAGTTTTTTTGTTTTTATTTTGGATAAAAACGGTATGGTTATAATTAAAAGCCCATTGGGAATGCTTGTACAACAGATCAGAAGATGATTGGATTAGGAATTCAGATTTCATAATGAGCTCACTCTCCGGTATAACATTTATTTTGAGAGATAATAACAATAATCATCATAATACTGAACTTAAGCTGCTAAAGCATCACCAAATATCTAGTTTCTGTTCAGTAAAAACTGAAAGAGTTGCTAATCTCTACATATAGATCCGTCAACAATCAGTTTGCTGTGGTTGTTCCACAAATGTAACAGTTCTGAGTTTAGTATAGAGCATCATTTTGCATCAGAAATTGCTGAGAGGTGACATGGTATCCCCTGATCTCACAGCTTTTCTTTAGCTTGCGTGGGCAGTTTGCAGTGAGTCACCCCCTCCTCTTCCTCCCTCCCATGTAAACAGCGTCATTATAATACCTGATCACACAGTAAGATTATCCACAAGTCATAAATTCTAACAGAAAGCAAAATATCCCGTGTGCCAATGCAAAATAAAATAAAATAAATAGTGTGTGAGGCAGCAATAGTGTCCTCAGTTGACTCTCTGGGCTGTTTGAAGTGGCTTTCTACTTTGAAGTCATCCTGAAGAGGCTATAAAGCCCTGGCTGAGCCAGACCAAAGTGTGCTTTCATGGACCACATGTCAACGTTTTTGAAGGGATGAGCTTGCTACAAATTTTCCTGGAGTGTGTTATTGTCATTTCTGTATCTGCCATCATCAATCAATACAAAGAAATTAGCTCGAATTATTTCATTTGTCACTTATGTGCTGCTAATTATTACATCTGAGAGACACAAAGCCCTGTCTCAAGTGAATTTGAAATGTGGGATGACAAATCGTCAGCATTTCGGTAACAAGATGAGAATATTGTGTAAAATGTGCAATGCTTGGATTAACCAGCAGCTGCTTAGTATAGATGGGAGCACTTATACTGATCCAGACTTAATGCCTATTAAACGAAATGACCTTATCAATGTGCAAAGGTTAATACAACACTTGCACACTGGATAACACACAAAAATAAAAGGGTTTTGATCTGGTATTACTTTTGTTATGCCTATTTTTCAATGCTTTTTTTAAACATCAAAACAACATCAAGCTATAAATGCATCACTTAAACAGAGCAGCTTTTATAATTTTTTTATGAGGAATTGCACAGTATAAGTATAATGTTAAAATATTAAAGTAGCAAACCAAGACTCATCTAATATAAGCACCGACACTTACGCCAAATGCTGTCACAAATATTTTTTGTCATTAATGTATGCGTCTTAGGAGGCAGAGCACTACTGTGATTTTTGTCTTTTCTTTTCCCCCCCAATGTTTTATAACCTACCTTTTTGAGGCAAGCCATCCGTGGTCGGTACCTCTGTCCATGATCCCGGAGAGCATTTTTAATGGTCATGTTGTTGACGTTCGGCTCCCTGAAACATATAATAACACCGCTGTCTCCCGCGAGCCCGGTGTTATGTGGGGATGCTCGAAGGGAATCGCAATAATCGATGGTGATGCTGCTTTCACGGTCTCATTCTGGAATCCGTTGAAACAAGAACGGATTTGTTTTATTTTATTTCTTACAGCAACGTGACTTAGACTCAGATACATCATTTTTTTTTACAAAACTTAATGATATTATTTTACGATTAAAAATACATAAAATAGGCAAATGTGCTGTATATTTTAATGGAAACCAAATGGTTTTCAGAAAAAATGTAATTTAGATATCTAAGTTTTTGTAAGTATAAACCAATTTCAAAAAAATTCACGTACATGGTCTGGACTTTTGAGTAAAGAGTTTTTATTCATTTATGCCACAGAGCTGAAGACGACCCCTCATTTTTGGCATTCGTTCAGAAACTGTTGTAAATCCGACCGTCCTTGAAGGCATCAAATCTAAAGTGTGAAAGGAAACAGCCAATCAGAGTGCAGCTTTTTCTCATAGAGAAAATGTCTGACATCGGTAGAAAATTGAAACCCACAGAGGGCGACATTGTGTCAGCTGTAAATTCCAGCATGTTTGGATTTTTAACGCTGTTTTAGTTTTTGTATATGGAAACGAAACTAACTGGCTTTTAAAACTTTATGATTTAAGGTTTCAATTAGCTTAATTGCCTTAAAAATTACTCAATGTAAACTGCTGTGGTGAGTAATTTTCCAACTACAAGTGGCATCACAGTGCAAAACCTAACTTTATGTATAAACAGTAACAATAAGGTAAATCCCTTTTCTATATATGAAACAGCTCAGCACTGACTTAGTTGTGATTTGTACAGGAGAGTACTGTAAAAAAACGGTTATTCAGCAGCACTTCCTGAGTTCAGGGAAGGGGCTTGGTCGAGTACGCGCGCCTCGTGAGCGAGCATCAAATTAGCATCGATCAAGTTTGTGCGAACATGGTGGATTCCCTGCCGACCCGTTGCCTACCGGTCTGCCCGTTTAATTGCGGCGAGTTAAAGAAGCAAACAAGAAAGTCTAAGGAGATCGACAAAAATCTCTCCCGGGAGAAAACGTACGTCAAACGGCTGGTAAAGATCCTGCTGCTCGGCGCTGGCGAGAGCGGCAAGTCGACTTTCCTCAAACAAATGCGAATCATCCACGGCGATGACTTCGACCAGCGAGCGCGACAGGAGTTCAAACCAACGATTTACAGCAATGTTATCAAAGGTAACCTCGGCGGCTGCTTTACACGTGATAAAGGAGATGGTATTGAGTTTATTTAGGCGCAGAAACTCCCCCAAACCGTTCGAATGCTAGGGAAAAGTTTCTTGGTTTGTTGTACTTAGCTAGCGAGAGGACACATAAACACTCCGCATCTGGGGCCTCATTTATAAACGTTGCGTACGCATAAAAGAAGGCGTACGCCACTCTCTACGCAATAGTTGAGATTTATAAAAAGCAAACTTGACGGGAAAATGTGCGGTCCTTCACGCAAGCTCTGACCCAGGCGTATGCACAAAAACGGGTGGAATGAGAAACGGCGACACCGTCGGCAGATGGAAGAAACACGTGAAAGTGAAAATGACATAAATAACATGAAGACTTCACAAAGCACGTCTTACAATTAACAGCCTACACAAACACCCGTTTGATCGATCAGCAGTGAAACAAACAAAAAAGATCAAACGAAAATTACAACAGAAATTCAAATAAACACATATTTGCAGAAAGAAAAGTGAAATATGTTCTGCAATATTGGCATGTAGTGCAATTCATCCTCATAAATAATATAGTTAACAGAACAAAATAAGGTACAAAACTGATATTCTCGTTAATGTGTCCGTCTGGCGGAGAAGATATAGGTGCAATTAGACAGATGTAATAATTGTCCACTGGGGAAAGTTGTTTTCATAGTAAAACATTTCTTCATAAGCTACGGAATTGTGGTATTCATGCATATGCCTTCAGTTTGTTTTATTTTTGATAAAACAATGTATGGTGTATGTCTCAACCATTCAGAAAGCAACAAGAAATTACCTTTGAGCTGAACAATTTCTCATTTCCACGTCGATTATTACCGACATCTGTAGCTTGTCAGATGTAATTAAATGGAGGGAAATAAAATGCTCCATCACAATGCGTAATGACGCACAATGACTGATCATGCGCTCTTAGAAGATGTGGCAAATGGAAGAATTCGGAGTGAACGCATCTTTAGACAGCAAGAAGACTTGCTGGCAAACGAGGACGAGTGGCTTATGAGCCGGTTCCGACTTCATCGAGCCGTCCTGTTGGACCTCTGCAGGCTTTTGGGCCCGGCGTTACAGAGGAGCACTCTGAGGAACCACGCGTGTCACCCGGTGCATCTGGCACTCCGGTCCCCCCCCCCATGGAGCGCTTTAGCCTCACAACCTCGGACGACATTTACGCCGTCTGCCACCGTTTGCCGCTCACGTGCCTTTTTGGCATTAGTAATGCCCACACTGTGCCCTCCAAACAACACTTTTCTCCTCTTTTCCACCTCGTCAACTATAACTTCTACTTCACGTTGAGTGAAGTTACGATTTTTTGATTTCCTCTCTGTGTTTGCCATGGCTTCGCAATCAATGAATATTCATTTGTGGGCGTTTCACAGACTTTATGGGCAACTATGGGCGTGTCATGAAGCCGCAAATGCTGCGCTGCATTTAGAATTGGTTGTGATTTATTAAGGGAAAGATGCGTAGGATGTGCGTGCGCACGGTTTTATAAATCCGAATATTTCTGTGCGTACGCACGTCCTATGTTTCATCCGTACGCCATTTCTGACGCAAATCCTACGCAAAGTTTTATAAATGAGGCCCCTGCTGTCGGCACACCCAGCTGAACCGTCTGCCGGTTAAGGCTTTTTTTTCCGTCTTTTTTTAACCAGAGCGAGAACTTATTCCTGTTTGTCCACTAGAAACGACATGGTGAAACTAGAGCTAACAAAGTGTGAACTCAAGTCCCGCTTCGATGCTAATATGCTAGTTTCCTTTATTTTTAATCGTCATAATGTCGAAATTAGCTAATTTCAGCGAAATAGTCTATAAAGCATTTCACAATAACGTAAATGAACTTTTTACGATACTTTCCCTTCTATATTACACATTTCTGTTTGTGGCACATCCACTAAATCAAGCAGAACCACTCTCAATCTCAATAGTTTGTCTTTGAAGCTTACAAAATGTCAATTTCCCAGTTTAAAGTTTAAATACACTTGAATTTATTTAAGCTAACTCCACTTTAGCAGCAGTAAAAAGTGCTAAAACAATCAAGCCTATCTGAACATGTCTTATGTAACAGTCAAAGGGACACATTCACTTCTCATAGAATAGATCTTTTTTTTTTTTTTTTTTTTGCATTAATCTCTATTCACTGCTATTTTTATCTGTTAAAACATGTTAAGTTGTGTTTCATTTACTTGTCAATGTTTGTCAAATACTTCAGTTCTAATCCTGTTTGAAGAGTCGCCCTAAAAAAACAAAATTAATTTCAGGTTGATTTTATTTTTGTTTATTTTTCTGCTTTCTCTCTAGGCATTCGTGTGCTGGTGGACGCCCGGGAGAAGCTGCACATCCCATGGGGTGACCCAAAGAACAACACGCACGGGGACAAAGTGATGGCAATCAACACCCGGTCGGCCATGCTGGCCAACGGCCAGCTGGAAACGTCCGACTTTGTGGAGTACCTGCCCGCCATCAGGGCCCTGTGGGCAGACTCCGGCATACAAAACGCCTACGACCGCCGCAGAGAGTTTCAGCTGGTATGTTGAAGGAACACGACTCTCAGATAATGATGCCCCAGTTTTTCGTGCAGGGTGCACTGATAAGAACCTCAGTGCGCCACTGTCCAAACCAAAACTCTTAAGGTAGCTAGGAAATGGTAGCAGAAGAGGAAAGTGAAACTGATTTTTTTTTTAGTTCATCTCTCTCTTGCCGCTCCACGCCTTAGCTCTGATTTTGCGTTTCTGACGTTCTCTTTGCAGTCAGACATGTGATGAAGTCAACTTCCTGTTTATACCTCTCCCCGCTCCCTTAGCCTCAACTGTCAGCCTGCACACTTCAGCACTGCGGCATTTCCCACAGAGCTGCAGCTGTGGTCAAAAGTGTGCCCCCATGTCCCCTGAGGGACCTTCCATTGCTCTATTTCTTTAGCAGTATGTATATATTTAAAATACTTTTACATCTTTTTCTGCTCGTTTAGTTATTACGTGGCTCTAAGTTGCTTTGAATAATGTGACTAGGGCAAGAAAATTACAATTTGTCCCCAAGTCCCACAAAGCCGGGCTGTTCTTGGCGAGGGGGGTTGTTGGTTTCTCAGCTGGTTAGTGTGAATTGGTTTTGCAGACAGAAAGGGGAAGAAGTGGGATCAGAGAAAGAATGTTGATCTGCTGTTAAACTGCTTTATGCTCACAAACGGAGCCCGGGCTCTCCAGCTCAGCATTATTTGCACACAAACAGTATTTCAGGCAAAAGAAAAAAAATCCTCTTATCCTCTTAATCTAGTGACTTTATGTCTGCTTCAAGAAATCATCTGAATATTAATAATTTTACGTTCAGAGCAGACATTTGACGCGCTTTCAGACAATGGTGTTCACACGGGACAGGGCTCCAGACTGCGACCAAATGGTCGCATTTTGCGACCAAAATTTGAGTGTGTGCGACTGAAATTTACATCCAGTCGCACGTGTGCTACCAGTAAATTTGCCCCCCCCCCCCCACCCTCCATATTTTTTATACATTAAACATGGAAGGGGCACGTCAATGATCAATGAAATAATCAATGAGACGCGAGCACACACTCGCGTTTCATTGAGTGATGCCTGTCTGTGAGGCGGCCACTGCGTGTGAGAAGAATAGGGAAGGTCACTGTAAGTGGCTAAATGCGTGGAGGGGGAGGGGCCTAGAGATAACCGAGCGCGCATAAAGGAGACAAATGTCATCACAACCTGATATGTGCGTCTGAGCTATGAGGAGGCGAACTATTGATTCGTTCTTCCCACCTGCGGCTAGTGTACCAGTGCCAGAGTGTACAGCAGGGGTCTCAAACTCGCGAAGCAAACCCCGGTTCTCATGCATGGCTGTTACGGCAGCACACCGTTCCCGCGGAAGATGGTCAGCTGAGGAGATTAAATGTGCCACACCTACATGCGTGACAGCTAACGGGGCTCTAACATTAAACATGTGTGAGCGACAACACGATTTAGTCTAAGACACATTTAAAACACGTGGGGAAAATGCAACGATAGACATGTTTATGATGATCCAGCGCCGCGCCTGGATTGTTAGGGTGACAGGAAGTTGTAGTCCTTAACATTCAATTTAGTTTTAATATGCCTCTCCCCTTAAGTATGATCTGTGATATTGCATCTTTTGTAGTTATTTTTAATGTTTTGTAATGGATGTAGCCTTTTTTTAACCAGTTGGTATTTTAAATTATTTTAATTGATCACTGAACTACAAAAACCCATCAGGACACATGCCCCATAATGCATTGTTTTGTAGTCTGTAGGGCAGCTTTCAGTCAGTTCAGTACTAAATTTCCAGCTGCTCAGGTTGGGGCCTTGCTCCCACCCCTTTCTCGTGATATTTTTGTTTTGATTGACAGGTGAGGTTGGAGCAAAAACAAAAATATACATCCCAAACCAGGGGCCTGTTTCAGAAAGGGGGTTAAGTGTAAACTCTGAGTGCGTTAACCCTGAAATCAGGGAAACCCTGGGTTTTCCGTTTCAGAATGGGAGGTTTGTTAAACCAGAGTAAACAGAGTAAGTCAAACCCGTTTCTGAAAGAGAGGTAACTTATACTCGGAGTCAGTGTCCATGGTTACTTGTGCTGTGAACCTAACCTGGTCAGGAGCAGGTTTTATTCTCTAAACTCAAGGTTTCTGCCGGTCCTCTCCCCTTTTTAAAGACGAAGCGGTATTTTTCGCTTTAACCTTCATTGCCCACATTTCCGTCACACAGAGACGGTCTAAGTGACAAGAATGGCTTGTTCTTTTCTGGAGGACCCAATAGACGAGGAAGCCGCATTAATTCGTGGAGAATTACATTTACGTCGTGCGAGGATTTTGAGACCTAGACTCGATTTTTTGTCATTTCCCCATACGTTTTTGTTTGAGCGTTACCGTTTGTCGTTGCAGTCAATTATATATATACAATGAAAACAACATGTAGATGTTTCATATGTCAAATATTGTCCACAAAGCCTCCATCCATGACATGCTCAAATTTGACCTGATTGAATTATGTTTTTATACTTCATTTTTAGCTGCTGCCATGTTCTTTTAATTCCTGCAGGATTGCATCTACATGAAAATGAAATCAGGGACATTGGATTAGATTAATGTAACAATTACTTTTTGGAAACACAATTTTCTAGTACTGCTTACTTTCTTAATCCCATATAAACCTGTACCACTTGATCAATACAAGGGTAGACAAAAGTTCACTTTTAAAAACACAATTGCATGTATTAATATTAAACTGACCAACGTTTGCAAGAGTGGAAGGTTAACAAAAAAGTCCTGTAAACATTACCAACTTTAAATGCATTTTCCCCCAGATTGGTTCTGAACACTATGCAGCATTTCATGCATTTACACCAGGAATAACACTTCAAAAGTACACCTAAATATCGCCTTTTTTTATTGCACTCCTTACGCTTTTTTAAAAAGTTATTACAGCCAATATTTTACAACAATGATTTAAATGCAAACTTACGCATTAACTTGAGCAGCTATGTTTTCCCACGCTAAATGTCTCTGTTTTGCAGATGCAGCGGTGTTGCTTTTCTTCTGGAATATGTGCTCAAATTCACTGTAACTCTGCAGCAGCACGTCAAGTTCAGCTGGCGAAAAATACGCAGACCTCTTTTTTTTTCCACAGTTGCCATGGTGACTCGTAATATCTGCGCTAGCAGCCAGACAAATTCTCTAATTCAATTAAATATTTTTTTTATTTAGCGCAATGAAAAACAATAAAAAGGGGATCATGGATACAAAGAATGCATTAGGAAAATACTAAACTTTAACAAAACAGACTAAACTAAGCTGTTATTCCTGCCCTTAGACACCCCCCCCCCCTTCACGGTAAGGAAAAACTCCTTAAAAACCGGTAGGTGGCAATATTGCACATGGAAACTTGTAAAACCAATGAAGAAGACAGGCTCAATGTGGGCGGGGTTAACATTCCACAGCGTGTTCACATTCCTCAGCGTTCCAGCATTCCACTATGTTGTGCAGTCCTGCAGGCTGCAGCCAGGGGTAGTTGCTCTTCCCCACACACGCGCACAGCCACACTTTCTATGCAAATGACCCCAACAACAACACCGGTCCACTGTAGCGCCAGTTATTTGCATCCTGCTTCAAATTGGCTCCCACTGTTTCGAAATGGAACACCCGATTACTCGTGTTTTGGTATCAATTTTCCCTCATGGCGCCTGTTCCACCGCCAACAAGCGTCTTCTTCTGGATGTCGTAACAACTGGCGGCGAGGACAGGAAACACACAAACGGCATTGTTAGCCATAAAATGAGAGAAGGTTGTAAATCATGAAGAATTTAACCAGAATTCCTCCTCTTTCTCATTGCAGGGGGAGGCGGTGAAGTATTTCTTGGATAATCTGGATAAGCTGAGCGAGCCGGTAAGTTGTTTCTGCTTGTGCTCCTTGTTACCGGATTTTTACCCGTGTAAGTTAGGAATGGCAACATGTCGAGGCAATCGCGTGTTGGCCGACATGCAAGGAAGACACGATGCAGAGATTTTGTCTGAACCAATCAGAAAATAACAGGTTGTGGCAGAAAAATTTGTTTCATTTATAGGTGAAAAAAAGGAGAAACAAAAATATTGAACAGATAAATAAAAAGCAATTTAGAAAGTTGGAAATCTACATACATGTTTCATCGATTCTTTATCTGCTGTTACGGTTAACATTTTTCTTTTATTGATTTTTAATTTTTTGATTCTTCCACACAATGCAGTTTTTTTACCCTCAAACGATTATTATGTTTTTATTGTTGGTGATCAAAAATGAACTGAACTAAACCAATGCTCCAATTGGGATAAAAGCTCGGATTTTATATTTACATTTTTTTGGTCGTCAGTTTTCAGTAAAACAAAGTTTTCTGCTAAAGAGCAGTAGTTTTTTTTTTGTTTTTTTTTTTAAAACACATGTATCTTAATTCTTAAAACAGAGGATTAGTGTTTGTAGATGGACTGCAGCGTTCGTGTTTTCACTCCAGTCTGGAAACAATCCGTGTTTTCCAAGAATCTCTCATTTGTTGGCAGAGCCGTTTCTCTTTGGTTATCAATTTTGTGTCTTTTCTGCAGGATTATCTTCCCAGTCAGCAGGACATCCTGCTGGCCCGTAAACCCACCAAAGGCATTCACGAGTACGACTTTGTGATCAAGAACGTTCCCTTCAAGATGGTGGACGTGGGGGGGCAGCGGTCCGAGCGCAGGCGCTGGTTCGAGTGTTTCGACTCGGTCACCTCCATCCTCTTCCTCGTATCTTCCTCTGAATATGATCAGGTAAAAACCAGCCCATGCTCTGCTTCCCACATGATGATGTTGAGTTTTTCCTCTTGAGTTACAGACGTGCACACTCTTAATGTTTATAGAACAGTGTTTTTCAACCAGTGTGCCGCGTCACACTACTGTGCCGTGGGAGATGGTCGGTTGTGCCGTGGGAACTTACCCATTTTCATTGATCTAAAAACATTTCCCATCTCCAGGATATCAGCTCTTTGGTCATCCAAACAGGCCCTGATAAAACACTGAGTAATTAGGAATATAAAAGATCTTAAAATGACTTCTTTCTTTGTGTTTATTTGATTCCATTAAAGACATTTTGATAAGAATGACGGTACCGCGATATAGCCGTAGGTTCATCTCTGTTTTCGGAGAAGTCCCGCCCCTTCAACTGTCTCCACCAATCATTCTTGGAGGCTTAATCATACGTAATCAGTCTGACCAATCAGAAGTGGTTAAAGTCTTCACTTCCTTGTTCCAATTTAGCTCATAAAGTCGCTCAGTTCCAACAAAAATACCACCTAAAGCTCGTGTTTAGAGGTGTAGCTTTCCACAGAATCCGGTGTCAGACCGTGGAAAAAGTGGACAAAACAATGAATCTCAGAAAGTGTCTGCCATTGGTTGCAGTTTTCGCACTACATCTCTCATGATGTATTTGTTTAAAGTGACAGCGTCTCAGTGTACAATGAGTCTTCCCTGTTAAACGTCTTGAAACCACAACGAATACACATCAGTTTTTATATCTTTTTGATGACTTCAGAGGTCAACAGTTTAGTTCTCCTTCAAGGTTTGTGTTTATTACACCCAAACATCCCAGAGTTTGGTCCAAGTCGTCTTTGGGTGTCCAGCAGCAAAACACACACAATAAATAACAATAAAATAATGGTTCATAAAATAGCAGTTCATATCAGGCAGATTTGTTAAACAGCTGGACCGAACCGAACCCAATTGAGATTTTTGCGTATTGTTACACCCCTAGTTATTAAATATTCTTGATTTTGATTACTTGGGAGAAGTCAATTTCACATTTTAAAGTTTGATTTAAAAAACAATTAATGCATATGGATTGGAATTGCAACATGTTTATTGTATTAGTATCTCCATGTTTTTGGTAAGGTTACCTTTCACACATGGATGGTTCCATGGACCTTGTTGGAGTAATAAAGACAGACCAGGGTCTGATCATTTGATAATTAGCTAAAAAAATTGAAATAGCAGCCAGACATTAGCATAGATGCTAAAGAACCGCAGCCAGTCTAGAAGAGCACGTAATGCCATCTGTAAACAAAACCCAACGTGCTAGCATGAGCAGACTGGTTTAGTGGGACGATGTGGGCTTGTTATGGAGCCGTGTCGGTCACAAGCTGCTTCAGAGACTCCTCTGTCTTCAGATCATAGATGAGGCGTTGTGATAGACGAGCTGTACATTACCAGACAATCTAAAACCATAATAACCAGCAGGGCTCTAGTGTGAACTTGTGCAACATACATATTTAATGCTCATGCTCAGACTTGGAGCATCTGGTTTACGAGGAATTCAACACCTTTTTATTTTTTTTGAAAAACCCTAAGGACAAATGATGTGGGTTTATTTAGTTTTATTTCTTTTCTAATGTTTTGGGCAGCTGTAGTATCAGAGATACTAAAAGGGTTGAGGAAATTCAAATCTTGAATATCTGGCTAACTTGACTGAACTATTTTTTTTGCTCCTTATGCTAGTGCGTATTCTGCTGCGTTTTACTGATATAGAATCTTGCCGTTTGTTAATGATATGCAGACTTTTAGTAGTGTTTTAATCTGTAAATATATAGCGCTGATCAGAATGAAATGAATACCCGATCCCTGATCGGGATGCAACATCTGATCTTCATCAAGTCTGAAACTGTGATCGGATCGAGACTTCCCTTGTACTGCTTCTACGTTCACACCAGACATGGGAAAATGCGTTTAGCTAATGATGTTAACGCTCATCAGGGAGGGGCTTCTTTTTCTTTTGCTACTGTTCACTAGCACATGTCCGCCACCTACAGTTGGAAGAGGCTTGGTGCGAAATGTCAAAGCGGTGCTAATCTTGCTCCAGGCTTTTTCTTTCACAGCTCTGTTCCAATTTGTGAAAGACTTGGTGTCAGACAATTCCAGCTGCAAACAAACCACATTTATTCATTTCTCCTCCATGATCAATTCACAAATGGTCGGCACTTCCATGAATTAAAGTGGACGCCATCCATACGTCACTAACAAATCTGAGTCCCTGGTTGGTCAAGGTTTTAGTGGTTTACCTTTTAACCTGCATTCAATGTATGTAGAGCCCGAAAACGGTCTTGAGAACTTGCGTAGCTAGGCATGAAACGTTTACATAGACTTTCATTCATTGTCACGCTGATCAGCGGAGGTGGTTGCCTCGCTGTGACCTGGAGTGCGCAGTGCCTCACATGAACGCGCAGCACCTCACACATGAGCGCGCAGCAGCCTGCGTGCGCTCAGCACGGAGGACAATACACGCGCGCCGTTACCAGCTGAACTGAATGAACGCAATCAGCGCGAAAGCTGAGAACGCTTAAAACGGCGTTTCACCACTGCGTGTGTAAGAACTGAGCTGGATGACGGCAGTTTCCACGAACTTGGATGCTAAACGCAAACCACTGCGTGAGTGGGGCTTGGACTATAAAGGGCTACTGGTTTTTCACCTATCTCCACTACTACCTACTTCCTATTTTCAACAATGTTCAATAACTTCCAACTACTACCATCTACTGCCAACTACTGTTGCTAATAAAAGACTTGGAAAGAGTGAAATCCTTGGTCCAGTCCTGTCCCTTTGCAAGTGTGGGAGCACGCAGTTTACAAATACACTTGACATTCATCGTGGTCGCTTATACCTGAATTGCCCAGTGGTGTGAATCTAACTTTACAATTGTGTTTTGTTTTTTCTTGTTTTTTGTCCAGGTCCTGATGGAGGACAGGCAGACCAACCGGCTCTGTGAATCACTGAACATCTTTGAGACCATCGTCAACAACCGCGTCTTCGCCAACGTCTCCATCATCCTCTTCCTCAACAAGACAGACCTGTTAGAAGAGAAGGTGAAAACCGTTAAGCTTAAGGACTATTTCCCCGAATACACCGGACCGGAGCACAGCCTGCCAGACATCCAGGGCTTCATGGTAGACTGCTTCCGCGCCAAACGGCGCGACGGCTCCCAGAAGCTGTTGTACCACCACTTCACCACGGCCATCAACACTGAGAACATCCGGCTGGTGTTCCGGGACGTCAAAGACACCATCCTCCACGACAACCTGAAGCAACTCATGCTCCAATGACCCCTAAAAACCCGAGAAAGCAGAGGACTCGGTTAGAGGCCAACCTGTGACCATCAGCATTCCTCTTCAGGCTGTTGTATTTTGGTTTGTACCCTCCTCTTTGAAGAGTTGGCCCTTTTAGCTAGTTCAGGATCTTTTCGGAGAACAAGTGGTGTAGACAGACTGTTGCAGAAAGAAGGCTGCTATGGATTTTGGATAACAGTCGGTCCCTGCTGCTTCCGTCATCTGTCCCGAGTTCTGCCTAACCGTACGTTACATTGTCGGAGCTTTTCAACTGACGAGGTGCCGGTGCTGACGCCAGTGGAAGACTGCTAAACTCTCTCCAAAGCCGGTGAAAAGACGAGATGTATAACCTTTGGGGGGGAAAGTGCTTACAAAATAGCAACAAAGAAGAAAGGGCTATATAACATGTAAGGAAGGTTAAAGTGACTGCTCCAGAGCTGACTGGCCAGTTTTTGTACGAGTCCAGTTTCCCTCCATCGTTTATTCTCCAGCATTTGCATTAATGCGGTTTTTAAACTTTGAATATCTAGAAGTTGTCTTTTAAGCCAGTTTATCACTTAAAGATGGCACTTTTTTTCTTTTTTTTCTTTTTTCCACTTGACATTTTCGTCTTTTGAATAAACAGTTATGGTGTTGGCATGGAGCTGTATTTTACCCAGCATACACCTGGGTTCAACACCGCATTGCAAGAGGGCACAAGCACACGACTGAATGCTTTCTTACAACCTGACCACTGTTTAAAATGCAGCTTCAGAAATAAAAGCAAGTTTTTTTTCTTTGTTTTTTTTAATGACTGGTGAACAAAGTTGAAGCATCCTTTAAACTTGTCCTTAGTTCTGGTGGTTTTGAGGGCAAAGATGACCTTCATAGACCTTTTAGGAAGGGTTGCTTGTAAAAATAGTCATTGGCATTCTCAGGGTAGAATTAAACCAACAATAATACTGATGGAATTTTTGATTGGGTTGGCGTGACCCAGTCTGATGTCCACTCCGACAGCCGTTTGGCATTTCATGCTCCATCCTCCATGAAGCTAAATAACCCCTCATGTCTCGTCTTAATCCACAACTCCATGTCTTCTTAGGGATAGACCCCTTCTCTCCTCAATCACATCCCCGATCGAGGAAATTAACAGACATCATCTGTTAATGATTGCACATCAAATTTGCTTGATTGTTCAAATATACTGTAGTCCTCTTTTGGTTATTTCCTAACCCAACATGTGAGAGTATCTGTCAGCACTGAACTGTGACTCAAAGCATCTTTGAGACACCATTAAACATTTCCTGTTTTTACATGTAATGTGCTATTGTGGATTTCCCTCTCAAATGTTTTGTGAATTTATATAAAAAGAAATAAGAAAAATGTGATGAATAATTAAAAACAAAAATACTGGAGTGAAATAATTCTGGTAGAACTATTTTCTTTCTCTTTGGGGCCAATTTTTGTTTGAGAAAAGAAATTTCAGGCACTGCAAAAAAATCTATTTTGCAGACCGGCTCGTGCTTCGTCCGGACTGTTGGCGTCTGCATGTGCAGGTTTTGTTGTTTTTCTTTTTGTTTGCTTTAATTCCTGACTCTGTAAATACTGTAATCTGTTGCTATGTAATGTAAATACTTCTCAGGTTTGACTTCTTATATGTAAATTGTTGTAGAAAATGCTTTATTTTCCCACCCATTATCTTTTTTCCCCCCAATCATTTTTTTCCAATGAAGATGCCCTATGAGGTAGATGGTATTTTGTGTCATTTTTCATCACTTTTTTTTTAAATTCACACTTCTAATCTTCAATAAAATACACTTTTCTAACAATTTTATGTCACTATCGTACATTTTATTTTCTAACATGGGTCAAAGCCTTAAAGATTAAGTCATCTTTTTTTTTTCTCTGACAAATGTTTGAAAATACATAGAAATGGTAAGCATTTGAACGAAATAGCTATTTTAAAAATATGTTTTGGATATTTTAAACTACATTTACTAAAAATGAAGATTCTCCTTTAGTTACCTTTAAACGCTAACTTTTTAACCTTTCACAGGAGAAAGAACCTTTTCATCCACAGTTCAAATACGGATAACATGTTGGAAAATGTTAAGTGTAATGTAATGTTGAGTTAAAATGTTTGCAATCTAAACGGATGCGTTTTCAGTGTTTCTTTGAGTCACCGGGAGCGTGTGTTGGTAAATGTGGGCATTTACACAGAAACGGAAGTGAGCTGAAGTGAATAATTCTAACGGACCACACAATGAGTTATATCACTAGAGGAGACACGCCCACTTTAGAAGCCTGGCCGACGGTGGCGGAGCGCGACGCCATCTTGGTGAGGTTGACGACGCCCACATGACAATGATTTCTATTGCTTTTAGTGGTGTCTAACTAGCTTTACATTTATATATATATGTATACATACATGTAAATATATTATATATAGAAACATCATTTATTGCTGTTGAAGAAGAGAAACAGTCAGCCTTAAAAACTCAAACTTTAATGAAAATGCATTGTTGCAGGACTTCTTACAAATAAAAGAATTATTACAAAGAATTTTTAAAAATAATTTCTAAACATTTAGAAGTTTTAGACCTGTTTGACATGTAATTTAAATTATTAAGAAAAACCCAACAACAAGTTAATAATAATAATAATAATAAATCAATAGTAAGTCAATACAAACAATGAAGAATAACAAAACATAACTAATAAGTCAATAAATAATTAAAAATAAGTCTATTAATAATAATAATAAAATAAATATTCAAAAGAAGTCCAAAAGTGAACAATAGATTTACCCTTAAAAACAACAACAACAAAGATTTATACTGATTCATGTTAGTGATCAGTTCGTGTAACACAGATGTTATGGTGTTGGGTTTCAAGCAAACAGTCTGGCCTCCTATTTAAAATGTGTTTCCACAAATATTCTGAACATATCCAGACTGTATTGCTAGTTGGTACCACAGTGATCCGTCTGGGTTAACTCTTTTTATTGCTAAGATCCACTTTTTCCTTAAGTCTGAATCCATTGGAAATCTGCAAGAAAAGTTCAGTCTCTGAGTCAGAAATATATAAATCTGTATTACTATAATAGCTTAGTATGCAGTATACAGGTTTAGCAAAATAAAATGTACATTTATGTCGACAGCAAATTATCCGTACATCATGTAGCATGTTGATAACGTCCCTGCAGCATCATGCATGTCAACATGTGTATGATTAATGAAGCCCCTGCAGCATTAAAAGAAAAAAATTATAGTACTTACCTGTGAAATGATATACCTTCCTCCTTCATGGACTCAGTTCTCTGATTTTGGCAGTTGAAACCCGCACAATGAACTGGTATTATGCAAAAAATGAGTTCACATGCATGCACTGCAGTAGTAACTTGACCTCACTGAGATGGCGGTGCTCTCTTCCCATGAGGAACCACGTGATGTCTCCTCTAGTGATATAACTCATTGGGACCACACCTACTGAGCATGCTCAAACCGCCTCCCAAACACCTTTTGGTGTCGGGAGGGATCATTTGAACTAATTTCTGAAAATCAAAAGCAAATAAATAGTGTTTTGACAGCATTAAAACATTTAATATTTCACTTACATAAACATCCTTTTCAATTAACTTATTTTAATTTCTTCTATATTTATAGTCAGGCTCAACACCCGCTACCTAAAATGGGTCCTTCTCCCCTCATGTTTGCTGTTATGAGCTTCTTAACCCCGAACGAAGAAACTTGAACCCAAAATAAAAGCGACAATAAAAATGCAAATAAATTGGACACTATTGGCACCCCAAGTAATTGGACGTTGCTGTTTATTTTCTTCTGCTTAGAGTTCAGACAATGCCGTATCCGAGGCGACCGACTGAACGTAATAAGATATGAACTCTGGTAGGTAAACTTCATGACTATTTATCTGTCACGTTACTGCAGCAAATAAAGCTTATTGTTTTAATTACATTTAAAATTGAAAGATAAATTGTAATTTATTATACCTTTGATAGTATATCTACATTAGAAGTTTAACTCTCTTAAATAAAGAATGTTTATGACAGCAGTAATGGACATTCTAGTATTCTAAATACATTAACCTTTTTATTTACTTTTCTTATTTTTTTATTGTTTATTTTCAGTGTTGTCACCCATAAATGTCAGTGAAAAGGAAAATAAAAGTTAATACCTCACATTTTCTGTTAGATCATTTAAAAACATAAATCATTTTTATGCTTTTTGTTGGGAAAAAAAAACTTATGAATGAATCCACTGCCCCAGTGGCAGTAAACACACAGAAAACACTTTGATGGAGAATTTTGAAACTTGTTCAAGAGTTTCCTAACTTTTCGATTCTGATTTAGATGATGTGTTTTCTGACTTTAAAAGATTTAACAATCTCCACAGGCGGAAATAAGTATTTGATCTCTTGCTGAGTTTGAAGGTTTGCCCAATTAAAAATAAATTGACAGTCTATCATCCTAATGTTAGGTTTATTTCAATCTGGTTCACACAAAACAATTATACTCTCCTAATCAACCCGTCACCTAACCTGAAGACACCAGTTTGAATTAATCACCTGTAGAAAAGACACCTGTCTTGCATGGGCAAGATTAAAGAGCTTTTAAAGGATTTTAAAGAGAAGATTGTAGACCTGCACTAGACTGGAATGGACTACATAACCATCAGCAAGAAGCTGGAGGTTAAGGTGACGACTGTTGGAGTAATTCTGCAAAACTACAAACATGACCATCAATCCACCTGTAGGTCTGGGGCTCCAAGCAAGATCTCACCTGGTGGAGGTTTCCACCATCGCGATAACAATGAGTGGAAAAAAACAACAGGGCAGGAGTTAGCCCTGGAGCCAAAGAAAACCATTGGTAAATCTTCACGCCGCAATGGTACCCCTGCTTAAGCAGACCCGCCTGAAGTTTGCCAATGAACACCTACCGTATATTAGAGAGTGACAGGAAGGAGGTGCTGGGGTCACACCAAAACTGAGGCATCAAATCAACCTGTTGTGTTTGGAGGAAGAGATATGCTGCCTATAACCCCAAGAAACACCGTCCCCACTGTCAAGCATGGAGGTGGAAACATTATGCTGTGGGAAGGATGGACAGAGCCATGTACCATCAAAATGAGAACCCCCCTTATCTCCTTGAGTCAGAAGGGGAAAGAATTGGTCATGGATGGATCTTCCAACAGGATAACAACCAATGAATGACAGAAGAAGAAGCATATCAAGGTCATGGAGGGACCCAGCCAGTCTCTGGACCTCAATCCTATAGAAAAACCCATGAAGAGAACGAAATCGGAATGATTTAGAAGTCATTTACATAGAAGAGTAGACCAAAATTCTTCCCGATAGGTGCAAAAAGCTGCTAAAAACGTCTGACCTTGATAATAAGGGATCAAATACTTATTTCCTCCACTGTAAATATGTTAGCTGTTTTTAAGAATCATTTGAAGAACTCTCTCTTTTTTTAAATTCACTTAAACTTCAGTTTCTTTGCCCTGGTGTTGTTTTTCTTGATCTTTTTTCTCTTTTCACAGAAGTCTGTCCATTCTGTGGTAAAACATACAAAAGGCTAAAGAGTCACCTTCCTCATTGCAAGGCATCGAAAGGTTTCAAAACCCCTCCAGCCAATCAGGATGCTCCAGAAAATCACACGTCAGACTCTCAGCTGGCCTCAGCTCCGTCCAGATCAACTGCAACTTTCAGGACGCCAACGCAGACGCCATTAGCGGGCGTACATCTGCAATCAGAGAAGATTAAAGAGGTTTCCTCGTCTTCATCAGAGTTGGCCTTAGCTGATGTGGTTTCTTTATCCTCACAATCCTCCAGACCTTCAAACCCCAAAAAGAAGAGTCTGAGAGAACAAATAGTAGCTGCAAACGTTGAGCATTTTACAAAAGGATCAGGAGAAGAAGCCAAATCTTCCTCCAAGAAGTCAAGTTTGAGCACTGCAAAAGGGACGAAGACCAAAAGTGTGAAAGGTGTGAGTGCTCCACTCACGTCTACAGAACCTAAACATAAAAGTGTCTCCAAAAAGAAGAAGTCCGTGGCGCACAATCCTGACATTCTCAGCTCATATACAAAGGAAAACCGCGGGGAACACAAAGCAAGAGACCAGTTCTGGGTGGAGAGTGATGGGGAGATGGAGGAGACGCTCCTAAATCCAAGAAATGCTCACCAGGTGACAGTTACCCTGCAGGACGCCAAAGCCACGTTAGGCAGGGCTAATTCCCGCCATGAGCCCGGCAGGGCGAGTATTTGGAGAACCACTGATGTAACTGGTAACCTAAAGAGCCACATAGGACTTGACTCTGATCTCAGTCCGGCGCGGCTTCCTTTAACGAATCAGGAAGAAGATGCTGAGAACTTGGCTGCAGCAAAAGTCCAGCTGCTTAACTCCGAGTCAATTCCAACAGTGTCCCAAAAAACGGCAGTAGTCCCTCTGGAAGATGCTCCTCAGCATTTACAAAGCTTCCAGCTAGCTCCACCCTCTCTGCTGACAGCCAGGCTGAACGAGGCTCTGAAGGGCCGTCACCCACCAGACCCGCTCCCAACTTCCCAACGTCTCCCCCCACCTTCCAGCCCTCTTCTTTACCCCCCTGCAGCACGGTCTTTGTGTGGGAGGGTGGAGGAGTTACAGCTGAAAGTCTGGAATCAAGATGCAGCTGAAAAGCAAACCAGAGGTCAGTCGGTGATTCCGGACACAAACGAAGAAACAAGCGTGTTCGTGTGACGTTCAGGAAGTTGTTGTTTAGCATCTGTCGCTTATGAACTGCAGGAGCTGCGACTCAGAGGAGGCTGGGCCAGGTGAGACTCCGAGAACTGCCCGAGTGGCTGGCCAGCAGGACCCCCAGTCAGCCAGGAGACGTCATAGAAATGGTGCAAAAAGGTCAGAGTTCGTACAAATACATTTTTAATGTCCATCTTGGCTCAGTTAATGAATTAAGGACTCCAAAAACCATAATGTTAACAAATCCTTCTGCGTTTTCCACCGCCACAAACTCAAAAACTCAAGATTTGCATGCACCTGGTTAAAATGGATAAAAAATAGTCCCCCCCCCCCCCAAATATGATGACATCACTCCGGATGAAACCATCAAAAAGAATGGGGCCAAAATCTCTTGTGGTGCTCAAAAATATATTTCAAAATCCGCTAATAAAAAAAACCAAAGTACATGTATGGGATGTGCAAAGGAAGTTTTAAAAATTTCTGGCAAAGTTGGAAATTTGAGGATTTTCATATTTTCACACAATGTGAGAAACAAAAACTTTCTTTCAAACAATCTTTGCAAAATTTTACAAACATTCCACAAGGTTTGAACTACAACCACAACCAAAGTTTCGTTGACCTTTGACCTCAGGAAGAGGCTGCCATCTTGAAAATTCGTTCCAGCTACAGATTTGAAACTCTTGTTAGGGATTTCGGTCTCTGGTCTCATAATTCCACGGGCGTCATCGATGAGCAGCCTGGGGAAAAAAATGCTTGCAGATTTTGAGTAGCGTTAGCGTGGCGAGCTCGCAAAAGTGGCGATCCCCCTGGTGCTCGCAATTTTTTTACTGAAATAGTATTCTTTGGCTCAAGCTGAACAAAACAATATAACATTTGATATGAACATATTAGGAATGTGGGCGTGGTTAACAACAAACCTCTGTTGCCAAGGAAATTTAAAAAATAAGTACCGGTACTTTTGCTGATTCTTCTAAAAATTTGATAGACCTGTTCATCAGCCCCAGGTGACCAAAAAAAATAAAGTGGTTGCTATAGAGATAAAACCAACAGAATAGCTGCCATTATGAAAAAAGTGTTTATTATGAATCGCAGCTCTGACTTTGACTAGGGTGGAAGGGGCAGTGGGGGAGAGTGAGAGGGCGTGTTTTTTTTACATAAACCTTTATGTATTGATGCCTGAGAGTCAGAATTTTGAACACAGGTTTGTGGTTTTTGCTATATTGAAAACATTCTGTAGTGCTGAATGTGCCTCTCTGCCCTCCTTTAAGGCTGGGGGTGGTACTACAGCAGATACATTGACGTGAAGAAGGGGGGAGTAGCTGGCGTGGGCATGTTGCTGGTGGGATACTGTGTCCTCAGCTACATCTGGAGCTACCCTCACATCAGTCAGTGCCACCACAACTTTCTAGACGTCCTTATGGAGCAGCGGATAGCAGTCTCCTTTGCTAAAGTGGGTTTTATTTTTCCAGAACTCAGTCGATGGAGGAAATACCACTGAAGGACGGTGAAGAGGGGGCTCCACCATCTTTATTCATATCCATTCAAATGATTTGCTGTGACATGTTTATGGATTTTTCTATGGCATTTATTTATATCTGGAAAGAGTATTATTTATGTAACGTGTACACAGTTGGATAAACATACTTTTATTTGAAGTTAATTAACTTTTACCTGGCTTATTAAATAAAGAGAAGTTTAAAAATATTTTGGCCTCATTTTTATAATACAGTGCATTGGTAGCAGTTTTAAATATTAAAATAAATATTTTCTGCAGTTTCTAAGAAACAAAAAAAAGAATTGAACCGCTGTTGTGTGGGTCGTTTGAAGGAAAATTGCAAAAAAAAAAAGGGGGAGTTGAGATGCTGTATTTTTTAATGAATAAAAACACTTTTTGGTTAAAAAAAAAAAGTAGGAAATTGCCACTGAACAGCGAAACAAAATTTGAAGCAGATGGGCGACTGCAGCAGGTCAGCTGTTTGTGTGTGAAGGTAAAAACAGAAACAGTGCATTAAATCATATTTGGACAATGACTGAGAAAGAACTTTCTGTAAAATAATTCAGCAATAATAATTGCGATGAAAGCAAAGGCTCGGATAGGAGGCGGTGGTATTATGGTATGGACATTAACTCAACAAGTTTTAGTTTAGATAGATAGATAGATAGATAGATAGATAGATATTCTTTATTGATCCCACATTGGGGAAATTCAATTGTCACAGCAATTCCAAAGAGCAGAGAAAAGAAAAAGTGACAGAAATGTGCAAAAGTGAGGGGTGTTCCCAAATGTGCAAGTAACAAATACAAAAAATGTGCAAAAATAGAAAAAAATGTAAAAAGTAAGTAAGTAATAAATTATGTACACTATTACAACATAACACATGTTATGCCTAATAATAAAATTAAATAAATAAAGTAAAGACACAGAATATACAGATGAGCTATGGATGTATGAAAACGGGTTTGTACATGCATATTTAAACTGTGGCATTGTACAATCTTACAGCTGTTGGGATGAATGACCTGCGGAACCGTTCCTTCCTGTATGGGGGGTGTAACAGTCTGCCACTGAAGGAGCTGCTCAGTGCCTCCACTGTCTGATGTAGTGGGTGAGAGGTGTTGTCCATGATGGATGTTAGCTTGGTCAACATCCTCCTTTCACCCACTTCCTCCACAAAGTCCAGTGGGCAGCCCAGGACAGAACTGGCTCTCCTGACCAGCTTGTTCAGTCTCTTCCTGTCCCGGTCTGTGCTGCCTGCTCCCCAACAGGCCACAGCGTAGTGGATAACAGAGGCTACCACAGAGTCATAAAATGTCCTTAAGAGAGGCCTGCACACTCCAAAGGACCTCAGTCTCCTCAGAAGGTGAAGGCGACTTTGGCACCATTTGTAGGGTTTAAAAACCCAAGCCCACCTGATTATTGTAGCTCTATATATATTTGCAACCCTCCAGCATCAGTAGATGATCCGCCATGATGCCGCAGACTAATACAAAAGAACAGTTTGGTGATGTAATGAAGCAAGTTTAACTCTGGAAAACTCACAGCGGTCAAATTTGGCCTGTGTTTTTTCTTTCTTTCTATTTTTGCGCGCTGTTATCCAAAATGGAACAAAAATGTCAAATTAACCTTAAAAGCATAAAAGACAATTGCTTTTGGTTTATCTATAGATATGCAAGAACTCAGGTATTGTACTGTGTGAATACCTTTAACCCTTGTGCTATCTTGGGTGACCCCACCCTTACTTTGACGTGTTCTCCCTACCATGACAAAGGTGAATAAAGAATTAGGTAAAATGTCATGAAAAAATAAGGTAGCAGTGATGGTGAGAACCTGGTACATAATGGTCATAAAAGCAGTTTTTTTAATGTTTCAGAAATGTATTATTATTGTTGTCCACTAGAGGCCACTGTTGTGTTGTATTACACAAACTGAAGAGGAAGTCCAGCTCCCATTCTGCTCATTTTCTCAACTCTCCTTTGTTTCTGGCATGCTGAGTATTTATGAGCCAGAAGATCAAACTGATCAAATAAAACTTTAGCTGTTTCCTTCAGAAGGAAAACAGAAAGTCTGATGTCATCAGTATCTGTGATAAACCGGTTTTTATTCCATCCTTCAGTGCCAAATTTGGAGGACTTGCTGAAAGTACAAATGGATTTGCTTAGTGAAAGAAAGCAAAATAAGAACACACTTAAAATACTTAAAATGACTTTTATTGTCGACTGTTCTCGCCTTTGTAGTGAACACGTCAGCAAATGACAGGACATTTTTTTCAAACTATTTTCTTGGCATTGCCATTTAGCCAACACAATAAAAAATAATTTCCATTTTCCTAAGTTTTCCTTAAACAACCTTTTTTTTCTTTTTAGTCAATACAAAAAATTATAAATATTTTGTGTGTAACTTTTCATTTTTTATGCAAAACAATAAACTTCACAAACCATAAACAACAGTGAAAATGGGTGAAGAAAAGAAATATCTGCAGAACAGACAGTATAGAGAAAGCACGGCGTGTTCCTACCAGAACCTGGAGACCGAGATATGCATCCAAACCACGGGCGTCATACAAGCGCACGTCTAGCTTCACTGTGGACCTAAGTGCTACTGAGGCACAACATCTTGTAGCGGGCGATGGAACACCGGCGGACCCTCAAGTGTTTGACTTTTAAAGCAGAGAGCCTGGCTTCCTCTGCGGTTACTGGCCGCTGGTCAAACCGCGTTTGAGGCGAGATACAGGCGGGCTGTGACGGCCACTGGCACTTTCAAAATAAAAGAAACTAGAAAAGGACAGATCGCCACTTTCAAAGGCGGTCAGTCTACAAATGTAGCCAATCAGCAAACAGAAATGTGAAGGTCTGCAGAATCCACCTCAGGCTGGTTTCATAGATTAAAGTGAACCTTTGGTCCTGTGAGGAATAAAAAAAAAAAAAACAATTTCTTCATTTTATCATAGTGCAGATTTATGATAAATATGTTCAGATCTGTTTTTTTTTCCTTTAGAAACCACTTAAAACACAGAGATTACAGATCCATAGAACAAGTCATATTTCTCATTTTTTAAGGTTAATCTGGACTAAACTGCACTTTCTTTTAAGGATTTTGGTTTTTGCTGCTGTGGAAAAAAGTGAGAAATGTTTGGACTCCAAAATGAAAAAATTACCAGTATAAGGAACAAACTGACAGAACCCAATTATAGATTTATAAAACATAGATAAGCACAGGAATAATGCATAAAATTTTGCAGAAGGCAGACAGACATATGTACAATCGGTGACCCTCTGTGAGCGAATGAACAAATGTAACGCATCACCACAAACCAAATGACTTTTTTTCCCTTTAATGTCACTTCTAAAAATGAAGACAAAAAAAAGATTCATTTCATTAATCTTCCTCAATCTGAGGATTAAACCGTGCAGACACTTGCAAAGGAAGTAAAAAGAGAAACGCCACAGATTTGTCTGTACCGCGGGTTTTTCACGCCATCGAGGTATGAAGAAAAAACTGCTGCAACAAAAAAACAAAACAAAAAGCAGAGGAGAATGTCTGACAGGTTGGTTCTAAAAGATTTTGGTTCTGCTCCGTTCACATTCTGTGATGCCCCTCCCACCAAAGGCCTGTTTCTCATGAAACGGCGCTCTCCTTAGTGCAATTCATCTGCATCAACTTGGAAAAAATGCCACAGGTCTACTGAACACGCCTGTGATGCAGGAGGGAAAAAGAGTGTGTAGAACTTTCAGCATGTAAACACTTCCATGTATTATTAGGCACAGAGCCCCCCCCCCGTGTCATCCTCCCTGTGGCGGGGACAAAGACAGACGGACACACTGAGGTGGTGCGTGAAGGGGGGAACACTTGCATACAGGACTTTTGCAGAACCTACTGCTTTAAAATAAAATCTAAAAAAGAAACATTTATAAATGCACTGCATTGCACACATTCCCGGATCTTTATAGGTAAGTGCCCTTCTTCACTGTGAGGATTTGCCCACTTGGGCAAAAATGCCTCCAAATCCTTCAGAACGCAGGTGCTACATGGCTGCATATCAAAACCATGGGAGGCGGGGCTGAAGGGGCATGGGGTGGGGGCAAACCCTGCCTTCACACAGGAGTTTGACCGAAAAACACAAACAAGCTCCAATCAAACGTCAGATATGAAGGTCTTAACATTCCAGGATGCTGTTGACTGCTGCCTCTAAAGCAGAGTCCGTTTCGGGGTGAGGCGGCGAGGCCAGCGGCGGCGAGTACTGCGGCTGGGTGGGGTGGGGGGACAGCTTCTGTGGCAGCTGGTAGTGAGTCTGTCCTGCTGGAGTCAAGTGTGATACTTTACCGTGGTGGTGACTGTTTGCAGTGATCAGGCAGTTGCTGGCGCTGCCGCTGGACCCAACGTCCTGTGGGGATCTCTTCAGATCCAACATCCTCCTGCTTTCTGACGGGGAGTGGAGTCTTTGGCTCGAGCCTGATCCTCCATCTCCACCCCCTCCTGGGTCTCCAAACCCCGACTGAGAGTCTGTCCTGTATGACGGCTCCACCGAGCCTCGTTCTGACTGATCCCAGTTACAGCTGGTTGCTGGCGTAGAGGGTGAGGGGTCCTTGAAAAGTTTGGATTTTGTCCCACAACAGAACTCTTCAAGGAAGGAATCTGGGAGCCATGAAAGATAACAGCACAAAAAAAACAAAAATCAACAAAACAAAGATAGATTTAAATGAGCTGCTTTTGGTTCCGTCTTATACCTGGATCCACGAGCACCATGCGCTTGTCCTGTGACAGGTTGCCGCGTTCCTCTTGGTTGAAGGTCCTGTCAATCATCACTATTTCTGACGATGGACTGGAATTCTGCAGGAACAAGAACCGCCCTTAAACATGGGGGAGTTTTATAGTTCCAAAAGAAAAATCGATGTCTAGTCAGACTTGAAGTCTCTCTTTTTCTCCATTTTAGAAGAGTTTAAAAGTAGTCTTTTATTTAGGATTATTCATTCATCTCCTTCCGTTTTGTCCCTTACGGGGTAACGGGGCTGCTGGAGCCTATCCCAGCCACTTGTGGGCGAAGGAAGGGGGGCACCCTGGACTGTTTACCAGTCTGTCGCAGTCCACAATCACCCACGCACTCTCACATTCACACCTAGGGACAATTTAGATTACCTAATTAACCCATGAAGCATGTTTTTGGACGGTAGGAGGAAGCCGGGCACGCCCGGATATTTAGGATAATTTTGCAAAAATCAAAACATCTGTGTTGTTTTCTAGGACATGGTAGTTCATTAGAAATTTGAGTTTTAGCCACGACTGTTGGCTTAGAGCAACTCCACCCCCCCCCATCCCTCTCTGTTACCGAGAACTCTGGGTTTACACTCTCTCCTGCTAGCTTACGCCCCCTCACACCCCTAACCTGACATCATCTGTGCCATAAAAAATGAGCAATATTGGAGCTATCCAGATGGACAGTTATGAGCCAGATTCCAGCTCAGACGAGGAAAACAAAGACGTACATAGATCTATTTGTCTGCAGTGTGACCCGTCCATTTGCATTTTCTTTTCAAAGGTATTTTTCGTCTGCTCAGAAACGCAATTTTGAGCTAAAGTTTCTCTAAATTTGTCCTCCATCATCAGGAAAAGGCCACAAGAAAATGTTAAAAACAAATTGAATCCACTGTTTGTTTTTGAGACTGAAGACTTTTTCTGCTTAACTTTAAAGCATTTTGTTAAGCATGTGATGAAGGGTTACTCTTTAGCTTCATGTTCTTTTTCAAATATCTGGTTAAAGGTTGAACATTTTTATCGGTTTGCTCCCTGTCCAAGCTCTCAGCGGGGAGGGGAACGCGAGCCAACAGTCCCACCCACAGGGTGTTTTTTTACTTCCTAAAAACAGAACAAATATTATTAAGGGACCACTAGGAACGCTTTTACAAAAGATCAAAAGAGGATTGGCGATTGTTTTAATGAAGAACTAACTACTCTGAACAGCAAATTATTCCATTGGTTATTTGTTTATACTTTTATATGGCAAATGGCAAACTAAACCAATAAACCAAACCAAAAAAATTAATCCCAAAACGTATACAATCTTTGGAGTACCATAAAAAACCCAAGGACTTCAATCCCATACCTCTGCTTCTACCATTAGTAGTCGTCTGTATTTGTTAACCATGGCCTGGGTCCTCTTCAGTACCTGAGATGCAACAGCCTCAAACTCCTCATCCACTGGATTCAGAAGCAAAACAATATTTCAGTTAAACGTTACCCTGTTAAATCCCATTTGGAATCTGCCTCCCTGTCGGGTCAACTGCTTTGAATCTGTACCTTGAGTGAACTCATCCTGGCTAGGCGGGGCCCCCTGGAGAACATGGTAGGAGAGGAGTCTGAGCAGGGCGTCATCGATCGAGGTGAACTTGCGCCGTTCAGGGTTCTGAACTCCAATGTGATCTTTCCTCAACTGTTGTAAGAGTCTTTAAACAGTAAGAAAAGAAAGACAAACTTGGTCTAAATCTGAACCAGAATTAAAGTTTTTAGGCCACCCACAAAGAATCAAATAAAACCAAGAAAACTCACATTTCTCCCCTTGTGGATGGAGGAACAGTCCTCTTTTGTGCATATATCTTTGAATGAAAACCATAACTATCATCTATCACAGACTTTTTTTAATATTTTGTTACTCAAAATAGGAAAGAATACATAAAAAACGTACCTCAGAGTTTTGTGTACCATGGATATTGCTGAGTTGTGTCTGTTTTGATAAAGTTGATGAAAAGTTCTGAAAAATAAAGTCTCGTTGGTCGGGCAGGAGTTTATTGGCAACAAAAGAGAACATTGAGAGACGGCTTACCTGTCTGTAGTCTTGTTCCTGTGTTGTGTTGCCAGGTAAAGGGGACAAAGAAGACGAGTTCGGAGTTTGAGTCACAAGAAGGCGCTGGACGGCACAACCTGCTGTTTGGCCATGGCCAGCGATCCCTGCTGTGGCCGGACCAATCAAAGTCAGCCGTCCAGGTGTGCACGACGTCTGCACTGGGGTGGTGCTGGCGCAAGAAACTCCACTCCACGTCTGAGTAACATTCCCTCCAATCGGACTGGCACTTACGACTGCCTTATTGAGAATGAGTGGAGCTCCTGGTGCGCTGAAGTTGTGGGCTGACACGATCTGCACTGTGTTCTGATTGTTGGGGTCGACGGGGCCATTTTGGATGCTGCTGGACTGATGCTGCACCAGAAACTGCCCAGGTGTTAGGTTTGTCTGAGCAGCAAGCTGTTGCTGTTCCATTTGCTGCTGCACCACAATGGGGCCATTGGTGGCATACTGTACCCCAGCACCACTATTAGTGTTTACATTAGCCACAGAGGTGGGTGCAGGCTGAAGGCCGAGGCTGTAGACCGTCTGAGCACTTGCTTGAGTCGGTTTAGGCTGAATTGGCCTGACAACAGTCTGGGTTCCTCCAGGCCCTCTCTGAATAATGATGTTCTGAAGAGGAATATTTTTGACTGGTAAACCAACTTGATTTGCCTGCCCCTGGGTAGGGGCAAACACCTGACCCCCCGTCACAGTCCCTGTTGAAGCTCCTGGCACTCCTGGCCTTAACACAATCTGTGGAGTCCGTTCCATGCTATTCAGAGTCATCACGCCACCACCGGTTCCAAACGAGCCCAGCACCTGTATATGCTGAGCAGATCCGTTGGGCAGTGGGGACATTCCTTGCAGTACCTGTCCTGCTGGAAACGCAGCAGTACCTGTTGTGACGACCCCCACCCCGCCTCCATAATTCCCCGAGACCAGCTGGGAGGGAAAGGAAATGGGAGCTTGCACAAGGGTGGGAGCGGGCTGAGAGTCCAGCAAGGCCTCCTGGGCCAGCGTCTGCTCTGTGATGTCCGCCTCCAACAGAGACTTCTGGAGAATGTCGAAGGGTTGGTCTTCACCCTCAAGATCAACCCCATCAAGGGAGTTCCCAGTCTCCAGTTCATTTTCAATGAAGGAAAGATTGCCGGAGAGCTGGAGGCCTGCCTCACCAGAGTCCTCGCCAAAGTCACCCATTGAAGAGGAGCCATCCTTAGAGCCAGCCTAAAGGCCACAAAAAGAAAGAAGACATCTTTAGGCTAAAACATAATACAATGAAAGCTTATGTTTTGGTTTTATAGTCTTTTAAATGTGTATCTGTGTATATTTGGAAGGAAGTGGTTTTTATAAAACTTAAATGAAGCAATAAAAATATAAATATAAGAGGCATGAGATTTGATCCTTGAGGTACACCACAAGTTAATTACAGCTATGGGCACACAGAAGACTTATTGATTAGCAAAAAAGGAGCTATCTATTTGATAAGAACTAGACAAGTAAGTATGTTAAAATATGTTCTTTAAGGATCCTAATAAAAATATCAGCTATGTCTAAAGTACTTGGAGATCTTAAAAGATCTAGTTAAGCGCAACACACCAATGAAGACTCGACAAATATTTTATTTCAGAATCTAACTTTATGTTTTAAAAAATTGAAATTACGCAATAAATTTTAGTTCTACATAAGCTATACTTTTTATGAAAGTTGTTTAAAGCATTCAGACTGGAAAAATCTATTGGTCCGGACCTAGTCCGCTTAATTTGGTCCAGATCAGGTCCTGAACCTTGCATTTGATCCGTATTCAGACAGCCCTCAAGGGGATTTTCTAGTTACGGACTAAAGCTTGTAAACAAAACCATGTGACTAAAGATCTCTTCACTTATTGGTCACCTTTGTGCCATGCCTGTCACTTAAATTGCACTGTAGGACCTCAGATCGCATCTGTACCATGGACTTAACATAGAAACTGGCCGCCTCTGCCGCACAAATTGCGTTAGGCCCCTTGTGTCAAGCTCTTCACTCATCTAAGAAACAGCTGTCATCATCAGAAAGGGGGGATTGAGGGCGGAGCTACTTAGCTCAGCACCAAAAGCCACACCCATGTAGAGGTTTTGGAAACAGTAGCTTCATATAAACATGAAATATGGCTTTTTAAGACATTTAGGCTGTGGGATTTTGGTTCAAAACGTCATAATCATAATTAAAACACCACTGGGAACATTTAAATAAAATAAGAAAAAGTTGTTATGGGAGACTTTAAAGAACTTCAAGATAGCTTTGAGTGACGTCACAGCAGCACCGGACTATACTCACTGTGTCGTTACCAAAGAACGACCCGTCTGACCCATAAGCTGCATTTGTCACGTCATCCTCTTCAATCTGTTAAAGAAAAAAAAAAGTCAGTCAATCCTCAAGTATGTGTACATCAGTTGTATATCTGATGACAAAGAACATTTGGACACCACTCACAGTCTTGCTGTTGTCACCATGGAGATAATCATTAAGTGCATCAACATCTCTGTAAAAAAAGGAGACATTTAGGAGCCAATCAGTAAGAATAAACCGTATTTACATTTCACATAGCTTTAAAAATGTCTGAACTTGCAGCTTAGGAAAATACTAGCATGGCCTTATACATTATTTGACTTCAAATTGAAAGACAGGCTCTTATATTTTAGTAGCTTACAGTGATATACAAATCACCCAACATGGTCATGAAGGCATTGTTTATTGTCAACACCTTTAATGCAGTAATTCAGAGAAGTGTGGCGTGGAAAAAAAGTTCATTGCAGGTATGTGAGAATTTATTTTACCCTAAAATATCCAGAAGACGGCGATCATCGTCATCATCCATGACACCTGAAACAGTACGCAGGGACGGTAGAAGATATGGATGGGTGAATATGTTGGGTTTGTTTGACAGGAAGTATGACAATTATTCAACTTTTGACAACAGGTTTGGGCTGTTTAAGCTGCAGGGTTTTAGCATGAATATGTTTGTGTCTGTGTGAGATCTAACTCACAGATTTCCAGAAAGAAGCATGGATTCAGTCATTTAACAGCCTCTATTTGACAGGCAAAGCTGCAGGGGGGGGGACTGTGTTGTGTGAGACACAGAAAGGTGAGTGGGTGAAGGAAGGGGTGTGGAAAGCAACATTTGTTATTCAGTACACAAGTAAAGGACAGGGCGGTCTTCAACCCCTCCTACAACTGCTGCAGATAAACTTCCCCCTCAGTAGCCATGTCTGTCCCACACAAAGTTGTGTTTATGTACAGTGAAAAAGGCAATTTAGGGTTTAAATAATTCACTTTTACTCATTTAGCTTTTTGCCACATTGAAAAGCTTTATGCTCCAACTTTGCAGCTATACTTACACATAAAGAGGGCAGGAAATATTTATTTATACATATATATATATATATATATATCTTACATGCAGAACCACTGTGTTAAATATTTAAAAACAGCCTTGTTAAGTTGGGATATTTGTCTGACACTAAAAAGTTACACGTTTATATTTGAAATCAAACAGAACTCCAGAGAAGTTGTTATTGGTGTGATTTGCGTGTGAAACAACTGCAGTGCTACAAAATGGCTGTTACCACGCCATGGGCTGCTTCTGCAGCTGAACCACGGGCAGCCGCCATCTTTGAATGAGGAGAACAAAGACTGAGTGGGGTGTTGCACTAAAAGCTGATTCCTTCGAGTACTTTTGAGTCTAGACGACAGATGGGGGGGGGTCTACAGTTAAAAGATATTTATTGAAATATTCCTTAAAATCATTTAGTTGGTGACTGTCACGAAAAAAGACGTCGAATAGTTATTGCAAACGGGTAAATATTTGAGAAGGACCAACCCATAGTCGGCCTTTCTACCATAAACTAGCAAACAAAATACGGGGATCTTTATTTCTTAAGGACGCCTTTACAACAAAATAAAAAAAACAATTTATGTAGTACTGTAGTTAACATTCTACTTAAGCGCGCTGCAATAAAAATGAAGCTAGGCGGAGGTGCAAATTTGACTGACAATAATACGCCACAATTATTACGACTAACATACTTTATCCCCTCAAAAGACCACTGGTTAACTCGACACAGTTAAACACGTTTATCCAGTTAATGGTCTAAGTCACGGTCTAAAAAGATTCACATTTAGCTTCCATTTTGGAAGCCACGAGGAAAAAAAAACACGCTACGACTGCAGGATTTCACAACTTGTTAGTGTTCGGAGCTCGCAAGTTTAATATCCAAAAATAGACGGATTCGCCAGAGTGGTAATCGCATTCAAGCTGCATAAAACGCCCGTCGCCGCTGACGTGCCCCTTCTTCCTCTGTTGGGGAGGCTTTCATTTGTCCTCGATGAGGCTCATCTGCCAACACGAAAAACGTCACATTTGTATCGACATGCCGAACCGAAAGCTTTAAATCTGGACGGTGAAGTTGAGCCAGTCCACGTCCCACTTGGACCGCTCTCCAGGCTGGACGCCACATTTTGCAGTAAAACCGTCGGCCTATTCTTGTTGCTTTGGTTAGCTAGCCGCAGTGTCGACGACGCCTATTTCGAAAACGCAGGCTCGATTCCTTCGAAAAAGCTAAAAGACTGAACCGCGTCGAGCTATAAATATTTATCCCGATTAGCATAACATAAAGACGACTCAAATAGGCAAACCCTTTACTCCTGTCTCACTCCTCTTGAAACCCAATATCTCCATTTGGCAACTTTTAATTTGCTCCCCCCTCCTTCTCCTCCTCCTCCTTCTCCCTCTCCCACTCATATATTTTTCTCACTGTCCCTGTTCTGTCTCGGATAGATTTTTCTCCCCGCTCAAACTCTCTTCCCTCCCTGAAGGAAGGGAGGAAGGAGCTTGTGTGTGCTTTTTCCTTGAAATTTTTATCACAAAATTATAATACACTCAAAGGGGAACTCACCGTCATGAAAAAGCAGTGTCTTGTCAACGGGGTTTCCTCGCCATCACCGCACGGGTCGTTGGGGGTAGTGCACACAACCAAATCCCTGTGGCTCAAGCACCGCATAGATATGAATGGAAAATACACACATATGGACAGGACACTGGGAAAGTCACAATTTCATAATAATATTGCTTATCTAAAAAAAATATCACAATTATTTAAAAAGAAAAAAAAAATTATCGTTAAGACCTATCTATAACTTCACAGTAGAGGGCGGAACTGGGTTTACACCTTGACGTTGCTCAGAATTAAGATTTGTCTGTAAGACAGTGCTGTAAGTTAACAGTGTTGGCATTTTATTTGTGTTGCTTAGTTTGGAGTTATATATTAAAAAAATTTAAAAACATACTTGATGACATGAATTATATAAAAACTTGGATGGTTATAAATAAATATAAAAAATAAATTATTTTCACAAAATATTTTTAAACAATGCACTGTGGTCTATATCCGCCAATCGATTGAGCTTTGATCCACACTGGTTTTTCGCAGAGACTTATAGGAAATATCCATCCAGGGCCCTGGATTTTGAAAGCAATTCAGACACCATGCTCACTATCTTTTTTTTTTTAAACGGGTAATACGACATCATCGATTTCACAAAGTGAAAATCTCATTGATATGATCGTTTTGGGACAACCATTTTTCTGAAGATGAAAACTTTATTTTATTTTTAAAATATACATTTTCTTTGCAAAAACTGTTCAAATCAAAGCATTGTGGTCTATAATTGCCAATCTAGTGAGCATTAATGCACACTGGTTTTTCGCATGGAGCTCTGGGAAATTTATAGGGCACTCAATTTGAAATTGTGGATTTGTACAACGCTACAAAATGGTGAACACATTTAGTGCACTATATAGTGAGTGGTGAAGGAATGGAAGAGCCACTGACTGTAAAAACAATGTTAAGTTCAACCCCTCCCTTCACGTGTTCCTGATTAAAAGGTACCAGTAGTTGGCTAAATCAGTTGCCATAGATATGATGACCCAGAGCAACTCGGACCAATCACTGTGGACTGGTTTCAACATGGCGGCGCCTGTATCAGGAAGCAATGGTGAGGGATTTGGCCTCATTTCCCGAGGGCTGGAGGTAAGGCATTTTCTATGGGTGACGTCATACCACGATCCGTCCATTACAGTCTATGGTCCGAATTTACAATTCCAAAATTGAGTGGCCTAGAAATTTCCCAGAAGTCTCTGCGAAAAAACCAGTGTGCATCGATGCTCACTAGATTGGAGAAAATAGACAAGTCCTTGCGTTTAAACAATTTTTGCAAAAACAAATGTATTTAAATGTTTTTTTCTTTATAAACCATCAATGTTTCCATCTGAACACGGGGTATTCATTTATAGTCATCATAAAACGCTCATATTAATTAGATTTTTACTTCGTGAAATTGGTGTTTAAAAATATATATATCGTTTAAAAAATATATATAGGGCTGCACGGTGGCGCAGTGGTTAGCAAGAAGGCCCACGGCTCAGTTCCCGGCTGGGGGACCCACAACAGAACATCAATGGGGGGAGGGCTTCCTATGTAGAGTTTGCATGTTCTCCCTGTGCATGGTGGGCCCTCTCCGGGGTCTCCAGCTTCCCCCCACTGTCCAAAAACATGCTTCATAGGTTAATTGGAAACTTTAAATTGTCCCTAGGTGTGAGAGTGAATGTGGGATTGTGGCCCTGCGACAAACTGGCGAACAGTCCAGGGTGTCCCCTGCCTTCGCCCACAAGTGGCTGGGATAGGCTCCAGCAGCCCGGTGACCCCGAAGGGGACAAAATGAATGAAAAAAATGAAATATATATATATATGAGCATGGTGTACAAAGTACTTTTAAAATCAAGGGCACTACATTGTCCCGCTTTATATAGTTTTGTAGTAGTTGTAGAATTTTGACATGGTCGCAGATTTGGACAGCACTATAAAAGGGCGAATACACTATAGTGCACTTTGTAGTGAGTAAGAAAGGAATTCAGACAGAGCCTAGATTTACGTTAAAAGTGTTTAACAGGTGGTTTGCTGAATTTTGGAAAGATTTAATATTTATTGTTTCATTAAATTCCACCATGCTTAGTTTAAGCCAATTAAAACCTTTTTTCTCTCACTGTTATTTGCTTATCAGCAAGGGGGGCCGGTTTATCTCGTGCTGGTTTCCGGCGCCTTCCGTCCATGACACCAGGGTTTGAATCCGGGCTGCTCCCTATTACCTTCTCTCTGCTGCTGTGCCAGTCCCAAGCCCAGTTGGATTAAGAGGGTTGCATCAGGAAGGGCATCCGGCGTAAAACATTGTCAAGTTAACCATGCGACTCATCCTCAAGGGGGGGGGGGGGTTCACTGTGGCGACCCATGATGGGAGAAGCCAAAAGTGAAGAAAGGATTTGCTTATTAGCTAATTAAAAGTACACATTTGTTTTGCAATATACAAATCATATATCAAACCAAAAACAAGATTGTAACCCAAAAATCAAGGTTTGAACTGAACCATAATATGTGATCGTTTTTAGTTGAATTATTAGGAAAAAGTAGTTCACTCTCTTGGCTCCAACAGGTTGTCTTTATTAATCATTATTTTTTTTCTAACATTTTTGTTCCAGGGATGCACAAAGATTGGTATCCAGAGATAATGGCATCACAGAGTTAGAAGTCATTTCTGCTGGAATCGGCCAGTTTAATTATTACTGCAAAAAAGTTTTGCTGATTTGGTCAAGCTTTGATCATACAATCAAAATGAATGCATCTGTGAGACTGCAACACACTTTATCTAGTTGGGATCCTGGAGGTGTTTTTGAGGGTTTGACGACAGAAAAAAACTTGCTGCAGCATTGGTAAAGCTGTATTGACATCTATGATGGTGAACAGCATAAATTTGATGATAAAAAGGTCGTATTGACTTTAAAACAGGATAGTCGTACCAGTTTCAGCTCACAAATATCTAAAATATTTACTGAAAATCTTTAAAAATTTACTTAAAATCCCATAATGTGCATTCTTATTTATTATAGACAGTATTATAGAAATTCTGGTCAAAAAGAAAGAAATGTTCCTTTTTATTCTGTATGTTTTCTTATTTTTTTTTCCAGTTCATCCATCCATCCATCCATCCATCCATCCATGCATCCATCCATCTTCTTCTGCTCTGCTCCAGGACAGTGTCACGCAGGGCAGGTTTTATTCTATTTCATTGGTTTTGGACAACAAACAGGTTTAACCAGCACTATGTTTTCAGTGGTAATACATTTTAGATACAGTTACAATACAAATGGATGGTTTTTAAAGTATAGATACATTGTTAAACATGAGGGATTACATTTCACTCCTTTTTTGTTTAATGTTCTGTCAAATACTGATAAATACTTATATTGGCAATTGTTAATATTGGATCATTTAAAATAAAATTTCCGAGTTGAGTAATAAAACAGAAAACAATAAGAAACACTTTTGGCTTTGTAGTCTAGTATATTTTCTAGAAGTTGAATTGCAAAATGTAATTGCAAAGAGATAATTCCACACATTTAGTCAAATCTATTATTTTTCATCTATCTGTTCACCTTTTACCGTCACAAAAATGGTTTGCGTGTTGTATTATTTTGTTTTTGTAATTTTGTTGTGGGAATAAAGTACATTTAAATATAATCTACCTCCGAACCACCAGGGGGCGATGTTCGCCCCTAAATGTCAAACGGAAGTTACTAAAGAACGCTTCCGGGTAAGCATTACGCATGTCAATATGGAACAAGTAAACCAGGAAATTTGTGTTCAAGGCGATTTCAACGCCTCTAAAGTACACGAGCGACTGGAAAAACGGCATCAGGCGAGATTCGAGGATACCGAGCGGAGGAAAGAGGCCAAAGAGAGTCAGTCTGTCAGCGAAGAAAAGAGCGAGTATTTCTCCAGCACTTTCTACAGTCAGAAGGCTGGAATCGATGAGCTGCTTTCCGGCTGCGCTGGGGCCGACCGAGCAGCGGTGACCCAGAAACTGGAGGAGGCGACGAACAAGACGCTGCAGCTGCAGAAGTTTCTGAATGACAGCATGTTGTTCCTAACGCAGTATGAGCTAATGAAAGCGCAGGGTGCTCTGCAGAAGCTCCAGACCACCATCGCTGAGATTAGGGAGGAGGCTCTACCCAAGAAGAAGTTCACCTTTCGAGCTCGCACCAAAGCAGCAGATAGAGGTCCAGCCACAGCTCAAGATGCACCTCCTCCTGACACAGGAGTCACCAAGGTGGATGGAGCACCACCCTCAGACCTTTGCGGCTTCTCTAACATGAGCAATGAGGTCTTAATAAAGACAGCAGAGGAGCTCCAGAGCCGAGACGTGTTGCTGACTCACCTGACCAACTGTAAGGTCCGTCTGTTTGGTTCTCCCAGCACCGTGCACCTGAAACACATCAGCAGCTGTGAGATCCTGTGTGGGCCGGTCTCCACCTCAGTGTTCGTGGATCACTGCAGCAGCAGCACCCTGGCCTTCGCCTGCCAGCAGCTGCGGACGCACAACGCCACAGACACGCAGGTGTACCTGCACGTCACCAGCCGAGCCATCATCGAGGACTGCAGCGGACTGAGCTTCGCCCCGTTCTCCTGGACTTATCCAACCATGGAGCAGGATTTCACTGTTTCGGGTCTAGATCGAAACAGAAATAACTGGAACCAGGTGGATGATTTCAATTGGCTTGCTGCAGGAACACACTCCCCAAACTGGACTGTTATTCCAGAAGAAGAAAGAAAAACCACTTGGGACCTTTAGAATAACACATTAGCCTTTTAGTGTTTGCATTAGCATGACAGTCGAAGCATCACATTAACTGCTTTCAGACCGTATTTAAATATCTGTTGTGATGTAGTTCAGTTCACAAAATCTCCATGTTTTCCTGCGAGGATTGTTCTGCTCTACAAGAGTTCAGGATGTACGACAGAATTCATGTGCTTAAAGTGACTCATTCTGTCCACACAGATCTGTTAAATAAACAATAAGTCTTCAAAATACTCTCTCTTTTTTGTCATTCTCTTGTCTGCAGACTAAATTCGTTTTCACTAAAGCTTAGTACTTATTTATTTAAGGAATGTAGCACTCAGCAATTTTCCTCCAAAACAATTAATGAACCAACAAAGGAGACAGCAGCAGCAGAACAGTATATGTGTGAATGTAAGGAACTCAAGAGGAAAGGTGAGGCCACAGGAGGCAGAGGGGAAGAAGGTGGAGGACTTGAAGCTTAGTGTCAACAGTTCAACAACAGAGAGTTTTGGAAAAGGTAAAGAGGTTTGTGCTAATATGCCAGCAGGTTGGAACGGGTGGATGTGAGACAAAAGAGAGTCAGCAAGAATGTAAGGATGTAAAGTAGCTGTAGAAGACTGTGGTGAGAGCAGCCATGTTGTTGGTTGAGAACAGGGATCTGCAACCATCAACACTTCATGAGTCGTTCAGGTCAATTTCTCACTGACAACAGCCTAAGAAGAGCCACAAAGTTTTACCTCACCCTTTAGATTTATGTTATTGGTACTATTATTATAAATAGAAATGCACCGTTGTTTCCTTTGGTATAAATAGACACCAAACGAAGATAGCTTTTTTCAAAATATGACAGTTTATAACTTCTGTCAGAGGTTCACATGGGTTTCTTTCAAAATAAAAGACTCCCAGTGTCACATCTCAATGTAGCAATAGGTAGTGTAAGGTCAGCAGCGGGGGGGGGGGGGGGGATTATTATTCTTTTGATATTTTATTTATTTTGTTTGTCTATTATATCTGCTTTGATTGCTTGAAATAAACCATTTCCAAATCCGATTCTTTTTTGGTGGATCTCAGCCAGAAATTTGTAAATCTAACCAACAAAAAAATCAGTCAAAGCTAATTAAATGACCTTACTGTATTTGTCTGAACCATAAAGCTAACTTAAAAAAAATAATATGTTCAAAAATAGAAAATCTTTGTAATCTGGTGCTTACCGACGTCCAGTTTGGTATTTTGTGATATACGGCAAACAAAAATCTGCTGAAAGGTTTTAGTTCAATTAATGATACCTATCATTCAGCTGTTTGTGAACGAGTTGATTAAAGTGAAAGTTTTATTTATTTTTTGCCTTACTATTTTTTTTTTTACTTTACGTTTACTTTTTAACTGTAAAGTAACCACATTGGAGGGCTAAAAGAGCTTCACGTGACTCTAGACCTGCAGATTTAGACATTGAGAGTGGAGGAACCGTGTTTAAATGATGTGAAGATGGGAGCTGCCTGGAAAGAAATCTAAAGGAAGACCAAACAGGAGGTTCCTGGGTGGAGGGAAAGACAACACAGGCTGGTTGGTCCGAGCAAAGAGGATGCAGAGGAGAGGATTACATGGAGGCTGGAGCGAGCTCTAAAGGAAGCAGCCCAAAGGTAATAAAAAGGTAAATTTAGTAAAAATATATTTTAAATTGATGTCATTCATTACAAAACCTCCAGTATTTTTTTCATCCTCCCGTTTTTTCTTAGTTTCTTTTTATAGGAAGGAAACAAATTTTGTTGAAATTTTAAAGTGATTTTAAAAAACATCCATTATTTTTTAGTTCCAAAGACAAAAATTAAAAGTAGAACGGATTCAAAGAGGCAGTCAAAGTCAAAGTTAACCTTTTTAGGTTAACTTTGTAATATTGTGACGGGATCACGATTATAAAAACGATAGAATATATAAAATAAACACTGACAGATAAAATAAATTAAATAGTAAACAGCGGTCTGAAAACTGCAGGAAGGATCCTCAGAACGACAGAAACTGAACTAGACTGGACAAATATAAGGTTAGGTTTCACGTCAGCAACACAAAATGGTTATAGTAATCCTGTTCTAGTCAGCTAGAAAGAGCATTATGCACTTACAGTCACTGTCAATCAACACTCCGACAAGAGCCAGATGCAGAACCCAAGCACACTTCCCCCAGCGGCTTCCATTCTCACCTCTCTTGTAAAGCTTGTTGCATTATAAAATGCACATTAGTACTCAAAAACTAAATAGTAGAGTAAACTTGATTCTTGTTAACTCGAATGAGCAGATGTGTTATTGGAACTAAAATGGAAAGTTTCACATAAAGCTTGCATTTCAATTATTTGAAGTTCATTGGATTTTTCCAGAACAAGGCTGGACAATGACAATTAAGTTATTAAGTCAAAAGATAATGAGCACATTAAAAAAATCCACCTTACAGATGCATCATTGATTTGATTTAAGGTGCAGATATGTGCTAACATCCAAACATGACAAAGAAGGAAAACAATCCATGTAGGAGAATGTTTGAAATGACTTCTATGTTATCCAGACAGGAAATTAAGACAGAATTTCAAAGTAAGTGCTATTCAAGACTGGAGGACTTAAAATACAAAGCTGAAATGTGTTTAAAGGAGACAGCTGACGCACAGAAACCCTTAAGAAGATTTCTATTTGAGGGTTGAAATATTCTGTCCCAACTAGGTTACATTAAAATGACAAATTACAGAAGTTCATTGAGCAATGCTCATGTTGCTCTGTGATTATCTGTTTTAGTTTCTTCCCAATTAAAAAAAAAGAACAAGACAGGGGTGGGAACATATAGGTTGTCTTCCTTCCACTCCTTTTCATACAATTAATTAAACTCCTTTGGACAAATGTAATGTTTAATGATTTAAATGTGTCATGTACTGTATGAATGTTAGTAAATGCTAATATATCTGTTTTTGATTAAGAGTAATTATAATAGATTTTTTTATAAGTATGTGAATGTGTGCATAGGTACATGTATTTTTCAGTCAAATTGTAATTGATATAGTTTGATATATCTAGGTATTGATATATATTTCTGTTTGTCTTCTCTAGTTCTATGTTTGTTTTGATTGCTTGATTTCCAAATCCAGACTGATGGTCAAAATGACTCACTTCTGTCCTCATTGAGTGATTTTTGCTCTTTTTTGGCTCCAAATTTTAATGAGAAAATGGGTCCAGACAGCCTGAAATGAATAAGCTTCACCCATCCAGGTTTAAACCAAAAATCCATTCATCCATCTTAAGAACCCACTGAGTCCCTTTAAGGGTTATGGGGTTGTTGGAGCCAACCCAGCTGCAATTGGGCGAAGGCGGGGTACACCCTGAACAGATCTGTTCACCCTCTGACATTCACACCAAGAGGCAATTTGGAGTTACCAAATGACCTATGAGAAGCATGTGTTTGGACTGTGGGAGGAAGTCGGAGCTTGGAGAAAAGCCACACATGCATGGAGAGCACATGCAAACTTCACATTGAAATAACCCAGCTGGGATTTGAACCAGGCACTTCTTGCTGTGAGGCCAACGCGCTAACCATCGTGCAACCCTGAACCTAATTAGACGGTGTTTAAGGGGTAACTGGGGTTCGGTTGATAACTTGCTGTAATGTAAAGTTTGGTGTGTCAATGAAGCTCCCATAGCTGTAGGTGGGAGTGCTCCACAGTCATGTTTGGGATCTTTGTCAGCCTGCAGCTCCTTATTTGTTTCATCAAGGTGGCCACGACCATGTGAGCTCTCAAACCAATTATGGTCACTGCCAGCCGCTTACAATCAGGCTCATCTTGTGTGGAGGATTTCTGGAAATGGGATCAGGCTACTTACAGGAGCTTAGCATGACGTACTGCAACTTTGAGTTTAATCATGAGGCTCTACGGCAATCTCCCACCTTTCCAGGAGATCAGTACATCAAGGTTAGCTTCACCTGTGAGTTAGGAAGCAAAAAAGCCAATTTATGGAATTTTTCTCTGTTTTTTTGGCACAATGGGCAAGGAGAGAGCTTTGCAGAAATAAGACTCTGGCGTTAATCCTGGTTCCTCTTTAGTTGTTCATCTCTGCTCTTTTGCCCTGCAATGGATTCCCTGCTGAACTAATTTTCCTGTCTTCTTGTACCAGCCAGATGACACCCTGATTCCACAGTAACAAGGAAACAAGACTTGCACGTTGGAATACTTCCGATTTAAGTCAAGTTTTTACTGGAATTTGGGGTCTTCTTGAGGCTCAAGGTCATTTATCTCCCTTCTTCGCTGACAAGGACACGTCCCAGAACTGGACAATGGCTTTGATGGTGGTCAAGTTTGACCTGAAAAAGCGAGTGAAGCTCGCTCAGACGGTCTGGTTCATGTACTGGTTTGCTGTTCTGGCTGGCATCCTTGTCCTCAGCTTGGGTTTGTTCTTCAAAATAGAGCTGCGAAAACGCTCAGAACTGATGGACAACAATGAAAGTCACTTTCTGCCCAACTTGCTCATACTCATGGGTCTCATAGCATGTGGCATCAATGCGTTTGGAGGCAAAGTGTGCTACGACTCTCTAGATCCGGTCAAGTTTGCCAAGTGGAAGCCCATGCTGAAGTACTTCTTAGTGTTCTGCGTGTGCTTCAACGGCCTGCTGCTCATGACTTCCCTGCTGTGCTTCCTGATGAGGATCCCTCTGCAGTTCACCCTGGCTGAGGGAATAAAAAATGGCATGAAGTTCTACAAGGACACAGACACTCCGGGACGGTGCTACATGAAGAGGACCCTGGACCTGATGCAGATGGAGTTTCGATGCTGTGGAAATGACAATTTTAGAGATTGGTTTGAGATCCAGTGGGTCAGCAACCGCTACCTTGACTTCAGCTCAAAGGAAGTTAAAGAGTAAGCATCAGAGAATTCTTTCTAGTGACTTTTAACAGACGACCGTCGTTGTGTGTGACATGAATGTGACGTAGAGACAATTTTTCTTAGTGAAGAAACTTCTAGGTGGGATAGTTTAGAAGTTCTTTTACCCGGGCAGGGTAAGTGGATTAGCGGTTCAGGCAGGGCAAGTGTATTGTTCACTTTTGTCCCATCAGGATTATCACCACAGAAACAGAGACAGCCGCTGTCAGAGACACATTTACGGGGGGGAGGGGGGGGGGTGTCATCCAGAGGAGGTAACTCTGCTGACACGTAGATAAAGTTATTTGGGATTGATCTATCAGAAGACAACACATCAAGTCAAGGTGACTTTAGGAATTATCAAAACAATACCCCTACATTACAGAATTTTGGGACAGTTTTGCAAGCTGAGGAATGATTAGTGTTTAATCTCAAGGATTAAAAGTCCTTTGAGAATCTGTGTCCTGTCCAATCAGCAGGGCGCCTGGCTGATGTCCAACTCTACCACAGTTCAAGAACTTTGATCTAGAGATGTGTTTTGTTTTAATAAATTACGAAAAATGAAAATATATTGCTGAAAATTACCTTAACTCTAATTTGGAATGACATTTCATGTTGTTCCAAGGCCAATGTCTTCTTTCAACTTCTTAAATTCATACAGAATCTTACTAAAAGGGATGTTTGGAATGTCTTGATGAGTCAGAACTTTGCCATAGAAGCTAGTGTCGTCCAACTGTACATGGGCCCAAAGCCTAATGAAGGGCTTATTTTTGGGCTTGATAAGATGGTTTTTCTAGAAATCAATGATGCCTTCGTGATCCAATCACCCTTGTCTTTCCATTGACCTACTCCTATCTGAGCTCTGATCTGATCCTCAGATTAAGCTCTAACCCAGATATTCAGTAGTAACTTCCAACTCCTTGGAACAGCATTAAAGTTTACAATGTTGTTGGTCTAGACCTCCTCTGATGGGACATTGTCAACTGTTGAAGAAGGTTACACCAATGCGAGATTGGGATGAACATAATTTTCTCAAACTGTATTGAAAAACAAAAAGTCTTACCTTGTAGGTTGAGTTTAAGTTGTATCTCACCTTGGTTAATACAACACTTTGTCTTCTTAGTCGCATTGGGAGCAATGTGGACGGCCAATATCTGATGGATGGAGTGCCGTTCAGCTGCTGTAACCCCAGTTCCCCACGACCCTGCATTCAGTACCAGATGACAAACAATTCGGCCCACTACAGTTACGACCACTACACCGAGGAGCTCAATGTGTGGAAGAAAGGCTGCCGCGACGCCCTGCTGTCCTACTATGGAGGCATCATGAACACCATAGGAGCACTGGTGGTGCTGGTGACAATGCTGGAGGTCAGAAACATGAACACATTTTTCACACAGTTTGGCCCATTTGCCCTTGTTTGATTGGAAAAGAAAGGATTTACCATCTTGTCCACCACTTTATGTCCATGTTTTGTTCAGTGACTTTAAGAAGTTGCCATTGGTACAACTCTAAAGTTTCAATGTGCTACGCAATATTTTTATTGTTACAAGAAAATATAGGCTCCATTAATGACAATGTAAAGTTTGTTCTTCCTTGTTTTTCCAAAACAAGCCCAGCAATGCAACAGCTGTCCATTCAGTCTTTGAGTCTTTGGCTTGGAGCTTCTCCATGTGGCAACAGCAGGGACTCTGCCCCCTCCTCAAAAAGCATGGTCTTTTTCCATTAGTCAGCAAACAGGTGGCTTAATCAGACAACACCATCACCACCGTTACCCAACTGTGAATCATTCCCTCCAAACTTTGAACATGAAGATCTTTGATAAAGAGTAATATTGCTTGCTTTGTAGCTTTATGGGAAACGCAAAAGGCGAAATATGTTAAGACTATTTAGAAAACTGTTTACTCAGACCAAGATTGACACCACTAACACCCTCGCACACCTTTAAAAGCAGATGTAAAATGATTGCATCTGTTCACATTTCCTGTTATTTTTGAAATTTTGAAACTGGACAACTAATGCCATGGAGTAGAACAACAAAGTTATAAGGGGTTAAAAGAACTCACTTCCTTAGACCCTTAAAAAGTTATTTCTTCAGTATCATCAGGTGTGCAAACAGGTAAAGCTCTGACCCACTTGGCCTTTGAGACGTCTGATTCCTTCACTTTGCCAATATGTGCTCTGTTTCCCCTCCTTCCAAAACCCCTATATCCTCTTTACCTAAACATTTGTCCTCCTGTCTCCCTGCCATGATTTCTGTGCCATGCTTGGTATGTGTTTAAATGGAGTTTGTCAACATTGGACTTCCTACCCAAAGGGTAATCCTATAACAGCCACACCGTGTTTCCTCAGATTCAAATCCCGGCCAGTCTTTGTTGTTGTCTATACCAAACTATGAAACAGATTGATAAAAAAAAAAACAGATATGAATTTATAAAGCTTCAAGAAATATTAACAAAACCACTAAGTATATCCATTTCGATATATTTTTTTTACTCAAAATACGAGCGATAAAAATATTGTAGTCAAAAGATTCACTTGAAACTGACATGGAAGCTGATCTGCTGATGTTACACAACCACCTTAAAAAAAGGTTGTGGAGTCAGAAAAGGGGAAGTGGGTCAATCTTCCCAGAGTGACAGACCTACTTCCTGGATGTTTATCGTCTTAGCTGGTGTCCTTATTTACATGAACTCCGAATAAAGGGGCCCAGAAAAGGGGTAAACAATAGTTAATGTTTCAATTAACAAATGATTACTTTCAAGACTACTTTCAAGTTAAAATTATGTTTTTTTTTCATTTTTAAGGACATTTTCTTGACACATGATCTAAACTTTACTAACCTAAACCCTTCCGATCCACTTTAAGCTTAGTCTTTTTTTCTGTTGTTTTTTTTTTTCCTCAAGCAGTATTAGATCCATTTTAACACATAAAAATATATTTTTAAAATAAGTTTTGCTCCTGTTTTATTTGGCAGGTAGCTGTGACCGTTGGCCTACAGTACGTCAACAGCTCCTTGTCCACCCTGGCAAACCCGGAGGAGGTGGAGAGCGAAAGCGAGGGCTATCTGCTGGAGAAGACCGTCAAGGAGACGTTCACAGATATCATGGCTAAAATGAAGGCCATGGGCAAAGGCGGCAAAGTGGAGGAAGGTGGGGAGGAAGCTGTTGCGACTGTGAGTTGAGCAAAACTGCAGCTGCAGAAACCATGAACACTCCCAAACCATGAACACTGGAAAAAAAGAGGGGGGGGACACAGCACCTATTTGTGTTGTTTTCTGTCAGCATTTATTTTGTAGTCACTATCAGAACCAACACATGATAATGACTTCATTTTAAATACGTTAATGACAAATGGACTCTTCTTCATGTAGATAATGGGTAATACCGACGTCAACTTTTCCAGTTTGCATTTCTGCTCACACCAACCCTGTTTTACATGAAGCCAATAGTAGAAATTCTGTACAAATTATGGATTTTAGACAGACTACTATCCCCCACCACATGTACTGATAATTGACTATTTTCCAATTAGGATTAGGTGTTTAATGTTTACTCTTTGTTTCTTTATCACATAGTTTGTGGGGTTGGTGGTTGCTATGCAACCCCCCCTCATGGAAACCAAGAATACAGATACATTTCAATTAGTTAAATTTGTCTGTAAAGACAAACAAAAACCAAAAAAATATATCCAAATTTGGCCCTCTTTTTACTGCCATTGAGCTCTTTTTATCAGTTGATGTTTGAATGCTGGATTAGCTCCTACAAACTGGAGTAAAATATTTTCCAAGCTGAGGAGAAGCTGTGGTGGAGGATATTGGCAGCTAAATATGGGCTCCCCCATTCTATAAAGTTGGCTTTCCTTTCTCTTGTGCATTCACCATCAATTAATTACCACATACAGCATGTATGTATGTATATGTATGTATGTATATTATTATCACTGGGTCTTTGTACATAGTGTAGAAAAAATATTTTTTTAAATACTGTAATTAAGGTATATCTTTTCTTTAATTCTGAGTTGAGGTTTTTTCCAGATGATATTTTGGGGTTTATGTGTTGATGTAGAAAAAGAAATGTACAAATAAATAAAAGATTTTAGAGATGATGTTGTGCTCTGCCATATTTGAGTCACAAGGAACTCCCCCCGGGAGCGGAGGAGGCCTTGCTGCGAGTGCTGCAGTGCTCCTGATTAAGTCAATAGGATAAGGGTAATTATGGCATTACTGCTTTCACATGGACGTGGGATGACTTTTCACATGTCCAGCATCAGGACATGTGTGTCTGTGCTAAAGGCTGTTTATAACGACATTCCCAACATAAAAGTGTGCACATATGGGTTAAAATTGTGCTACAAGTTTTAACATGAGAAAAAAATCATTTGATTCCTTTAGACTTCAAACTGATTAAAAAAAAACTACATCCATCCCAGTCTTAAGTAATACACCATATACTTCTTAGAACAAATCCTTATATTCTGCTCCCACAGCGAGGCTTGAGAAGCTGTGATGTAGATTTTGTTTGTTTTTTCTGAGCGTATGGGGTTAGGAGGCAGCGAAGAGTCAGCAGGAACAGTAAAGAGGCCAGATCCGTGCTAAATTTCTGTTGGACCAAAGAACATAACAAGTGCTGAGTAGATAAGAGGACTAAGCGGCTTGAGATTAGCATGATCCCCTCGACCAGGTGAGCAGGACTCACGACAGGAAGAAGGAGAAACTGAAAGACAAACAGGAGAGAGTGAAGATCAGGGCCATATGAAAGTAAAACAAGGCAGAGCTTGAGAGATTTTCCACCAAACATTCACAAGGTCTTTTTTTTTGGAGCAAGCAACGGTTCGCATCTTTTGTTTCCAAAATAAAGGAGCGTTTGAGAAGTGCGAGCAAGGAAACCAGAAAACATCTGATGACCTAATAAATCTAATTAAAGAAGCAACAGTTACAGTGGGGTAAAGAATGAATTAGTTAACCACCAGTTGTGCCAGTTCTACCACCTCAAAAGATGAGAGAGACCTGTAATGTTTATCATAGGTGTACCTTAACTATGAGAGACAAAATGAGAATAAAACCATCCAGAAAATAACATTGTCTGAGTTTTTAAGAATTTATTAGTAAATAATGGTGGAAAATAAGTATTTGGTCACCTACAAACAAGCAAGATTTCTGGCTCTCACAGACCTGTAACATCTTCTATCAGAGGATCCTCTGTCCTCCAGTTGTTTCCTGTACTAATGGTACCTGTTTGAACTGGTTATCTATATAAAAGACACCTGTCCACAACCTCAAACAGTCACACTCCAAACTCCACTATGGCCAAGACCAAAGAGCTGTCTAAGGACACCAGAAACCAAATTATTGACCTGCACCAGGCTGGGAAGATGCAATCTGCAATAGTTAAGCAGTTTGGTGTGAAGAAATCAACTGTGGCAGCAATTATTAGGAAATGGAAGACAAGACCACTGATCATCTCCCTCCATCTGAGGCTCTCTGCAAGATCTCACCCCGTGGGGTCAAAATGATCAAAAGAATGGTGAGCAAAAATCCCAGAACCACAGGGGGGACCTAATGAATGACCTCAGAGAACTGTGACAAAAGTAACAAAGACTACCATCAGTAACACACCAAGCCACCAGGGACGCAAACCTTGCAGTGCCAGACATGTTCCCCTGCTAAAGCCAGTACATGTGCAGGCCTGTCGAAAGTTTGCTAGTATTTGGAGGATCCAGGAGAGGATTGGGAGAATGTCCTATGGTCAGATGAAACCAAAATAGAACTTTTTGGTAAGAACTCTACTTGTCGTGTTTGGAGATGAAGGAATCTAAAGAACATCATACCTACTGTAAAGCATGAGGGTGGGAGCATCATTCTTTCGGGCTGTTTTTTAGCAAAAGGACCAGGACGACTGATCTGTGTAAAGGAAAGAATGAATGGGGCCATGTTTCGTTAGATTTTGAGTGAAAACCTCCTTCTATTAACAAGGGCATTGACGATGAAACATGGCTGGGTCTTTCATCATGATCCCAAACACACAGTCTGGGTAATGAAGGAGTAGCTTCGTAAGAAGCATTTCAAGGTCCTGGAGTGTCCTAGCCAGTGTCCAGATCTCAACCACATAGAAAATCTCTGGAGGGAGTTGACAGTCTGTTGCCCAGCGACAGCCCCAAAACATCACTGCTATAGAGGAGATCTGCATGGAGGAATGGGCCAAAATACACAGTTTGTGAAAACCTTGTGAAGACTTACAGAAGACATTTAACTGCTTTCATTGCCAACAAAGAGTATGTAACAAAGTATTATATTGAACTTTTTTTAATGACCAAATACTTATTTTCCACTATGATTTACTAATAAATTCTTTAAAAATCAGACAATGTGGTTTTCTGGATTTATTTTCTCATGTTGTCTCTCATATTGAGGTATACGTATAATAAAAATTACAGACCTCTCTCATCTTTTTAAGGGGGAGAACTTGTACTATTGGTGGCTGACTAAAAACTTTTTTGCCTCACTGTATGTTTCTTATTACGAATAGATAGGCTTCTATTTATTTGAACCACTGACATAATTTAATGAAAATCAACAACTTTTTGTTAAAGTCAATAAGGCTGAACATCCCAGTCACTTATAAACAGACTCAATACATCTTTAAAACAATTAATCTGTTTTGGAAATACTAAGCTTTTTATTTCTTCTATCATATTGAAATACAAATGTTCTATTGACAGCCTTAAAGTTTATTCAGCCTCTTTTAGTGGTGAAGAGCTGCTGAAATAGAATCTCTACTAAAGGACAAGTACATAGAATATTTGGCCCTTTGATGCTAATATTTATTTCCAGCTATGAAAAAACAAAATTGTTTTTGCTTTCAAGTATTTACTAAAAGAAAGTAACTTTGGAGCTGAAGTGATGTTATGTATATTTGCATCAATGGGTTCCAAGGGGTTAATTAAATTAATACAATAGATGTAAAATTATTAAAATATTCCATTATAGCTACAGGAAATACTCCAGAAAAACTTTAGCTCAGAAGTGAGTGTGATAAACAAAAACATTTACATGCTTTTTTTTAAAAAAGTAAGCAAAAATGCTTCTCATGACGTAGATTTGAATTTATTGTTTGCAATGTTGCCAGATTTGGCTTTGGGCAGGAGGAAAAAAAACATTTTCAACTTTAATTACAAATTTAACTTGGTTGGGCAAAGATTATGTATATACGGTGATAAAAAACATAAATCAAAATCTACATTGTTTTTACGCTGCAGTACAATATTCTCAAAACATTCATAAAAGTGGTGAATTCTTCCTGTTCTGGAGAATTGTCTGCTGTAGACATTTGTTTTCACTCCCACTCCATCCTAGAAATGTCCCTTTATCATCACAGTATAAAATAGATTGAATTTCGCATCATTCTTAAAAAAGTTTTTACTCCCTTTTCTAAAGTAGAAAACAAAAATAAGATGCTGACTTCAATCTCATTTGTATAAACTCTACTGCTCCCTGTTGGTGACTGCAGGTATGGCAACGAGTGAAGGAAAATGACACTAAATTATTCAAGAAAGACTTATATCAGCAGTTTGTTTGACAGCAAACTGGCTTCCAGTTCTGGGACGTCAGAATGTGTAACTCCACTGCCTCCTTCATTGTTGTGATTGTTTGCTTACACACAGCCGCTGCGGTAAGCCACTTGAAACGGGATTTATTTAGACTCCAAACATTTTCCAGACTTTTTCTTTGAAAAATGAGAACAGTTGGACCACTGACTTCTTTAGTTACACTAAATGTCCACAAGAGGGCGGCGTTTCACCATTAGTGACAACATTGCTTTTCATTAATAAAAAAACTCCAAGGGTTCAGGGCAGGGGTCTGCAACCTTCAACACTTAAAGAAACATTCAGGTGGGTTTCTATATAACCCAGTAGGAACCACAAAGGCTTATTTCAAATTTATAAAAATAAGAAACTTATTTGTATTTCTGTTATTGTCACTAATATGATTGAATATAATGAAACTATTCTTTTTTGGCATAAAGAGAATATAGCCTTATTTCTAAATATAAAATAGTTTTTGACAGAGGTTCACATGACTTCCTTTCACAATAAAAGAAACACTGTGTCACATAGGATCATCTCTTTGCAGCAAATAGGTAGTGTGATGTTAGCAGTGATAAAAAAATAAAGCTCAAACACAGTTTATTTGATCGTTTGTAATGCATCTTAGACAGAAATGTAAAAATCTAATTAACCCAAATGAAATCAGAGCTAATTAAGTGACCATTACTGTATTTATCGAACCATAAGGGACATTTAAAATCCTCGAATTTAAAAAAAATAGAAAATCTGCCTGATAATCTTATCATATATATATATATATAAAGATGAATTACGCGTGTGCTTATCTCCAATTTGTTTTCTGTAGTAAACAGCCCAGAAAAAAATCTGTCAAAATGTTTTCTTCCGTCTTTTTCAAACTGCAAAGACAAACCACTTGATGGATTGTTGAAGCATTAAGGGGACTGTAGCAGAGTGAAACGAGACTTCACTTTTATATTTTTAATCTACTGTTGACTATTTTTTACTTCACAATTTACTTTTGTTTTCATTGCCCTGGGAAGTCACATGTGGCTCCGGGGCCCTCAGGCTGCAGACTCCTGGTAAAGGTTACTCATTCTTATTAAGGCATCAAAATAACCACAATATTTGACGACGCTTTCAAGTTTTTCATTTAAATACAGAAAAATGAAAAAAGTATGATGAAAACACAAAATATATTATATGATCATATCAATTACCGTATTCTTTAGCCAAAAAAATGTGCAATATCACTTTTTTGTGACTAAATATTATCACAGAATATAAACTTTTGGTTGTTTAAATCTTACTTTTTATGTACAGCGATTGTAAATGTGATCCTCAGAATAGTAAAATAAAAAGAGTGAAAGGAAGATAAAACAAGTGGACAATTAAAACATTTTTTTTCTTTTTAATTAAAACAAACTTTATAACTTAATATTATATCAATTCTTTCTTGTTTTGTTGTTTTTTGACTAGTAAAAACATCTGGGTTGGTCTTTTGCATAAAAGTTTCAATAAATTGGCTAAAAATCTGACTGAAGATTGACACTGTCAAGTTTTTTTTATGCATAAATGTTGATAATAATCTAAAAGCAGCAATATATAAAAAATTAAAAAAAGCAGCAATATTTGACGTTTTTATTCCATGGTTTGTCGTACCAATGATCCTCTGAGATGAGCTGTGATGGATGAGGACCTTTGTGACTCTGAGGTTTCACAGAGCGGTTATGGCGGTGGCGGCTCGCACACCTCGCCTGACACCTCCCCGCGGGCTGACTGAACACGGCAGACAGAGAGAAAAGCAGAGGCAGAGAGGGGAAGAGAGGCCTGTGACTGGTAGATGTGTGGCCTGTTCAGAGGGGCATTGTTGGAGCCATGAGAGGACAATGCATTGCCCCCGCCCTAAATACTCGCCATACCAGCTGACCAGCCATAACCAACACTGCAGCCCAGTCACAATTCCTACTGGTCTGGCACAAACGCACTCACTCACAACCTCAATCATAAGTTCAGTCTTGCAAGGCAAAAAGACCGTCTGTATTTCACTGTGGATCAGAAAGAGGAGCCAGGTGGGAGGCCAACGGGGCATGACAAAAGACTTTAAGCCAAGGCATGCATGGGCACACATATTGTCCCGCTTTGGACCGTGGACGTGTGTGTGTGCGCACATTCGTGTTTGTTTTACAGTTAAGTTTAGACGCGCACATCCCTTTGCCTCTTTACATGTAACATTTCTCCTGGTCTTTTTCTGTTACAGCCTCCTAAAGAGTTCAAATACGAGCTTCATGCCATTTTATTATTGCAGGACTCTCAACAACTGCTCCGATAGAGGAGGGTGGAGGTCATTTCACTGCATTTCAGCTCCAACATGAATAGTCCCAAACCATCACTATCAAAAGCTCATGTGCAATCAGATTTTAATTTTCTAAAGTGTGCTGGATTGTTTGATATTTAATGTCTTGGTTTAATTTTAAAACTGGCCTTTTGATTGTGTAATACACAAAGTAAAAGTTCTAATTATTTATTGACGTTGACAACAAAAGCTCTTTAAAAACCTTGTGGCACAATAAAAACTTTCAATGTTTAGGGATGCAAACATTTGCAGAAAGTATACGCAAAATTCGTAAGTGTACAGTTTCAGGTGTTTCTTAAATAGTTTTTGAGTCATATCAAATGTACTTCCGGTTTGATGACTTGACAGCTAAATGCATCAATATTGTGACCTAATGAGAATCAGTGGTTTCACATGTTGACTTTAAAATAACACCTTCTCATGTTTAAAACCTGTGTTGTGTTTAAAGTTCTGTCTTAGAGGTGGAAAAAAAAATTCAATTATTATGGAAAAAGCCTTCCTCGATGCATACAAGCTCATTAATCATCAAATGCAATTTTTACTTTTTTTTATTTCAAGAAAATTTTAGGATAAAACAACTTGTTCCGCAGTTAACCCAATGCATTATGGATTTGTGGTACATTTGCAGCTGATCCAAGCTGGGTTTTATTCATGTATTCATACATTTTACAAGTCTTGAAATAAAACCTATAGCTATTAATTAAATCCATGAATTGTTTTTCTCTCACAACTAATTGTTTATTGTTTCCAATTTGTTAGTTTTTACCATAAGAATGTAACTTTGATCAATAAAAGTTCAGTTTTTGTTAGTTTTAGATTGAGAAAAGTATTCATCATAACCGAAATACACTTTGTTATTAGTAACGAACACATGAAACTAATCAATATTTAGTATTATATGTACGGAGCCAAGGACATGTCAAAAAGAAAAAAAATGCATATACTTTGTGCAAATTAATAGTAACAATTGAGTTATTTGTGCGCACAAATTTGAATTTCATGACCACAAATGAGCATCTTTTTGGAAATTTTAGGGCACAGGCCAGCATTTTGTGCACAGACATGAGTGTTTTAATAATTCCTACTACTAATTTGTGACCACATAATACTAACGTGTGGCCACAAATTGCTCTTTTGTGAACACAGAATTTTAATTTTGTGTGCACAAAATGCTAATTTGTGCACATAAAATGCTTTTATGTATAGACTAAATTCTATTTAGCTCTGAAAATACTAATTTGGATGCACACAAAAGACTAATTCCAACCAACAAAATGCCCATTTGTGTGCACACAAAGCTAATTTGTGTAGGTTACACATCATACTTAATTGTGCCAAAAGTTCTTACAAAATATTAATCTGTGCCCACAATATACTAATTTGTGCACATAAAATGTGAATAAAATTCTAATTTGCAGCCAAGAATCACTAAAAATGTGGCCTTTCTGTTTTACATGCAATGCCCAAGGCTCTGTAGAATGTATTGTGATTTATTTTTTACATATTTAAACTTTTTTTCTTTAAAGTCTGGGTGGTGGGGTTTCTGTTGTAGGTTAGAAGTAAAAACAGCAGAACTGACAGACAGTTGTTGCTGGAGAACAGGTGTACATACCTATACAAAGCTGTTATTTTGTTATTGGGTGGGTGTGGGGTCCGCGTGCGCGTAAGCCCGTCAAAAGGGCCCGAGCCCCCCCCCTCCTCCTCCTCCTCCTCCCCTCTCTACTAGATAGCGGCGGCGCGCGGCGCGGCCGCGACAGTCCACTCAGTACTGTAATCATATGATAAGGAGCGGATCCACAACGCGGAGCACCGACACACCGGACGAGCGAAGCAGGGCACGCGGGCCAGGGGGGATTCCTGCATCTGCCGAAGAAGTCGGTTAACGTGTCAAAGAAGAGCTGAACTGCCCCCCGTGACGGAACTTTTACAAACTCTGGAGAGAGCAGAGCAGAGCAGAGGGGCGGGAGGGGGGACCGTGTTTGGGAGGAAGAACGGGTCTCACTAACCGAAGGACAGTCCACTAAACCGGCGCGGAGGAGTTGAGTTCACCCGTAAGTCAGCGGCGGTCTGCGGGTCGCGGAGTCCCCCAGGGATCCTTGCGCCGCCACTACTTTGGGATTTTTTCTTCTTCTTTCTTCTTCTTCATCTTTTTTTTTTTTCAAAGAAAACAGTTATTTTGTTCTTAGCTAGGAAACTCGAACCCCAAAAAGCCATGGTTGGAGAAACGGAAGTGAAGGAGAGACCCAAGTCCAACCCGGACTATTTAATGCAGCTGATGAACGACAGGAAGGTGATGAGCTCACTGCCCAACTTCAGCGGCATCTTCACGCATCTGGAGCGGCTGCTGGATGAAGGTAAGCCGGCTCCTCATCACTCAGAGTCAGTCCATTTTTTACCCATCATCCTTTTAATGGGGCAGTGTTCATAAAAGTAGTTCCTGACTTTATTAAAAAGTCATTAAGTGCTGGAATTCCTCCATGCCTCCACGGAAACGTGACAGACAGCAGTGTCCCCCCCCCCGACCCCCCAACACTGATTTGATCCCAGTGATAAATTGCCACATTTACTTTGCCCTTTGACTGTTTTCACTCAGCACAGATCTTTAAACGTGCAGGCAACCTGAAGTAACATCTCAGATTTGTTGACCCTCATAGGAGACTCTCCACACACGCGCGCGCGCACGCGCACACACATACACACACACATGGTGATGGGAACAAACAGACAGTTGTTAGCCTTTCCCAGTGATCTAATGCGCAGGCTTATGTGAATGCTTCAGCCCATCCCTGAGCAGGAACGAAACCATGTCAGTGTGTAACATTCTGGACCACATCCGAAACTCTGGAATTTGACTACAAACTTGTTACTTTAATCAAACCCAAGCAGGGATCTAAAAAAAAATCCCCTTTTTTTCTCAATGTCATTCATGAAAAGTCGCTACAAGTTTGTTTGCACGCCAGCACTGTCAAACCTAATGATACGGCGGAGTTGACCGGTCGACCTCTGCAGCTCACACAAATAGGTCAACTTAGCCTGTCTTGTTGTGTTGAAGTGAGGGGGGCCTGACAACTCGCATGTGATCATCTGACACCACTGGTTTCCGTGAAAGACCTTCCTCATTTGAGTCACAATGTGCAGAAAAATCCTCTGCTCCACCTTTCTGATAGGGATCTATATTTAACCCTTTGACAGGTCGATGTGTTAAGGTTAGGTTGGCCGCTGCGCTCCTTCTCCTCCTTTATCATTCCTTCCTTTGACCTCCGTTCACGTCTCGTTTTCTTTCTGCTACTTTTAACTCAACTGTGACAAAAGCGATGCTTGGCTGTGCAGATTTGTGCGTGTTTGTAATTGTTAGCTTTGGCCTGTAATAGGTCAGAATAGGTTATTAGAGGATCATGCGTGTCACTGCTGTAGTGGCTCTAATTACAGCTTCCTACTGTAGTTATTATGGTCAGACTCATCACTCCGAGAGGAGGGAGACATGCTTGTCAGCCTGCTTGGTCAGATGATATTCACGCCCCACGGCAGATATCCTGCCGTCAGTGTGCTGGTGGGGACTGCAAACTGGAGGGGTCTGTGTTTATGTGTTGCATAAGTGTTTGTCTGCTTCAGTAGTTGGTTATTATTGTGCTGGCGTGTCATTGCAAAGGTATCAGGGAGGCGAGCGCGGGTCACGGAGGCGACGGGCGGAGACGGAGCTCCACAGCTAAACCCCACCCGACAAATAAATGGATTTTCACAGAATTATCTGCAAATTTGAAGCCAAAAACTATCAATCAACTAAAAATGTGATGTTTTCATGGCTGAAAGCTTTGCCTTTGTGTGCAAAGTTCACAAGCTTCCTAAAAAAGTGACCATGTGTATCGCTTGCATTATTTGCAGAGTGGAGGTGGGGTTGACCTGTAGTCGAGATTGAAGGTAAAGACAGCATCCAGATTTTCAAAGCGCCCTGTGGTTAAATTCTACATTGTGGTGCAGAATAGTTTTGAGCGTCTCCCTGCAAGCCGTCCATGCGCCTGTCTTTCAGGCAGATGTCACACTCAGAGCTTCCTTTTTATTCTGGTGACGGTGAGTCATCACCCTGAAGAACGGACAGCCTGACGAAAGACATGTGAAACCTCTTGTACCCCACTCTTCCTCCTCCTCCTCCTCCTCCGGGGGTCTTCGGCCACTCACTTTGCTGAACTCAGCTGCCCTTTTTTTTCTTCTGCTTCTGTCTCCCAAGAAATTGGCAGGGTGCGCAAAGACATGTACAACGACACGCTGAACGGCGGCATGTTCAACGGGCGCGACATGGAGGAGCTTCCTGAAGCCATCGGGCCTGTGGCTCAGCTGCAGGAGAAGCTCTACGTCCCGGTCAAAGAGTACCCTGATGTGAGTGGACGACTCAACGGCCTTCCATCGGTTTGGGGGAGTTTCTGGGTATCTCCTAGTCTCAGCCACAAAGAAAGCCCAGCTCCCAAACAGGCAGATTTGTCTACAATTTTCTATCTAGAAAAGCTGATTTCACTCTGAGCTCATCTTTGGCTACACCCAGTGAGGTAATCTGGAGTTAAATAAATCAATTTAATGAAGCCACATCGGGCTAAACCAAAGGTACAGACTCATCAGGTTGGTTCCTTCCAACAGGCCACATTCGGGTGTAAATGTCACCTTTCTGGCAGCCTTTCCAGGTTTACAGTATAAATATTTATCAGAGATCGGATTAAGTTTTTCCACCAAATTATAAAGTGGCGTGAGCTGCAGCGAAAAGACGACCATCCCGCACATCCGTGCCAAGTACAGCTAAGCACATCAATATGAGTTGATCCAGATTGCATAGCTCACATGATTTTCTCCATGCATCAGTTCGCCAATCACCCACCACAATGACGGGCTGTCCACACTCACATGACAGCGCCTAACAGGACACACACAGGAGTGCATTGGAAAACGGTTGAGATCAAGGTTAAATTTAGAGCGCCGTTCGTTCCTCTGTCTGGATTCTTCCTCGTCTGCTTGTGAAGCCTGAAGATGGCGTGAAGGAAAAGTTCGGCGGACGGGCTGAGAAAAACTTTTTTTTTCTTTTTGGGTAGAGGGCGTAGAATACGAGGGGACGAGGCTGGACATTGTTAGGAGACACAGGGATAGTGGCTGAGAAACAACACAGACACAGAGGGGCAGCTGTCTGCTTAATCACTCAGCCATAGTGACAGATAAGGTTAAGAGAACGGCGCTGTCCTGTCACGCCACCAACAACAGCCTGGACTCATACGAAGAGCTATTTCCGTCTGCACATCACACACGCTCTAACCTCAAAGCCTCCCACAGTCATACGTCATAAAAAAAACGAATATATGTACAGATATTAAGTTCTCTTAACTTTTTTTTATTTTTTTGTGCTCTTGCTTGTAGTTCAACTTCGTAGGGAGGATCCTGGGCCCGCGTGGACTGACGGCCAAACAACTGGAGGCCGAGACCGGCTGCAAGATCATGGTGCGAGGAAAAGGCTCCATGAGAGACAAGAAGAAGGTAAACAACACACAACACGGCCCCAACATGAAGGATCCAATGAAAATGGCGAGGAATATCAGAGCTGCCCAACCGTAAAGTCGTAGTTTACTGATTATTTTGGCTTTTTAAAATCACCTTTATACTCTACGCATTACCTGATATTACAGACCCACAACGATCATCTTTTGAGCTATAGTGACACCGTTCCCACTGGTCTTTGAATTATAATCATTCAGTTTATGTCCAAAGTCAAAAATCCTGTATCATTTTCTAGGACGTAGTTTCTGCCAGGCGGCAGTAGTTCATCAAAAATTCACCTCTGAGTTGCGGGCGGGACCGTTGGCGTGGAGCAACCCCCCCCCCCCCCCCCCTCTTCATTGTTACTGACAGCTCTCTGTATATGAACTAGCTTACAGCCCCTCTAATCCCCAACCAAACATTTGTGGTGCAACAAAAATAATGCAAAAATATTGGAGCGATACAGTAGCGTCTGAGCCCGATTCCAGGTCAGATTAGGAAAACTAAGACGTACATGGATCCATTTGTCTACAAGTGGATGCATCAGAATGGAGCGGAGCAGGGAACTTGCATAGTATTTTCAAAATCATTACAAATATGATCTTTTTTATACAGAATTTTTTCGTCGGCTCCTAATTCACAACAATTTGAAAACATACAGTACAGACCAAAAGTTTGGACACACCTTCTCATTCAAATGGATGGGAAGGTGTGTCCAAACTGTAAATACTCAGAAGGACAGTTTTAAGCCTTATTTTCTTTATTCGTGTCATCTATCATCAGAAAAATGTCACAAGAAAGCCTTAAAAACACCTAAAACACCATTTTCACGAAAGTGGGTCTTTAAATTAACACCAGAAGAAAACAAAATGTATTTCCAGCATCGCCTTCAAGCCTTCTCTGGTCCTTTAAGCATTTTATTTTTAGTTTTAACAAGTGAACATATAAGATGCTGATAGGTGGACTCACTTCCCTTAAAAAGAGACCCCTCCAAAAATATAAAAAGATATTTGGTGCTGGCAGTAAGGTGGACTTTTCATGTCGTGGAGACTGGAAATATAGTGACAGCAGCCTCAAAGCGTCACACTTTAACAGTCTCAGTTGTTGTAACATGGAAAAATAATCAAAGTTATAATAAATTAATATATTTGTTAAGATTTGATGAGAGAAAGATAATGTTAAAGCACAATCAATGATTGTTCTCAATTAAAAATGTCATTTGCAATAATATAATTAACCAGCTATTCAAATTAAAGGTTAAAGCTAGAAAACATTGATTTTCCCATCTGTTTTCCTAGCTATCTTTTCATTTGTTTATTATTCCTCACTTTTTGGTGCACAGTTTCTTTTTCCTGTCCTGGTGTTCAGTCCATCTGTCCTCCCTTCCTCTCCCCTGGTGTCTACTGTTGGACGGAGTCGACTTAAGCTTTCCAAACGGCAGGTGGAGCAAGTCCAGCATTCCACTCCCCCACCCTTCTCTCTCTCTCTCTAGAACATTCCCTACCCCGCACGCCCCTCAGAGGGAGACGCTCAGAGACAGAGAGGAAGGAAAACAGAGACACAGTGGGAGGCAACTGGGGGAAAAGAGAGATGTTGACTTTTAGTGTTCTTCAGAGCGATACAGTTCACTTAAAAAAACATCCTCCCAACACCACACAGATGCACCGCTCAGTCTTCTGCCTTTACTTCATATGCTTGTTCTCATCTGCAATGACTCCAGTTCGAATTGAAGGTTAAAAAAATTACACGTACAATCAAAAACCTTTAGTGCCACATAAACTAGCTGAATTGAGAGAAATATTTTGCAAATTAATGTAAAGAAAAAAGCTTTAAATGTAAGGAGTCTAGAAAGCTATAAAATGCTTTTATTTAGTGAATTCATTGTTTTGTTATCTATAATCCAGCCTAAATCCATCACTTCATGCATTTATGTACAGGTTGTTTCCATACACGGGTTCACACCTGGCTTTGGAATGTATCTCCACATCTGTCTTGAGTGATCACTGGTGATCAGATCCAGCCTCCTCGCTTTAAAAACAAACAAAAACAAGGTTTACTTTAGTTTTGTGAAAAGGCTCACGCCTGTCACACCCACGGAGCACTGGATGGGGAGGGGGAAGTCGGATCACAGACCGATTCCTACCTATTATCTGTACTTTCCCCGTCACACCCATCGGAGTTTCACCACTGAGCCCAAAATGAAGCTTTAAGCCATTAACTAGCAGGAAGCAAATCCTCTGTCTTAAATTGGAATCATTCTGCTAAACCAGAGTGCACAGCCAGTTAATGATCATACCAACTACGTTAACCTTTATCGGGACTTTTATAAAAACCTCATATTATTGTCCAGGAATCCACTGATAATGCTTTCATTTGAAATTTCCCGGGCTTCATGTGTGTATTCATTTCCCAAGCTAGCCTTCTCCTCCTATTTATCGTGCACATGTGAATGAAAGCTCTAATTATCCGTACCAAGAATTGTTCATCTCCTTTTATTGTGAAGCTTCAAACTAATAAATTGAATTACTGTACTTTACAGGAATAGAAAACAAATCAAATTCCAACCTTTTTCAGATGTAAGGAAATTCACTCCCCTTTTTCTCTCATGTGCCAAAAACCTGATGGTTAACAGTAGAATTGTTGAACTTCACTGCATGAAAGTGAGAAACACAAGTCAGAAAAATAAATAAAGGAGAAAGCTGACTGAAGGAACTTGCATTGATCAAATGATAGATTTTTTAAATCCAAAAGGATAATATTGCAAAGCTAAAATAATGCACGATCTGTATTTTTCAGTTTCAAATACCCAATCTACCTTGGTGTCCTTTATAATCCCACTCTAATTACCTTTTGATCTATTGTAAAAGCGTTCTCAGTAGTCTTTTAATTATGATTCTGTCGTTTTTAGCCAAAATCAAAATCCCTGTGTTGTTTTCTAGCACATAGTTTCTCTGCAAAGCAGCAGGAGTTCATTAGAAATTTGCCTCTGAGTTGTGGGTGGGACCGTTGGCACGGGGTATGAAGTACATCCATGTACATCCAAGAAGTACATGGATCTGTTTGTCTGCCAGTGGGAGTCTCAGAATAGAGCGCAGCTTGTGTCCTGCCGTTGTAGCTTCTACGTCACACCTACAAGCTTTTTCCAACAGCATTTTATCGTCTGCTCCTGAATCACAACGATTCGAATAAAGAAACACTCAGAAACACAAATTTAAGCTAAATTTTCTCTATCGTGAGAAAAATGACTCAAGAACACGTTCATCGGAGTGGGTCTTTAAAAAGTACAAACGTTGCAGAAAAATACTTTTTGGCCATGCAAAAAATGTAGCTATTCTGCTGTTTATCTATTTTATCGTTTATTAATAAATGATATTCTATTTTGAAATAGAAAACAAAGTTAGAGTGAATGAGTGGAATTAATTTGGGGATGATTGCTAAAAGAAGGCTCCATCCTGGGACACGGTGCACAAAGATCCAGAGAACACAACCTTCAGCAAAATGCAACAGCAATCTTGTTTAACGGCTGCGGAACAACACGGTCATTCCATGATTTCGATTCGCCTCCGAAACGGCGTTAAATAACCTTGAGCTTTGTGCAGGTCTGTTTGTGTGGAGTCTGAAGGCGGTCCAAGATCCCAGCCAAAGCAGAAGAAAAGTGAAATCCTGTTTCTCTCCCCCCTCTCTGCAGTAAAAAGGCCTGAGTTTGTGAGGTGCATCCAAACAAACCAACCTTTTTTTCCTCCAATCTTTGTGTGCTTCAGGAGGAGATGAACCGGGGTAAGCCCAACTGGGAGCACCTCAACGAGGACCTCCACGTCCTGATCACAGTGGAGGACACGCACAACCGTGCCAAGATCAAGCTCCAGCGGGCCATCAACGAGGTCAAGAAACTCCTCGTACCCGCTGTGAGTGTCGCTCATGCGAGTCCAGATTGCATTTGCTGTATTAAAGGCAAATAACGGACTGGATGAGAGTTCACTGTGTTGGTATGCATAGAAGGGGGCAGGGGGATTGTCAGCCCAAGAAGTGTGTGCGGTTTTTTTGTGTCTCTTCTCTGAGTGTGTGTGTATGAGAGAGTATGTGTAAAGGGTTAGGGTAATTAGGGAACAAGCATAAAGGGGTTGCCATAGTAACCCCGGGTTGTTTGAAAGGCTGAGGGAATGAATGGAGAGTCTGTTCACTCGTTCTCCCCACTCCATCACTCTTTTCACTCGTTCACAACTCACTTTATTCCCAACTAGCAGCTAGAGTGTTCCTTCTGCTCTCCTTTTTGTTGTTGTTCCTCAAACAAGAGAACGTTTTGATTGCAACCCTCTACATTTCTCGCATTCTCCGGCCCACCTATAGCCCCCCCCCCCCCCTCTTCCTTACAGGCATGCATACATACTTCATGTATGGATTCACATGTGTTAGGAAAAACCAAAGCTCATTGATTTCATATGAGCCAAAGCGCACTTCAAAAATTCCCCGTAGAGACGACAAGTTTCCTTCCTTGTTTTTCTGCATCCTATGCAAAAAACAGTAGGGGAGGTGGTGGTGGTGGTGGTGGTGGTGGGGGGGGGGTCTATTGCAGCAATCAGCTGTCACATCCACTTTGGTCACAGCACGGCCAAGCGGCTGCAATAAAGGCTAGAAGACACATATATGCCTGTAGGCTGTTCGGAGCTGAGCACCTGCTAATCTATGTTTGTGTCTTTGTGTCTGCATGTGTGGAGAAGTAAAGTCAGCGATGTGTGTTAGTTTAACCCGGCTGACCTTTTCCTCCGAATGTAAATCAGTCAAGCTTTTCAGCAAGTCGTAACCGGAGCTGAGAAACTAACATGTTTGAAACGCAATATGTCTTGTCTGGAGGAGTGGCTAAAATCAAGGTCCAGTGCGACACGGGAGGTTTTCTTCCCAAAAGTTCCGACAAAAACCTTAAAAAAGGTTCCTATTGGTTATTCGTCTATTCGTATAATTTGTTGAGATTTTGACAACTGTCTTTATTGTGGTGCTGCTTTAGGCCGAGGGGGAGGACAACCTGAAGAAAATGCAGCTGATGGAGCTGGCCATTCTCAACGGGACCTATAGAGACGCCAATGTCAAGACGCGTAAGGATGACATCATAGCTCACATGTGGAGGAGGGTTGGTGGGTGACAAGGGAGGGGGCCATGGTACAGGAGCCCACTGTATATGGAAACAATGCGTCTGTTTCTCCTGTTAAATAGACTGTTTGTCCTGTCCTCTTCTTCCCTGTCTATTGTACATTGGGCTGGCGTGTGGGTGTGCGCACACGCGATTTCATCTAATGTTTGTGTGTTTTCCAGCGACCGCCACCTTCCCTCTAGGGACCCCTCAGGCGCCTCGGATCATCACAGGCCCGACGCCCGTCCTGCCTCCATCCCTGCGCAACCCCGCCCCAGTCACCACGCCCACAATTATGCCCCTGATTCGCCAGATCCAGAGCTCCGCCCTTGTTCCAGGAGCCAGTCCACACCCGGCACTGGTGCAGCAGGGGCCTGAATCTGGAATCATCTACACCCCCTATGAGTACCCGTACACACTTACACCCTCCATACTGGAATACCCGATCGACTCAACTGGAGTTTTAGGTAAATATAAGCCAGCAGGTCATCACTCCCATACATGGTCAATGGATGTATTATGAGAACTGGATATTGGCCACCAAAGGTCGTAGGTCAACATTACAGATTCTCCAACTGTTAACTTGCTAAATATAAACTTTTTAGTGTTTCATTTGATCTTGAGTTTAAAAAGTTCTTTTTTTCATTCCAGTTGAACAGTTTAAGCTCCTTCCTAAACATCATGTTGATTTTGGACTCAAAGACTGTGTAAACAGATGATTTGGCAACTTCAAACCAAACTAGACAGAATATTGATCGGTTCTCAGAAACATTGATGGTCTTTGTGAGGCTGAAGTAATTATTGAGTCTCACTGTTCTGAGAAGAAGAAGTAGCATTAAAAAAAAAACGCACCAGCATCATCTGCCATCAGGTCACGTTTTTTATCCTCTACTAAATAACAAAGAAAACTTTCTGCACCAAATGCAGTTTGCTACAGTTTTTAGTGGCCACCTCTACTTCAATTTACAAATAAATGCAGGATTAGATGCCAACTTTAAACGTTGGGAGAAGTTATCTGCAACAGTCCATAAAATAAATGCTTCTTCTTTCAGACTCAATAGAATATTGAGGTGAAGAACTCCCATTCCGATGAAAATTGGGTTTTAGGTGTTTTTAATGTTTTTGATTGAGGACACATATAAAGTTTAAATTGCATTTGTGAGTATTTCTTCATATAAATTGTTGTGAATCAGGAGCAGATGAAAAGATGCACCTGGAAAAACATCTGTTTGATCTGTAGAAAATACACTTGGTGGGTCACAAGCTCCCTGCTCCGCCCCATTCTGATGCATCCACTTGTAGACGACTACATCCATGCACGTCTTAGTTTTCCTCGTCTGAGTTGGAATCTGGCTCAAACGCAAACGCCTCGATATTTCTTTAGGGGCTGTAAGGCAGCGGGAGAGCGTATCAACATATAACGGGGAGGGAATTATAGGGGCAGGGTTGCGCCACAACAACAGTCCCACCCACAACGCAGAGATGAATTTCTAATGAACTCCTGCCGCTCTGCAGAAATGTCCTAGGAAACTACACCGTTTTCAAATTTTGGCTAAAAAACGGCATGATCATAATTAAAAAACTGTTGGAAACTCTTTGAAAATAGATCAAAAGATGATGGGAGTGGGACTTAAAACAAAACAAAATCCAAACGTCTTTTCTGTGAGTTTTGTTCTTGTCGCCGAGGGTTACCGCACTGTCCGGGTGGCAGACACTGGCAGCCATATCCAGCTCTTGTAATACATCCTGGTTGTCAACAGTTGCATGCTGAAGCTCATTGCTGGGCTAACAGTCCCTTCTTCCTGTGTTTTTGCAGGTATGGCTTTTCCCACCAAAGGCTAAGCAACAGCATCTATCCCTAGCACACACATGGACTGGCTTGCAAAGACACCCCCTTGTGCCTCTGCCCTATCACCCCCCCCAACCACACACACACACACACAAACACACTTTTCCCTCAGAGCAAACAGTTTGCTTCCTCCTTAGGATGACAGATTTCCTCAGCAGTCATTCTGTAGTCGAGTGTCCATTCCTGTTCGTTTCCTCTTTGTATTAGCAGACTAGCGTTGTGGTGTGACAGCGACTTTAACGTTTTGTTTTTTTAATAATTCAGCTTCTGCTTGTAATTTTTAACACGTTATAGTAAACCCATAGATATTTTAGAAGAGCTGCTGTTTGCGACTTAACATACGATGAAGCTTATTTTGATCACAGAGCTATAGAGTGACTTTGCTTACAGCTGATGTTGATGCTTAGTGAGAAATTAGTGGTTTGAATTATTTTAGAGAGCAGAAGACCACAGAACAACAATTCTGTCCTTTAGAAGTGGGGAGTTTTTTTGTTTCTTTGTTTGTTTCAGAACACCTTCCAGTCATTTCTGGTTTCACTGATGTTGGTACCATGGGTGGACTGTGATGTCTCTCTGATGAGTAACCTTCTGTGTTCTGTTTTGGGATTGTTAATGGCTGTTAGCAGGTGCCATGACCACTAAGGTACGACGCCACGACAAGAGAATCCATCCTTACCAAAGGGTAGTGACCACAGACAGAGGTTAGTTAGCTCACCAGCCACCGTATGTGTGTGTGTGTGTGTTGTGTGTGTGTGTAAACATGCGTTCTCCTGCGCGTGTGTGTGTGTGTGTGCATGCAGACCCGGCGGACCAATTTCAGTTTGTGTGTAACGCGGCATTCCTAAACGAGAGATAACTCAATCGAGCAAAATGTGAAGCAGGACTTGTTGCCGAGGAATCAGAGAGGGAGACGCGGGGAGGAACCACCGTGGGTAAAGCATGTTTACCCTCTCGTTTTGAATAGATGGGTCTGTTCATGTGACCCCCCGTCCCTCGTGACTTCTGGAGCCCTCCTTTGAAATCCATATGTCGCTGTTTATCTCCTCAGTACTACTCCTTACCACATAAATACTGCAGGAAGTTGTATTTACACTCATGAGACAGGACGTTCATTTTTAAAATAATTCCTTCAGATCTTTCTTAAGCCCACTTATTTCATGACACGAAAGCAAACCGATGATTGTCTCTTTCTAAAGGTCATTGAATTAATTCTGATCTTTAGGTTTCACTACTAAAACACAGCGTGTGATAACTACTGAAGTCTGTGTTACAAGCTCTTTTGTATGAATACTGTTGTTTGTGGTCTTATCAGTCGCCCACTGGACTTTATCATTGGGGCTGTTTACATATTTCATTTATTTCCTAGCCAGAGTGGTGCTGTTACCATGTATTTAGCTGCAAAAAGACATTTGTATATAGGGAATTTAAGTGCTTATATAAAGCTTATGGAAAAAGATCGCTTGGAAATAGTTTTTTTTTTAGCTTTCAAATTTTTATTTTTGTTTTTATGATATGCTTTTTATAGATAAAGTGTCTCCATATAAGATTTATTCAAAGTGTGTAGCCACGACTGTTTTAGCCACCCCCCCAAAGGTGGCAATGAAGGCAGTGTTTTTGCTCTGTGTATTTAAGATGAGGCGACCCTCTCGATTCACGGGCCTTGTGACTGTTATATGCAACAGAATGGACTAGTTAGCTGCAATATATGTGTGTGAGCGTTGGTGCTCTTGTTGTACACAATGAAAACAAAAAAAGAACACTAAAAGGCAATAAAGATAAGTATTGAAAAAAAAAAGTCTCTAAAGCGAACCAAAGTCTCTAAATTTTTGTAGTTAGTCTGTCTGCTGTTCTCCAAATCATTTCTTAACCCCTCATTGCTGTCTTTTACGGTGCCTCTTTGCTAGTCTGTTTAGGTGCTGCTCTAATACTCCATAGTAAACGAATCAAGCCATAATAAATAATCAGTTTAATCATCCAGATCTGACTCCTGCTGCTAAACAGAAGCTCTATTTGAAAGGATAGACTTTCCGAGGTCCGTGCACTGTTCTTTGGACATAAAGGTCACTTTCTCACCCATGTGAAACCATGCTGTCTCCCTCTGTCCATGGTTTCACTGTCTGTCTCTGCTAAACTTAGCACAGCGGCTAGCATGAGTAGTGTCACCATAGCAACTCCCTCACGGCACCAGGGGCGTTCCCCGAACCCTGCGAACACCTTCATGAGCGCAGGTGGAGAACCGGCGCTCGTGAAGGTGCGTCTCTGCGCTCACGCCACGCCCCTCGCGCCGTGAGGATGCTTTAGATTTGCCTTGTTGTCATCCCAACGCCACTAGCTGACACTAATCTCTTTTCTATCTTTTTTTCTTTTTATGTCCCCTTTTATGTGCCCTTTTTTTTTTGTTTCCTTTCCTCGTCTGTCCGTTTCTGTTCGTCTAACTCTAGCTGCCACGGCAACTAACCCATGACCCCCCTTGACCTTCTGACCTTTCCGCCCACTGATGACCCACCCATCTCTGCCCGCTGGCGCGCTCATTGGCTCACGGCCCCGCCACTCCCCCAGCTCAGCCAACCAGAGACCACAACACTGGGACGGTCCAGCCTGCCTCTGTCTAACCAGTGACCAGACGACAGCGCTCATGGGAAATAAAACCTCAGGACCCATCGCCAAGGCCCAGCTTAAACGTTACCACCAAACGTGCCTTCCTTCTAAATTCCAAAGCCAGTTCAAGATTTGAGTTTTCTTTTTTGTTTTGTCAAAATTACAGTCTGTAAGAAATCCAACACTTAGGTTGGGCCCCAAACTGGTGAAGGGCTCCAAAACCAACCCCAAGATGTGCCAACCTGTTACTTTGAGCTGCCATGCAATGCAATAACAATGGACTGATGCTAGAGGTACTTATCAGCACAAAACTCTCTATAAACACTCATTTGTTAAAAAGAAATCCAATTCCAATAATGTCGATTTCTCAGCAGGCGCCTTTTTTTTTTGCAAACGCCTCCTTTTTTAACCACTCAGCTGCCACATAACAGCAATTACATGTTAGACAGGATTTCATGTTAAAAAACCAACATGAATCGCTTTATGTTTATTTGGAAAAGCTGCATTTCAATTCAATTGGAATTATATGGCCCAATATTTACAACAATAGTCTCTTTCAATGGGTTGACATCTGTGCACATTTGAAAACATTTTCAGGACTTTTTAGGAAAGGCAGAAGTTTTCGGAGCAGGAATTTGTATTATTATTCTGCGTGTGGGCGCAGGTATTTCCAGTCAGATTGTTCCTTCGTCATAACTCGACTGGTCACGATGTCGCCTTTGCCTTTATCACAGTACAGTATTGTAAGAGCTTGAACAACAGTGCCTTTATTTATTGTGAGCGATAGAACAATGTTGTTCTAAAATCTGCTTCTCTTCTCCACCGCCGTCATTTGGATCCGGATGAGGCTGACATTTCCTCAACCAGTTTTTTTTTAAATTTTCACCAAAAAAAGAACGAAAAAGCTCACATGAATTTGAAGAGCAATGCTGGTCTAAAAACATGTCTGTGTTCATTTGGGTTGTTTGGCTTCCGTAAACAGTGTTAAACCATTTATGTGAGTGTTTTAGTATTAGCTGAGGAGCTCATCCATGTTTGCATGTCTTTTTTTTTTCTTCTGAGGAAACAGTTTGACGTAAACCAAGGGATGCCTTCATATAAAGGAAAATCAAATAACATCTGTAACAAGTTTATAATGTATTTTTATATTCTATTTTGTACGCAAAAAGTAACATTAAACCACTTTTCGGGATGAGAGCATTGTCACGAACGATAGTTTGGTTTAAAAATGTACTTTTTGTGTCCTTTTTCTAAAATCTCGAGCATTAACTTGGAGAGCATTGCTTGCCTTTTGTGCCTTTTGTATAAGAGCGACATTTAACATTAATCTACTCTTCAGTTTCAAGTGTAGGTTAATAACTGTTACCATTTCTGTGATTATTAACCACTTAATGGTATCTGTCTTTGAATTCTCAAAGTGTGACAATATGAAAAAAAAAGACCTGTTTTCAACGATGATCTTTTAACTTTTATCGGAGCGTAACATTAAAATCTTAGTTGTGAAACTAACAAACTTTGTTGCTTGTTCTCTGTAGCACCTAATTATGCAAAACGGCTTCCTTTCTGCATACTAATCAGCAAACACTCCTTAGATCCAGACAGAGGAACCGAGCGGGCACCCGGGCCAAAATGCAAAAAGGGGAACACAATGTTTTCTCCCATTTCTCCTTTTTCACTCTTCTGTCTCTTGTCGTCCGTCTTCCTCTGCTATTCAAGTGGACATCACACACACTAGTGTGTGTAATAGGAGAGAAGAAAACACACGGCTCACCATGGTTTCTCGCAGGCATGCACATGTATAACACAAGAGAGAAGGAGGGAGGGAGGGAGGGGAGGTGGTGGACTGGTAGGAGGCTTGGAGGACGAGGTGACTGGGGAATCGAGGGGAAATTGATTGTGCAATCTCACCCTGGAACATCTGCAGAGTAAATATCACACGGTGAAGTCTGTGGAGGAGCAGCATGGACTTATGACAGTGGCTTTTCATGGCACTGGTGGAAAAACGTCCATTTTTCAACACTTGGACCCCAAACTTCCCTTCAAAGTGCAGATTGAAAGGTTCACACGCAAAAAAGAAGAAGGAGGAAAATCACATGGGCTTCTCTGTGGTGAATGCAGCAGTGGGTGGCTCATTCGTCCTTTCTCTGCCCTTCCTGCTTTCATTGTGGGGCCGGCAGGGTGGGTGAATTTAAGGGAGGGGGGAGTCTGATACTGAACTTCAGGCTTGGAGTTGAGCCTGCTCTGTGGCCACGGACAGTGAAAGGACATAATGTGACCACTGCTGACAATCCGCTGTACAGGAAGAAGCAGTGACTGAAACTCACAAAGGGAGGGGGGGGGTATAAAAGAGAGCATGTGCAGATGAAAAATGGGTGGGGGCAGAGGATGGGTGTGTACTCTTGTCTATGCTTTTCCTGTTTCCCCCCTTAAGTTGTGCGACTTTTTTTATACAGTGCAACTTTCTCAACACAGCTGGTAATGTGTTCTGCTGTCAGCTTTCACTGTTGCCAATTGTGGGGGCCCCAACAGTTCAGATTGAGTGTCGTAAGACAACAGACAGGTTGATTTACATCGCCATGCATGCAGGGCAAACTCCGCATAAGGAGCCGCTCCTGATGTTCTCGTATTTGACGGACCAAGCAGCAACGGCGTTCTGTAAGCCGGCAGGAAACGGCCCAAAAGTTGTATTTCAAATCCTTCTTTCTCTGCCTTGTCCTCTTCCCATGTAAATAAGGCCAACTCCCCCGAACTCTACACACCCCTCTGAGGCACTTTAAAGACCCAACACTGTCTCCTTGTCTCCTTGGCGACCAGCTTACACTGGGGTCCTGTCGCGGCCTCTCTGTCTTTTGTGTTTGGGAGTTTAGAGACACAGAAAGGCTGAGAAAAGAGGGAGCAAAAGAGGAGAGGAAGGAAAAGTTGGTTAAAAAGACAACACAAAGATGACATCATTGCTATGTTATTCCACAACCAAGAATTTGGGTTCTGATGATGATGATGATGATTAGCCAGAGGCACAGAATGGGTGACAGCTCAGGCTGAGAGTGTGAGAGGATGGAGAGAGGGAGGCCCACAGCTGAATGGGGCATTGTGGGAAAGACAGTGGGCACACTGGGCAGTAACACAGAGAACACTAACTCACACATCATGCCAGAGAGTCTGAAAACACCCACACTGGGCGACAATGGCAAACTTCATCGCTTCGCTTGGCCCCCTCTGAATACACACACACAATGACAGGGCCCGAATAAGATGCTCCGTTATTCCTGAAATCCAGAACACTAAATTCCTTCAGTTCCTCTGTCCCTTTGACTGGCAGCAGATGGCCCTGCCAGGCTGCGGTCTGCATGAGCGCATTTATTGGATTCTGCCTGGGAGTTACATCACTGCTTCAGATTCCGGGACACACCTCGATAACGTGTGACGTCACATTAACAAGGCACCTGCTGGAGATCTTCACCCTCGGGTGGAGTTTGGTTTGCATATTCTCTCGTTTTTTTTTTTTTTAAAGATTTAAATCGCTTTGACCTGCTGTGACCTTCAGTTCAGGTAAGCATCAAGGGGTCGAACTGGCAACTTGTGCACGGACAAAATAAACTACATTCCACCTAAAGCGCTTTAAAAGTACCCAAAAAAATTACAAAAGACAGAGAAATGAATTACAAGCAAAAAGTACCCCCCTATAAATCACCAATGACGGGTAAAATAAAGTAAAATACAAAGCGAAAATGTATAATTAAAAAACTGTGACATAGAATGTTTAAGTTAGCTAACGTTACAGGTAAACGATATAAAATTAACTTTTTTTTACAAAGGCTCTCATTGTTGATTTGGGGTCTCTGCTGCCACCTTGTGGTGATTGTGAAGAACTACATCTCCAGATGACCATAAAAGTAAAATCAAAGAATTGATCAAACGACAAAAAAAGACCAAACCTAAAGTTCTCTAGAATCGTAGTGGAATTTCCCCCAAACATTGGCATGTTCTCTCTTTATTAGACAATTACAAAGGCTTTTACAGTACAGTATGTTAATATGTAGAATCCTGTTCAGGGTGTACTCCACCTTAGACCAACAGCACCTACGTCAGGCTCTGGTGACCCCGTGACCCCAAAAAGGATAAAGCAGGATGCAGTATAGCCAAACTGTTTATTATGAAAAAAAAATGATGAACTGGCACATTAAAGAAATAACAAACAATGAAACAAATAAAATGAACATTCCATTGCACATTCAGTCTTTGATCAATAGTTCCTACTAATTTATCCCAAAAAGGTAATGAACAACAAGTTATTGAACAGCATGGTGTTTTTTCCCTTTATTTTTTGTCTATTGGTGTCATTTTGTTGATGCTTGATTTCAGTGTTTTTTAATAAAACAAGGTTTACACTGTCATTTAAATCATTCTTCTTTTATGGTATGTGAAGTACTTTGGTAAGGATTGTAACTGTAAACATTAAGTTATTTATTGTCTGCTAGACAAACAAATTCACCACCAACATTTCTTTGGGAGATTTGTTTTTTCTTGCCCTGTAAAGCTTTTGGTTCTATTATTGTGATTCTTGGGCTATTTGTACTTGCTGTCACATAATCCTGTCTCATCAGACAGACAGGTAACATTTTAATGGAACAAAAATGAGCCAAAGTTCTTCTTTCTGTTTTTTTATTCAATAATTTTTCTGGCCTATTAACCCTTGGACTAACACAAAAACCTTCAATGCGACCCCATCCATCTTGAAACTTCAACACACTTTTGGCATATTGTCATGCCATAGGTACCACCATTCCTTCAGTGTGTGAAATAGTTTTTTTTTTTTTAATTTTCAAACACTTTGTCACATTGAGAGTTCACATCTTTTTCTCAATTTTATCAAAACTGAACAGGCATCTTGAAAATCTTACCCATTTTCCTCTAAAAATGTTAGGACCTTCTAGAATATTTTATTATTGCAATATTATTTTTAATATCATCTTAGCAAAATAGATGTTCACACTATTGAAATAACTTCACAATCAGACTGTGGTGTTTACTGCCACCTAACGCATGCACATTAGGCTGAATTTTGTGATAACTGTGGTATGATCCGTCACATTGTTGTATCCATTCTTTTGTTTTTAAGAGTCAGCAGCACCTATAATGTGATAAATATCCAAATTGTTCATACATCTATCCATTTCCTGAATCTACTTTATGCCCTACAGCGTAATAGATACACCACCATGCAGCCTCAACTTTTTTCATTGTTTAATTTTCTGGTGAGTTCAGTTTTGGATTTAGTCTGTCATTTAAGTGTGATTAAAAAAACACACAAAAAATATTTTGATTTATTATGGTCAGAAGTGTTTTTAGACTAGTTTAAAAAGCAAAAAAAAACTTCATGTGATTAAATAAAATTCCAAATGAAATATATGCATACGTTTCTGTATAATCTGTCTTTTACTGGGAAACTCTGACAACATCCAACTATTTCCAACTATTTTTGTAAGATTTGGGGACTTTAAATTTAAATATGCATTTAATGTGCACTTAAATATGTCAGTAATCCATCCATCCATTTTTCAAACCCACTGAATGCTTTTTTGAGGACAAGTTTTGTTTGATTTCCCCCAGAACCCACACTTTTTCCACACAAAAAAACAAAAAAAACATTCTAATTTCTATTATTATTATGGCCCGCAGCAGCAATCACTTATTATTATTATTATTATTATTATTATTATTATTATTATTATTATTGTTGTTGTTGTTGTTGTTGTTGTTGTTTTTGTTGTTATGTAAGTCACTAAAACATAAATCTTATTTTTCGTTGTTTTTTATCATGTACCTAATTAAAAGAAACTATAAATAAAACTATAAATTGTCGAAGGAGAGATTGTATAATTTGTCAAGTGTCTATTTACAAATAAAGTTTTTTTGTTTTGAATTGCTGTTTCAAAGCATAGAGAGAGCCTGTCGTAAAATCTTTGGTTGTTTTTCTCAAATGTTACCAAAGTTATTATCAAATATAATTGGTTTAAATAATATCTTGAGTGAATTAATTTAATATAGGTAATTTTTGACGAAGTTGAGAGAAAATTCTCTCATTTTTCAGGACTTGATATTGGACGTAACATGAGTGCGACGCCGGTGATCACTTTACGGCAGAGCATGCTGTTGGAGGTCAGTGGCATGACGTCAAGGCGAGTTCTGAGCAGTAAACCACGAGTTCGATTTGATTTTGCGTTCTTAAATTTATCGGAGGTACAACATACGCTTTTATAGATGTTTTATTTTAGTGAAGGCGGATCCGGGCTGCGCCACTGAATAAAAAGCTTTGTAATTTAACATAGTGCTAACGTTAGCCGCACATAGGCTCGACTCCCTATTCCACTTGACCCTTTAACTTCACAGCCATGGACAATAATTCACAAGGATCTGGGGGATTTAAAGGAGGTCTCGGAAGTATTTTTGGAGGGGGTGCCCCAGAATACTCCAATACAGAGCTGGCTGGAGTTCCGCGTAAGTATTGTGTAAACTTGATGTACTGCTAGCTTAGCTGCACTCATTGCTGACAGGAAGGAACAAAAAAAACCTACAAAGGCTGATCAATTAAGGACTTAATCGATTATAGTTTATGTTGTTATTGATTTCCAGTGACTGGGATGAGTCCCCTGTCCCCTTACCTCAACGTGGACCCTCGATACCTGCTTCAGGTACGTTTAAACATTAGTGTTGGATGGTGCTTTTGTGTGTATCATCTTGTTTGGCGGCTTTAACTGTCAAATGTTTGTGTTATAGGACACAGATGAGTTCATTTTACCCACTGGGGCTAATAAAACTAGGGGGAGGTTTGAGCTGGCGTTCTTCACTATTGGAGGTTCCTGTATGACAGGTGAGTTACCATAAATTTGTACAATAAAAACGACTTTGGGACACGTACAGTAACGAAAATAAGATACAGAACCCCATCATTTACCAGCCATGCAGATTTCATTTCATTTCTATTCTTCTGACTTCTTTCGGTAAAAAAGACAAAACAAAAACAAAACCATCATCGTAGTTTTTAAACTCCTTAATTAATCAATAATACTAATTTCTTTCCTTTTTTCACTGCAGGAGCTGCCCTGGGAGCCATCAACGGTCTTAGGATGGGTCTGAAGGAGACCAGAGATATGACATGGTCCAAACCACGAAATGTTCAGTAAGTTAACAGACAGCAGGCTACAAATTTGTTTTGCACCCAAAAATGTCCCTTTTTTCTTCTAATTTGTACCTGTTTTGTCATCAGAATTCTTAATATGGTAACCAGACAAGGGGGATCATGGGCCAACTCTCTAGGCTCTGTTGGTAAGACTCACAGTTATTGCTTGGGGGTTTTACGCTTGCATATTTCTTTGCCTCCTGTCATTTTTGAATGTCTTTTTGATAATATTCCCATCAAATCACTAGAAATCTTTAGTAAAATGCAGCCAACATAAGTTTGGGCTCTTATAAATATGGCTTTCTGTGCAGTTACATTATTACTCAAGATATCCCTGCTTAGGGAGGGACAGAATTCTTTTGTTTAGCTGCTTTCTGATACTTTTTCTGTAGTCGTCATGCATGTTCTTTTGTTGAGTAGAGTCACCACCTCAAGGTTAATCTCTTCAGAGGTTTAGGGAATAAAGCTAGAACATCTGTGATGATGTTTTAATATGAATTTCTTTATTTTTTAGCCTTGTTGTACAGTGCTTTTGGTGTGGCGATAGAGAAGGCCAGAGGAGCCGAGGATGACATCAACACAATGGCTGCCGGCACATTAACAGGAATGCTCTTTAAATCTACAAGTAGGTGTTTTTCTGTTAATGAATCCAATTTGTCTTGTGGTACAGCGTTCCCTCGCTATATCGCGATTCACCTTGCAGCTGTATCCTGGATTTTTTTAAGCATAATTGTGCACATTATGTTCTGCGTCCTGATTGGCTGTAGACCTTGTCAGTCAATCTCTTCCATGCTGTGTCTCCTGTACAGAGTGCAGCTTTCCAAAGCTTCATAATTCTATCATCACGCTCAGATCTTTGTTTTCATTCTATGAATCAGTTTTCACGAAGGTTTGAATTTCTGAGTTTAAACAAGAAAAAAAGTGTGAAAATGTTCATGTCTGTCTCAGAAAAGTGTAGAACGAGTGTAGGGATGAGTTTTATATCCGTAAAATGTAAAGCTTAAAACATTTACAGGGTTATTAAAAAACATTATTTTAGGTTTTTAGAACTCAAATGAAATAAGAAAAGACAGACATATAAACCAACTAATTTCTGTAAAAGCTTAAACCAAAATACTGTAGGAAAGACTGCAAATGCTAGATCTGACTTAATAAGTTACTGTTATGTTTTCTTTCACAGTTACATTTGGTCTTTAAGTGAAAGTTTGCAGCAATTCATTGAATTTTTCTTTTTATATTTTACAGCAACAGCTATTAGAATTATATACGTAGAGCTGATCATGATTACTTGGCTGAATTAACTCCTAACACAATTTGATTCTTGTCTGCCAAAATCATTTATTTTATTGGATAATTGAACAGTTAAGTTAGTTAAGACTGTTGATGTACATTTCTCAAATGAAAACCAGTAAAAATTAAAGTTCTTAAGTGAATGTCATTTATTTGAGATTCCTTATGAAATAATAATGTAGAAAACTTTTGCTTGATAGATATTTCCGCACTTTGTCGTTTAATAAGAAGGAGATCTTGAGTTGTCAGACAATATATTTAGTATATTACTATTTAATAGCTTTTTACCACCACCCCAAACACACGCACGCACGCACGCACGCACGCACGCACGCACACGCGCACACACACACACACACACACACACACACACACACACACACACACACACACACACACACACACACACACACACACACACACAATATTCAAACTCATCTGTATTTTTAAGACGTTTTTACGTCTTAAAAGTAATTTTGATTAGTATTCAGAAATCCTCAGGAAGTATTCTGTGAAGATTCAAAATTATTGTGAAGTATTTAAATTTCTTTTTATTTGTACATAGTCCTGATTATCTTCTTTAGTGAAATATTTTCTGAGGTCCTCAATATTTGGGATCTTTTTTTTCTTTCAGGCGGACTGAAGGGTGCAGCCCGCGGAGGCCTGCTTGGTTTGGCGTTGTCTGGCGCTTATGCCGTTTACAACAACTGGGACCATCTCACCGGCTCCTCCTCATCCTCGCGACTATACTAAACTCCCATGTCCTCATTTTGTCACTCGAGGTCAAAATGTGGATGGAGGACACAGCCTTCAGCCACAGACTGCAGCGTACTCCTAAAGGAAAGAAACCAAGAAACCCACGAGCATTCTGGGAGTCTGAAGATGGTTGTAAAATAAATTAAGAAAAAAAATGGACTCAATTCCACATCTTTGTGTTTATCTTGTTATGTTCTATTACTGTTCTGTTTAGAATCCCACGTCAGGGTTTATTATTTGTTATAAGGTTGTTTTTGAAGCCTTTTCAGTCTTTGATGCTAGGTTTTAAAAATCATTAGACGGATGACGGATGAGGGGTAATCCTGTTTTCGTCATGGCTTCTTTGTGATTTGCAAACTCGGATCAAAGCCTTATTGTCCGTTTTTTTTAATCAATGTATTATAAAGCAGTGAGAATCATCAAAAGCTGTATTGGAACATATAATATGAACTAAAATAAAACCATAAATGTTTCTTTTTTGTTTATATTGTTTTTATACCTCCAAAGGGATGCAAAAAGATAAATACAAAGATTAACAAAAGGGATTTTGCGAAGCTGCATCTACATCAGGAAGTGTCTTCTGCAGAACAGGAGGAAACTTTGCTGAGTAGGTTCAGTGCAGGAAGAAGTCCCTGATGCGAGTCGCCTCAATCCATGGGATGTAGGTGGCTGTGCGGGTGAACACGCTGGGTTTATTCTCAACGGTGCAGCCGATGGGGCCGAAGCTCACCACTCCATGCACCTCCCAGCGGTCTCGGTCCAGCTGGCAGAGCAGAGGACCTCCAGAGTCGCCCTGGAAGAGCAGGAAGGAAAACAGTGAAGGTACTTTTCCTGGTCTGAACATCACCAGTGGCTGGAAGGCTTACCTGGCAGGCAGCTGGTGGGTCCTCTGTGTCTCTGAATCCAGCGCAGATCATGGAGTCTCTGACACGGTCACCCCAGAATTTCTTCTGCCGGCAGGTTTTGAAGTCGATGATTGGCAGACGGGCTTGATTCAGCGCTTCTGCCAGGGAGACGTTGTCCTTCCCACCTGGGATGTGTTAAAACCAAATGTCAACACTTGAAAAGTATATAAAAAAGTTTAAAATTAAATTTAATTGAAAATGTTTTAAAATGTTCTGTTTTTGTAGTATTATTATTATATGCATATTTTTTTCCTTTTTTGACTGAACATGTGTTAAAAATAATTTCTGATCTAGATTAATTATCATACTGATGGGAAGCTTTAGTGCTTCAATTTGTCAAATCAGTTTGGTAACTTGTTGTAGTCTTCCTCCCAAACCCTCATCTCACCGCGGGTGTCTCCCCAGCCTGTGACCCAGCAGTAGTGTCCTGGTCTGAGGCCAGTCTGCTTGCGCGGCAGGCAGGCGTAACGGATGAAGTTTGACGGTGGGATGTCCGTGCCGGCCTTCACCAGGGCGATGTCGTAGTCCAGCTCACTGTGGGTGGGGTAGCGGAAGCTTTCATGCCGATAGATCCTTTTGACGGGGAAGATCCTCTCTGCGGTCTCAGAACGCTTCAGCTGGTGCTTCCCCAGCACGATCCTCCAGCTCCCAGCATCCTCAGCTTTCCCCCTGAGGACAAATAAACAGGTGATCTTTGACCTGTACAAACATCAGAGGCATTCCAGATGTGCTGCCGGGTGATTTTCTTACTTCTGGAAGCAGTGAGCTGCTGTAAGGACCCAGTTCTTATGGATGAGAGTCCCTCCACAGACATGAACGTAATGTTTGCTCCCTCTGGGACGAACCTGTGGGGCAAAACAAACATCCTCCTTATTGATGGTGACAATTATAGAGCTGATTCTACAGATCAGTTCAGGACCTAATTCCTCATTCTTCCCTTTTCATCATCTGATATCCACAAAAAAAGATTTTGCTAAATGAACCTGGGTATTAGAGGGATTTTTTCTGTGCTCATAAGTGATTCCTACAACTTTGCTTTTGTGCGTACATTTCTTAAATCTAAGTGTTTTGAAGCATTCACAACAAGCTGACAGGTTCTGCAGACATGTCTGCGTCTATTCTGTTCCCAGAAAATGAAACATGCAGACAAGAGTCAAAGCAAAATAAAACATAGGAGGCCCCAACACAGAACCCTGGGTTGTCTGCAAAAATGCAATAGAATAAATGTTTTTTTCTTCCTAACTCCACATCTTGACCTCGTTTTTCCTAACTATGATACATGTTCACAGTAAGAAATGCTTCAAACTATGAAAGTAAAAAACTTTTGTTGCCAGGACATTTTCACAAAACAACGTTGTATTTGAGCTGTGAATACTTGGAAAAGGAATTTACCAAGAAAATGTGTGCAGCCACAGAGAATTGTAACTTTGTTTTCATCCCTGGCCAGCTCCACCAGCCCTTTTTTTTTTTAGTACTTTAGCTGCACCTTAGTCTATAGAACATTTTTGTCTAACCTTAACTTCATTTTCATCAGGATGAAAAGAAAGTGTTAAGTCAAGAGTCATGTACTAATGAGGCCACAGCCAACAGTCTAAGTTACTTGTTAGGGCTTGAATTGGTGCCCACTACAGAGGTCAGTCTGCATTCCAATGAAGACACCTGAGCATACTTATGGTTGTGGTCTTTGTTGTTTTTATTGAATAGATTCTTTTTAGGTCTAATTCACAATTGAAAGACTTTTTACTCTGCAGACTCGTTGAGGAAGACATGGAGTTAAGTGCTGCTTCAAGGACACGTTGGAATTTGGAGTGTCGGAGTCTGGATCTGAACGTCAAACCTTTCAAACAGAAAATTAATCTAGCTTTATAGCAAAAAAAAAGGCGAATTAACTACTGTTTATAAGAGTGTAAGACAAGATAAGAAAAAGACAAGATGAGGTTATTTGCTGAAGAAAGCAGAAACCCTCTACAAATTGTCCTCACATTTTTTAAAGGTCAGAAATGTGTGTTTTATTTTTTGTAGCTTCAAGTTCACACATGGATTCTGATGTGGGACAGTGCAGAAAAATTAAATTTATGTCTATTTTACAGCAAATGACAAATAGTAATAATTAGTTATTAGTTAAAGGTAAAACATGTCCTTTCAAGATTATACCTTTCAAACTTTTAACAGAATCAAGCAATTTGAACCAAACTCTGCAAAAATAATTTGCTCCACAAAAACGTAAGTATTAAGTTTTATTCTAATCTTGATTGCAATTAACTTTGATTCAGAAACACCTTAAGCCCCATGGACATATTAGCTAACAAACCTCTAAACTTTTAAAAAATATTTTTTTTTTTGGCAATTTTGCTAAATAGTAAGAAACTATCAATGCTATTTTGTTATAAAATGTTAAAGTTGACCATTTATCCAATTTTTATAAGTCCTTCCTGAATTTGCGAACTGAGATGATCTGCCTCCTCTGTCAAAATCTGCTCACAGAGGCTTTGAAAATTTAAAGAAAAAAAGAAATCATCAGAACTAAAATGCACCCAAAACCAACTTTGTTTACTACTTTGTGTGCTTACCTGCAAAGAGACTTGCCAGGGCCAGGAGTGAGGTCGGGCTTCATTCCCAGACACAATCCTCTCGGCCATGTTGGGCTTAAAGTAGGCCATACCACAGTCCTGAGGCCAATCTAAAGGAGAGATGCACCCCGCTGATGATACAGAGTTGCTCCAAAACGAGTTCTTAAAGGTCTATTGCTCTTACCCAGGTGGAGGATTTTGTGCTCTGCTTCCTGTCCAGCATTGAGAGTGAATGCAGCTGCAGGCCGGGATGCCTTGCTCAACAGCAGCAGCAGCAGCAACAGAGGCAGAGGCCAAGACAGAGGAGGTCCTGGTACAGCCATGGTTTTTTCCACAGAATCACCAGTAGGTTCATATCTCATGCTATTTATACCAGGTAGAGAGCACACGCAGATGTACACAAACAGGTACAGTACCAACACAACAGCACACCTCCAGGGACAAAGAGCCGCGTCACAACAAAGGCGAAGCGCTGGATAGTTCTCCAGTAGCTTTGAGTTTCCACTGCAGCTGAGAAAAAAAAGGGATTTTGGGAAGTCCCATCAGCACTTTCACACACACACACAAGGACTCACCGCACACTGACATGTACATAGGACAAAAGCAAAACTGTACTGACACAAAATTCACGTCACGTCACATGACATTAGCTCCAAATATATCTGGATCTTTAAAATGAAACAGTCTATAAATAAATCTATTAAGAAAACTGTTTTAGGTTGACTTTTATCTGCAAGGTTAGACCTAAACAAAACAAAAGAGCTTATTCCATACAGAAAAAAGTTTGCATAGATTACTGCATCCTTTGTGACTATGACCAACATCTCTATAACCTCATTGCTGTAAGCTGCTTGTCAGTGAATGTCTCAGTTTTTGTTGGATCCGTCTCTTGGCTCATGGAGGGATCATTGTGACTCAGCTTGAGCTGCTTCAAACCTAAAATTGTTAAGTTCTTCAGCCACAAGCAAACAAATAACCAAACTACTATTGCCTGTTGGATGTTTAACCCTTGTGCTATCCTAGGCAAATAAACGTTGGGAGTGGGGTCATCTAGACCCACTAGAAAGTGCGTTGAACCTTTTTTCTTGAATTATTTGTGATCTTCACTGGTGTCCATGGATTACATGAAATCTTTCCACCTTTATCCACCTTTGTCATGTAAGGGAGAACACATCAATGTAAGGGTGGGGTCATCTAAGATAGCACAAGGGTTAAATTGCTACTAAAAAACACCAAATATCACAAATATAACACTTAAAGAGCCATTCAGGTCAATGTCTCAAGAAAAGCAACCCAGTAGGAGCAAAAAAAAAAGTAAAGTAATTTTGTATTTACAAAATAACAAAAACGATTAGAATTTTTGTTTTTATTATTATTATCAGAAATATAAATAAAGTATTGTCTTCTTGCATAAATAAAGCATAATCATTATTAGATTTTTTTTCAAAATATAAAATAGTTTATAACTTTTGAAGTGAGGTATGAGGCGCTTGAAAATTTGTCAAAATCTTCAGCGTTGGTAATCTACTTAGCCACACCCCTGGGTGGATTGTTGGAGCATTGTGGGTAATGTAGTCAGGAGTGAAGAGTCAGGTGGGCTGACATACACAGTATTGAAACTGTTTGTGAACGAGTTGAAAGAAAGGACACTTTTATGACTGTTTTGTTTTCTTTGATGTGCCGTACAGTCCCAAATAATAAATGACTTTTTACAATTAAAAGCATTTTATGTTTTATTCAAGCCTCAGGTTGCAGACCTGTGATTTAAACAAAAAAACTGCAGGTAAAAGTATTTTTTTTTTGCTTTGTTTTTGAAAAAGTGAATGGATTGGATAGTGTTGATTTAATATTTTCATACCAAAATTCTTTCATGTGGTTACAAGATGCTTTGAAAATGTCTTTCATTATTTTTGTTACAAGGATTAAGCTGGATCAAAGTTCCATAAGAAGGATGGAGTGGATTTTAGAGGCTTACTCCAAACCCTGAAACCAGATGGTTTGTGAAAACTCTTGGATGTTTGGATCAAAGCGTTTCTTAGATATTTTCTTTAAACCTCAAGAAAATGACACATTTCTACAGCAGAAACATAAAAAGTAAAAGAGTGCCCTAATACCTTGCTTGCCCGTCAAATAATGAATGGACTTTTGTTTATTTATTTATTTTTGCTTTACACAATTTAAGGTTTTTGTAAGAATAACTGAGTGTTTAGGTTTTTTTAAATAACTATGAAAACATACATTAAAAGCAAAAAAAGAAGAAAAAGAGCAGTGTTTTTTTAAATGCCATGACAGAATATTTTTAGACTTTTTTTTTTATCTCTGAAAGTGTAAAAATACCTAAATAGATGCTAATTAGCAGCCACAGCATTGAAAACCCAACAACAACAGAAGCCTCGGGTGAGTTGGGCTTTTTCTGCTGTGGTGAATGAAAGAGAATGTGCCCGCTCTTCTGAATAGCAGCCCTTGAATGGTCAAATGTCATCGTGGTTCACCAAGTTTACAACCTTGTGTGTTTCTGTCGCTTGTTTTTGAAAAAGTGTAGCTTTGTTTTTGAGACACAGGGCAGCTTTAAAGTTCTCCCCAAATTGATTTGATAGATTTGATTTTGATTTATTGATTTATTTCAAGCTTTGTAGTCAAAGCTATAAAAAACATCACTTAAATCACATTTGCTTAATTAAATATAGTGATCATAAACTGAAGTATAAGTATAGCTTGATTTATTGCTTGAAAATGACTGGGAAGAAGCGAACTTATATAATCCCACCCCTACAAGGAGGGGTGGAATCAATATTATTAATATATTAATATTAATTGTATAATTTATTTTCTTTGAAAAAAAAAGACATTTAAAGGGGAAGAGATCACAAATTCTGACAATAATGGAGATAAACCCTTTTTTAGATTCTTCATTAAACACTTAAAGACCATTAGTATGTTTGTATTCTAGGAAAACCCAGTATTACATGCAGGAAACGCCATGGTTCAGTAACTTATTAAAACAAGTAGATTTTCAAGCTTTCATTTCCAATTTGAAAGATTTTTTCTTGCAGTTGTTCAATATTATCATCTTTAGAATCCTCTTCTATTATTTAGTCTTAACCCCTTAAATGCCCGCTTAACCAAACGGCAGAGCAAATTAAGAAAGCATAATAATAACATAGATTGTGTAATAAGAAGCAGAAAATGGGTTAATGAAGGTTAATGGTCAGAAAAACTAAAGCTCCAAAGCCCTAAAAGTTTGATTGATTTAAATACATTAAGACTAGTAGTTCTGTTCTACTCAAGCAGCTCAAACAATATAAAATGTTCACAAAAAGTGCAAAACTTTGTGAGTATTTAAAATAGAGTTTTTGAGAAATTATTAGGTCACGAAAGAATAAAAGCACATTTTGATTAAATGTTTTCCTGTTTTAAGAAACGTTTGAGTTGTTTTATTAGACTTTAACTGCTGTGAAAATGAAAAGTTTTAGTTTTACCATCCTCCTCCTCTTCGTCAGAGTCAGAGGACAGAGCTGGTCCTCAAGAGAAGCCCTTTCTGATGACTTCAGTCCAGCAGACTCCAGCGCTGTGAATAGTTGAGACTATAGAGACTTTACATGTCCTCGGCAGAAACCGGCTCAGTCTCCTAGGTCTCGCCTGCTTCAAGGACATCAGGCTCAGGGGACAACTTGAACTTTAAAACTAATCACCAAGTTATTCCTCAAGCCTTGGATGTCTGCAGATGCATAATGACTAGGTTCCCTTAAACAAACAGCAAAAATAACCCTGTTGTTGGACAGTGGCTTTGCAAAGTCTGAGGCTCAGAACGTGAAGAGGAAAGCTAAATCCACCCAGAGTCCACGCAGATTAACCCTCAGTTTGCAACCTCACACAATGGAACAACTCTGTTATCTCTGAACCTTTTATGGCTGACAGAAAGAAGAGAATAAAACAGAGCATCTGTGAACCTTTAGGAACATATAGTATGTCAAGCTCACTGACTGTATGAGACAGCTGGACTGGACAAACTGTCAATCAAGTGGTTTAACCCCTGTGCTATCTTAGATGACCCCACCCTTACATTGACGTGTTCTCCTTACCATGACAAAGGTGGATAAAAGTGGAAAGATTTCATGTGATCCATGGACACCAGTGAAGTTCACAAATCAATGAAGAAAAAAGGTTCAGAGCACTGTCTAGTGGGTCTAGATGACCCAAATCCCAATGTTAAAGTGCCTAGGATAGCACAAGGGTTACGGACACTGTCCTTGTCATCTGGTGGACTTTCCTTTTAAAAGACTCAATTAAATACATTTTGTAACAACTTCACATTATAAAGCTTTAGAACTCTTCCTTGTCTGACATCTAACTTACCTGAAATGTAACCTGATAATGTCAAATGAAAAAAAAATAAAAAAAATAAATAAAACACTAACTGAGACTGTGTTTTTTTTTCTTTCCCCCCAAACTTGCTTTTTCACCATACATGTCTGTAAACTGCCAGTTGAATGAATAATCTATCAGGTTAAGATGTAAATTACCCTTTGCTTAAACAATAGCGTTAATCTCCTAAGTGACAAAACTTTGATTTAAACTATTACTGTGATGCTCTCAAAAAGGTAAACAAACAAAGATGCTGTGAGTATGTTTTTATTAAGTTGCACAGGTCAGGTCAGTGTGGTTATAGCTGCTCCAGTACATCAGGACACAATAATTATGCAACACTGTGAGAGCCAAACACAATGCATCTATAATCACTGCTGATTTGGACTTTCAACACTGTTGTCAGCAGCTGAACCAACATTGATGAACAGGTTGCAACAAATACAGGCAGAAAAAAGGAAAATAATAGGAGGATGTGCACATTTTTGTTTAATTTTTTCCTGACTTTTTTCACTTTTCCTGACCTCATTTTATGTTGAAAAAAAGGAACCATATAATAATACAGCAATGAAACACACAAAATAAAATGAAAATACAGAAAAAATTTTTTTTTCGCATAACAGGAGTCCCTGAGAGGTTTCATTCTCATACTAAATAGATAGTTACATTAATACCACAGCAGTAAAATTAGGCCTAGCGGCACATTTTCACTCATCAAATTCATATAAAGCTTTTCAAACTTGTCAATGAAGTCACATCTTAGCTGCTCTGAATTCATATTTAAACAATTCCTTATAGCAATGAGTAAAAACCAAATACAAAGATTAAAGCTGCGAGTGGCGTTTTATGGCCCACGAGTCGCTACACGCCCCTCACTCTCCTCCACTGTCCCTGCCACCCTAATCAGAGGTGCATGAGACAAATTCACTAAAATAAAAAAAAACACATTTTTCAAGATGGCAGCTTTTCTGTTGGCTTTATCTCCCTAGCAACCATTTTATTTTTTGGTTGCCTGGCGGTGATGAACAAGTCTATGTCATTTTCAGAAGAATCTGCAAAAGTACATTTTTGGATTGCCTTTCCTTGTTAACGACACCCACATTTCTAATATGTTCGTAACATTTGTCATTTTGTTTCCTTCAGATTTAGCTTATGATTCATGGACTCCATTATCGCAATATTGTGGTAAAAAAGGTGAGAAAATATGACTTTTGCGAGCTCACCACGCGAACAGTGTTAAAAATCTACAAAGTTTAAAACCAACAAATGATCCTTGAGGAGTTTGTGAGGCAATAGATCAAAATCCCGTAGAGAGCTTTACATTTGTGCTGGACCTAACTGTGATTTTTGTTAAAAACTATATATTTTGACATTCTTCCCAATGTCAAAGGTCAACGAAACTTCGGTTGTGATTGTAGACTTAACCTGGTAGTGGATACATGAAATTCCAAACAAAAGTGTTCTTTTCCTATATTGTGCAAAGATACAGTAAGAAAATCACAAAATTGCACACTTTCCACAAAATGACTGACAAGTCATAGGTCGTGTGGCCATCCCATAATAATTCTAAAACCTCCATTGGTTATCCCAACATGTGTGTTTTTGGTTTTGTTCGTGGATTTTTTTTTTTAACACCATAAGACATCCAGAATGGTCGGACCAGGAACAGACACACAAAGTGTTTGTGTAATCCACCTTATAAGAGAAAGAAATAACAAGAATATTATAGATAAGAGCTCTGCATTCGGTGAACAGATGCCTCCAAAACTGACCATCGATGTGGACGGGGACCTGTTTACCCCCTAAGAAAACAACAATTGACAACAATTGACTCACACAAGTGGTCACATTTGCGTCTGCTTTTGTGAGACAGAAGCAGTACGCTCACTACTGTTGGGGCTGCAGTCAATCAACGGTGGAACCAGGAGAGGCACATTGCTCTTCAAGTGTGGGTGACCCTAGTTGACACCAGGTAACTGAGCCCGAGAAGGGGTAGGAAAGGTGGAGAAGCAGAACTCATCAAACCACAAGATTTTCTGAGAGAAAAAAAGACAAATAATGCCGAAAGACAAAAAGCCACGGGTTCTAGATAAAGGTTCTTGCTTTGTCGCAGTCTTCCAAAAAACTGGGCACATTACTGCCCTTGTGCTATCCTATGACCCCCTTGCATTGACGTGTTCTCCCTACCATGACAAAGGTGGATAAAGGTGTAAAGATTTCATCTAATCCATGGACACCAGTGAGGATCACAAATCATTGAAGAAAAAAGGTTCAGAGCACTGTCTAGTGGGTCTAGATGACCCAACTCCCAACGTTAAAGGGCCTAGGATAGCACAAGGGTTACAACAGAGGTCTGAGTGGACTTCCTCCCTCAGCAGCAGTGGACTCTCAGCTTCATCACATTACATACACATCAGCTGCTGCAGTCAGTGACAAGTTTTTAAAAGTACACACAAAAGTAAAAACACATGGGAGTTGAAAGAAACACCCAGGAAAGACGATGGTGGTTCATGAAGCCCAGATACCTGAGCTGACTGGAGCTGGACGGGGCTCTGTCACAGGAGCTGTCCCTGTAGGGAGTCAGAGAGACGTGAAAGTTCCAGCCAGCCTCCAAACCTGTCTTCTTTGCAGACACCTACACACATCAAAAAGATATTTAAAAAAAACCCTCAACAATTGGTATGACTCCTAAAGTCACCAACTGGAAAATGATTAAAAATCAAAGATATTATAGAAACATTAAGAAAGGAGAAAATTGTTGAACCTAATGTTGGTATTTTGGGGGGAATTCAGAGAACTAAGAGGTTCTTGGAGCATATTTGGATTTGAAACCCCCCTCATCATATGTAAGGACTTTTCCATCTGCTAAGTTTTTTACAGACTGGAAAAGTTTAAGGAAGCTGTGGTCATCAGATCTTGGTGAGTTGTGCTTGATGGGGGTAGTGGGGGGCATTTCCACACCAAAAATAAGGCAGGGACCTGGGGGCTTGTTTCACATACTTCCCTATATAAAAGTCACATCTGAAGTCAAGGTTAGCCTGAACATTTTATGGTTTTGGCACTATTTCCTGTCCCAGCTTTTACTTATTTATTTGCTCTGGATTTCATAGAGAGGATTTCCCTAATAAATCTTGTCCATCCTATTCTTCTCTTCTGCATTTTATTTATTTTAAACTTCTACTTTATGTTTCAGCATTTTGTTTTTTTTTTGTTTCACAATCCTAAATGTAACCTACGACAGTATGCAAAAAGAAAAAGATAAAAATCCCCAAAAACCCACCAAAAACAAGAAATTATTTGTTTTTTTATTACTTTTCCTTTATTTATTGCTATTTTATTTTTCATAAATACTTTTGAGGGTTTTAGTTTGTAATTGTATTTCATTCTTTTAAAAGTAAGTATTTTCTGTATATTTCTTTCACTCATTTAGAAGTTAAATAATTTCAATTTGTTTCCTCCTTTTTTGGATGCAAATTTTTATTTTTAAAACTAATTCTTCTACATTTTTTCTTTTAAGCTGCAGAAACACAAACTCATTCAAAAAATCAGTAAGTTCCTTTTTCTTTACCTTTTAGCAAACTTATGCAAATTAACAAATCAAATATTAACAAATTCCTTTTCAAACTACAAAGGATGATCTTCAGGATTAAGGTGAGACAAACTTTAATGATTTAAATAGATTGATTGCAGGATAAGCAGAAAAATCGGATTTATTTTGAGCAAAAGAAAACTGTAAAGAATCAAAGGAGGAATTGCTTCATTCCTGCCAAGATTTAGTTTCTTATGTGCAGAATTGTCGTCAGTTTTCAGAATTAGTGTTTCTTATGCAGGAAGTTAGAAATTAATGTGTTTATTAACTTTGAAAGAATTTCTGAATAACATCTGTGTTTTTCAAATGTTTTTTTTTTTGCATTTAAATGACTAACATTAACTTTTTTAACTGTTTGTTGTTTATGTTTTGGAATGACATCTGAAAGTAAATGGAAACACCGTTTCTGTCAACCTTTTCATTGCAATTGTTTAGCTTTTATATAGAAATAGTTTTGCTGTTTTTGTGGTATTATTTAACTCAGAAGATGTTTTGTGATGTTTCTTGTTGTTCCTCGGTGTTGGTGAAGAAGAAAAAAACACCGACACTCAAGAAAAGCTGCAGAAACGACTCCATCTTTGAAACATGCAATAATTATGGCCGCCTTTAATTTGAAAATCCCTACAGCCTCCAAGTCCATGTTTTTATTAAATGAGAGTTTTGTTTCAGGCAAACATCAGCTGGAGGATTGATGGAGTTCCCAAAGGCCTCATTAATCAGACCCTGGATCACAGTCAAGGCGAGGTCCAGTAGTCTTTACAACCACCACTGAATTTCTGCTTAATGATTTTAAATCAGATCAGAGATGACCGCTCCAAAGGAAATAGAAGTAAAAAGACAGTTTTAACCATAATGACATAGATAATAATGCCTTTTTCTGTTTCTGCTTAATGTTGGAAACTGAGATTTTGAAAGTATAGCAGATGTTAGCACAAATAATGAGATTTCCCTCCACAGAAGGCTGAGTTTGCTGACAAACTTCTATCTGAAGCATCTAAGTTTCAGATCTTTGTTTTTCAGCAGTTTTCTGCAGCTCCCGACCTTCCACAGTCCTCTGGTCAGGCTCAACCTGCCCAAAGGAACACAACAAACCTGGACAAACACCTCAGCAGCACAAACCAAATGTCTCAGAAAACGGATCAAATCACTAAAAAGACATGTTTCTGTTTTCTGGTAGGAGATGCTGATGCTGTGAAGAGGTCATGGTGGGGGACCATGACTTTACAAGATGAGGAGAGAAGATGCTGTGATGTTTGGAACCAATCCGGTGGACAAGAGAGCAAACAGAAAACTGGACACGGATGGGTCGCCTCATTTTGGATCTTCTGCAGCTTCAACAAAGACAGAAAATGTGGCAACTTTTAAAAGTAAGAACCACGAATCTGTGCTCTATCTTTATAGGAAATAGAAGTTAAATATATGAATTCCTCATTTCTTCCAGGAGGCTAAAGAGCTGTAGCTGTTGAATCCTTTTCAACATGTCTGCATCACCTGCTGGAGTTCCTTAAACCCACCACTGGGAGCAGGTTCTGCCCACGCTCAGAAATTCCTCATGAGGACGGCTCCTTCAGACAGCATGGACTGTAGACATCCTGTTCCATCCCCACGGCTTCCCCTCAAAGAGCAACTAGATGCTGACAGAGAACCGGCCAAATGCACCTTCATGATGACACACCGTCAGCTCTCAGAGCTGCTCCACTTCATGACAACGACAGGAGCAGGAGGCTGATATTGTTCCTGCAGCTAAAACCACCACACTGATTACCAGCTGCTTTGCTTTTTATGATGAAATGACTTTTTTGTTGTTTTAAAAAAGTCTTTATAATACGGTTTCATGTGAAGCTCTTTTATAGTTTTATTTTTTTGATCATTCCTTAAGTGTTTGTGTCACTTTTTATTGTCTGTTTTAGTTTAATGATGTTAAAACTGTATCTTTGTGTTATTGTTGCCTGCTTGAATTTTCATGATGGAACAATTATTAAAAAAAACAATTTTATCTTAAAGAAAATGTAAAAACTTGACTGTAGTTAATGGATAATCACATAATGTTTAATATTAACTTATTTTTCTATAATGTTCAGTTTTGTTGATATAAAGTGTATTTTTATTGTTCTCTACATGCATGTTGTGTCAACTTTGAACTCTGTGAGCCAGAAATTCCAACAGGTTCCTTAAAAATTGTAAAACACTTTTATTTTGAAATAAAGCTTTTTAGAGACTAGAGAGTTTCTGACTTTCATTAACATGGAGGAAAACCACAGAATAAAAGCAGTGGAATCATATCTGACAGTCAACCTTCATTAGCACTGAAATAACACTAAATAAACTAATGATTAGCATAAATGTTGGTCGTTTTTCTAACAGACACCAAACTGCCCTGGAAGGAATTATCAGCAAACCTAGCAGTCTGACTTTAAATTTCTTCTACTGATTATTGGAGCTTTTTATCTGCATTATCCTCTTTATCTTAGCCCTTCTCAAAACTTGATATATGAGAACCATTTTAACAGTCAAAAATGAAGCAAAGGCAGAGCTGTGAGTGTATTCACAGGCATCAGGAGGGAAAACAACGTCTGCTTTTTCTGCAGGAAATGAAATAGTCATCCAAGCTTTACTGTAGTGCCATTTCCTTCATCTCATAGTCAACATTCTTATACTAATTTACACAATATCATCAAATTCTAACTGTCTTCTGCTCCACAATCTGCCTCTAGTCTTCTTTTGTTTTACTTTTCAACCAAAAATGATCCGGATCTCTGCTAAGCATTTTTTTTCCATCACTCGTTTTTAAAGTTGTTTTACTGTTTCCTGGTTATTCACTTGTGCAAATGTTGACATTTGTTTGTCAGAAACAGATCTTTATAGAAGAGTAAAAGTTGTTTTTATTTACTTAGGTAAGAGTTGGTGCAGAAAATACTCTTAAGATTATAGAACAACTTTGCTTCAGGTTTTTTCTGACTTTTAATATTTTTATATCAAGATTGTAAAGGTGTGTGCATTTGTCCAGGTATTTAGTTTTACTTTTCACACAAAAAATGTTTATTATGTAAAGCACTATGTCTAAGGCACACCTGTGCAATAATCATGCTGTCTAATCAGCATCTTGGTATGGCACACCTGTGAGGTGGGATGGATTGTCTTGGCAAAGGACAGGTGCTCACTATCACAGATTTAGACAGATTTAGGAACAATATTTCAGAGAACTGGTTATTTTGTGTATGTGGAAAATGTTTCACATCTTTGAGTTCACACCATAAAAAATGGGAGCAATAACAAAAGTGTTGCGTTTATATTTTTGGTCAGTGTATATATATCTCACCTGCCTCTGCTGGCTGTACGTCACTTTCTAAAAGTAACTATTAGCACAACAGCAAGACCCTTTAAATACCTGCAGCAGGAGCTTGAGGACTCAGGGTTTGAAGCACGCTGCCTTTTGGCTTAAGTTCATGCAAAAAAAGAAGCTGTGGTACAGTGGCATTGATCACCAGTTTATGCATGCATTGCAAAAAACAGGCCCCTTAGAAAAAAGTCAAAATTTCCTTAATGACAGGTGAAAATTGTGTGTATTTCAAACTTACCTATAATGTGAAGAACGTTGGACATAGTGGGAGCAGTGATGCTGTGCTTCGGACTGAAGGACGGCTGACATGTCAGGAGGAGACGCGAAGGACTTCACAGACATGGCTATCAAACATTCTACTTCTTTTGTTCAGATTCAACACAAATGCATGTTGAGTCAAAAAGGCTCATCATTCTTTTTGCATGGTGTCTCATCGGGGGAAACTTGGCCTTATCCAAACTCTGATAGAAGTCAGAGAGGGAGAGAAGCTGATGTTGACTCTGCAGAGAATCAGCACAATGCATTTCAATAAGTTCTAACTGTAGATTCTCTTCCACTTCTTCTCCATCCACTAAGAAAGCAGCTTGATTTATTTTTCAATGCCAGAATGATCTTGGAAACACTAGTTGAATTCTGTCATGAGAGATGCGATCACAGACACATATTTCTACCTTTTGGCAGGAAAGAGAACTTTTGGAAAACTAGACTTGATTTCAGACAGTGAGGGGAAGCGTGCAGCATTAGAGTTTTGTAGTTGTGTCTCAAACAGGCGGAGATTTGCACAAAAAATTTGGGCACAGAGGTGTGGAACCCGCCGTTCATTGTCTTGCAGTCTCTTGTTGGGTGTATTCCTATGACGGGTAAAATCCACTAAAAATGCCAGGTCTACCAGCCAAAGAGGGTCACCTAAGGGTCATTATGTTTACAGTTTTTACAACTGTGCTCATGACATCATGCATCTGGATAGTCTTAGCACACAGGGATTGTTGGTGGACAATGCAGGGCATGGAAACAGCCCCACCTCCGGTCTCTTTTATTTTGGCGCACACCATCGATGCTATTCCTTGCTTGTCATCGCCGGGGCTCCATTCGTTGTTGCTCCACATAGCTTATCTATTGTAGTCCCATCTCAGCTTCAAAAATGTCTTTGCCCGTCACCAAGCCTTTCAGGCTCATCATGTCAAGCAGCAAAAATTGTCATCAACTGCTCTCAAAAAGGTTAACAGCTGTGCGGTGTCTGTGACATCTGTGCTCTTGTCACACGCAATCAAGTAAAATTCAAAAGTACAAATATAGTCTCTCAGTTGATCTTTAAAGTTACCAGACGAGTCCTTGATTCACAGAGCCACTGTATTTCTGGACAAACTCTCGTTGTTGAAATCCTATACATTATTTCTGTGATTGATGAGGCACTGCTTTGTGAAATCGCCGTCTGAGAGCGGTTTGCCGTGCTGGGCTATAAATGTAGCAACTTCATACCTTGCTTCAGTCGTTTTTTTCTCCTGTATTTTTTCGGCACGGAACAATTGTTGTTATTGAACTTGCAGGCTCACTACCGTGTGCTTGACTTTCTGTGTTCGTTTGGCACTGATATACAATGTGTTGCTCTAATGTTTGATCTCATAATACAGACAGATGTTATACTCTTTCAATACTGCAACAGATTCTTTGCAAAACCAACAGACACACTTTCTGCTGATATCTTTGAAGAAATACTCAATTTCCCATCGTGTCTGAAATCTTCTGCACCCGTTTTCCATGGTTCTGCCATTTCTGGTGACTCGCTGTAATGGTTTTTCTTTGTTTAATTTATTTTAGTGGGAAAGTACTGTTGGCTCCACCTAGAGGTAAAACTGAGAATAGCAAAAGAGTGGCGCTCAAGCTAAATGGCAACATGGTAAAATTGGTAAAATTCTAAAAAGTAAAATATTAACTTGTCGTTTTAGCCTTTTTGTTTGTAGACTTTTGAGTAATGCAGGGGGAAAAGTTGTTCTCACTGATAGTTTTTCTTGTTTTTTGGCTGATTAAGGAAGCAGGGGGTAGAAGGACTGTGCTGTGATTGGTAGTGAGGTCAAGAGCTGTTTCAGGTAAGTTTGTTCAAATGCTTGTTTCAATCCAGGATGGTAGATAGTTTGACCACAGCTTTACTCATCTGTCTTTCTTGAGCTTCCACACCACCGAGGCCTCCTCAGAGACTTGATCACTGTCTTTTTCTTGCTGTTCTCACTCTCCTGTGAAGGTGACTTGCAGACCTGATCTCCACAAACCCTCCCCTTTGTGTCCTTTGGGTTGTCTTTCTCAGCTCTGCTCCTCCTTCGAGGAGCTTCTATTGTTTTCTCAGATTCTGCTCCTTGCTGCAACTCTGCTGCTCCTATCGTCTCTATTGTGTCTTCACTTTCACCATCAACCATACACTTAATGCTCATAGCAGGTGGACTCATGTCAGGAGCCATAGTTGTGATCAGATTTGCTATAACTGGAGGCTTTGGTGCTCTCATCTTCTTTGAAGAGCGTTTCACAGGTTGTAAGCTGCTCTTGCGCTCCAGATGTTTCTGTATGACTGAGCTCAGCTCTTCTGGGTCTAGAGATGCTCCATAAACATCCCATGTAAGTCCATCTTCATCCCACTGAACCTGCTTCATGCTGCTCCTCCTCCCTAGCTCATCTCTTCCCTCGGGCTGGATCTTCAAACACGATCTCTTCCTCTCGAGATGATGCGAAGACACGGAAGTGGCGTCCAACTCTGGGTTTTCCTCTTGCTTCTGCTTTTCTCCACAGCTGCTTCCAGGAAACATACTGGACGATGGGGAAACCAGGTTAGAGTGAGATCCCACGGGGGACCTCAGGTTCAATCGGGATCCAGGAGGAGACCCCAAGATAGAGTGTGAGCTTGTGTTTGAAGGGGACATGCTTTTCCGGAGGTCACACCAGGAACCTAAAGGGGAGGTTGTCTGCACCGCCACTTCAGCCATTTGAAGCTGGGAGGTCATTGTTCCTTCCTCTCTGTTGCGCTTTAACTTTGCCGTCGTTGCATCCCAGGTTCTATAGCTGCACCTTCTACTCAACAGGGAGTCACTGAAGGATGAAACAATTGATAGTTTGAAACCTTGTTCTGTGGAAATGCTTTGCTTCACCAGCTGCGACCCAACAAGATGACAGCTGGAAGGTTCTTTTGGAATCTCCTGACCTGCTACAGGAGAACTGGTCTCTGAGTTACTCAACATTTCCTGAGAGCTTTTTGCTTTTTCCTCGTCCAATAAGAGGCTGCCATCAGGAGTAGATTGCCTTGTTATTGTGCCATCCACAAAGGATGCAGGATCCGAACACATATCATCATGTGCTGAGCTAACAGGTGATGGGACGGGGGAGGGGAACTGAAACACCAGCCTCTCAGAGGATCCTCTACTCTCTGCGCTGGTCAGCTGAAGGTAAGGTGAGGATCCAGGTAGCTCTTCTGTGCTTAGTCTAAGTGGTGAGGAAGAGGAGATTGAGCAGTTTGTGACTGGCAAAGTGGGAGTGTGGAATGGGAAGACTAAATGGGAGGGTGTGGGTGGGGGAGAATTGATTTTGGACTGGGGAGAGTGGGGTGCGGAGGAGTTGGGGGCCTCCTGGTTGGGACTGTGGTGGCCCGAAGGTTCATCTTTCCACACTACTGTGTCCGGTGTGCTGCTGCCGCTGTGCGTGCTGCCACTGCACCCGCTCCAGCGATTCATGTTGGAGATCCAGCGTCCACTGAGTGGCGGCGGACTGAGCAGGTCCTCGTTTTGGGTGGTGAATGACCGGTTGTTCTGTCTCCATTTGTGATGGCGCAGTTGCTGGAGAGTTGTTACAGAGTTCTGGTCAGAGTGAGTGTTAGTGCTGGAGCTGCGCTTCAGGTCCAGTCTCCTCCATGTGGGGTCTAGCTTATGGAGGGAGCCTGTTGCCATGACAACATCCACAGAGCTTTTAGAGAGGGAGAAGATAGGGGCATGGTCATCCTCATCCCCCGCATGCCCGGCTTGGACTGAAAAACAAGCTGATGGGTAGCTTTCAGATGCGGGACGACAAGATCTCTCCATGACAACGCTGTTAACCTGTATGGAAACAATAAAAAAATCTGATTTTTTTCACCGTGTGAAGCCAAAACAGATTAAATATTTTAGTTTACATTGATATTTCGTGCCATTTTCTTAAACATTTATTGATTTCATTTGCATAAAGGAAAAGTAGGGCCTGAAAACATTGTGGTGAAGCATAAGTGAAATTACTGCAGTTATGAACAGATGAACAGAAATGTGTTTTCATACTAGGATAGTCCAGAAAACTCAGGCTGACTGGATGGGGACTTTAAAAACAAATAATTTGGGTTGGTATTTTTATGCTTCAGTTAGGAAAGCAAATCAAAGACTGAATGAGATGCAACTTCTTGTCCTGTAGTTGCTGCAGGGCTGTAGGGCAACTGCTTTTAGATCTCTATCAGTTGTTCTTTAAAGACCCATCCTGATGAAAATTGTGTTCTTGTGGCACTTGTCTGGTGATGAATGACATATAAAAAGAACATTAAGCTGAAAATTGGAGACTTTTCTCATTATTTTCTCAGATGAAAAAATGCCATTTGGGAAAGCTTGTACATGTGATGTAGAATGTAATGGGCGAGCTATAACCTCCCTGCTCTGCTCCATCCTAAAACATCCATTTGCATCCAATCTTTACTCTCCTTATCTGAGCTGACAATTGAACGGCTGGATAGCCCCGATATTGCTCACCATTTTTTTTGTACTAACCCTTTTGCTATCTTAGATGACCCCACCCTTACTTTGACGTGTTCTCCCTACCATGACAAAGGTGGATAAAGGTGGAAAGATTTAATCTAATCCATGGAAACCAGTGAAGATCACAAATCACTGAAGACAAAAGGTTCAGAGCACTGTCTAGTGGGTCTAGATTGTCACGGTGCCCCCGGCTGGGCCCTCATCATCTCATCCACCTGTTGACAACGGCTGTGCCTCATCAGCGTCATCTGGATCCAGGCTCTTAAGGAGGACCAGGACCTGTACTCGACGCTAGTTCGTTGTACTCCTCGGTGCTTCTCTGGCCACTCATGCACAATCTCGCTCTAGTCACCTTGCTTTGTCTAATCCCTTGTCTGTCTGCCTCTCAGGACTCTCGCTGTCATCTGGACCTACGGTCGTACTCACCTCTCGCTGCCTCTCGTCTTGGCTTCTCGCTGGAAGATCCTCGGACCACGGTGTTCGGCCACAAGAACCTCCAACCAGCTCCTGTGGATTTCCCCTTTGTTAATTCTGCCTCCAGAATTAAAGAAACTTTTGAACTCACCATTCTGTCTGCCGAGTATCCTTCCGGGTTCCAGCATCTGGGTCTGCTAAAGCCTGCTAGCCATGACAGAACGAACTAGCCAGAACTCCGACCCAGCTGACCCGGAAGGACTCCGCCTAGCCATATCCCAGCAAGGTATGTTGCTCTCACGCCAAGCCGATGCTCTCTCGCAAATGTCCGCTACCCAGCAGGAGTTATTTCGTCGGTTGGACAACCTTACGCAAGCCCTCGCCGGAGTTACTAGCCAAGCAGCTAGCACAGCCACTGCGGCCTCCTCGGTTTCCGGTGACCTCACTACCGTCATGTCCGCGTCTCTGGATGAAAACATCCGGTCACAACCCGAGCCGTTTCATGGCGACGTGGAGGCCTGCGGCGGATTTCTGCTACAATGTCGTCTGATTTTCCAACAGTCACCCAGGTACTATCAGTCCGATCAACGGAAAATTTCCCTAATTGTCAATTCACTCCGCAGCAAGGCTCTGCAGTGGGCCCAAGCTTTTCTGGCTGCTAACCCTGTCTCACATCTCCCCTTTGAGCGGTTCATCGGAGAATTTCGGCTTGTATTCGATCAGCCACGGAAGCAGGAAGAAGCCACCCGGCGGTTATTAAGCCTCAAGCAGCGTAACCGACCGGTGAGTGATCACATCATTGACTTCCGCATCTTAGCGGTCGAGGCTGGCTGGCCCGATATCGCGCTCAAGGGGGTGTTCTATCAATCATTGAACGATAAGATTAAGGACCATCTATGTACTCAACCGGAGGCCGACAATTTCGAGGAGCTGGTTACCGCCGCCCTCCGTTCCGACATACGGATTCGGGAACGTCAAGCAGAACGGAGTTGTGTTAACCGGCGTCCACCTTCAGGAACCTTTCTTCACTCTCCTCAATACCACCCACAGCCATCTGTCGGCGCAGAACACTTCAACCTGCCGTCTGAGGAACCGATGCAGATTGGACATTCAAAGCTCTCACCTGAGGAGAGGCTCAAGCGCCGTAATGAAGGGTTGTGTTTTTATTGTGGGGACTCTGGTCATGTTGTCTCTCAGTGCAAGAGCCGTTTAAACTCCAGAACCCCTCGCTAAGAGACAGGTCGCGAGGGGACCCGTCTGAAAGTAAGCCTTTCTTGTTCATGCCTGTCAAGTTTCCAAGTATTAATCAAGTTCATGAATGTTATGCCCTCATAGACTCTGGAGCTGAACACAGCCTCATCGATTCTGGTCTGGTTCACCAACTCGGATTACCTGTCGAGCCTCTCGCCGCCCCCGTAAAAGCCGCCGGGTTAGGAGGGAAGTTGTTGTCAAAAATCACTTCCCGCACCGAACCCATACAGCTAATCACGTCCGGTAATCATCGTGAGTACCATCAATTCTTTATTACCGACTCTCCTCAAACTCCCGTTATCTTAGGATTTTCCTGGCTACAGTTACATAACCCACAAATTAATTGGTCTACCTCTCGGATCACCAATTGGAGCACATATTGTATGGCGAATTGTTTACACTCGGCCCTTCCCACTACCGCCTCGATTAAACTTCCCGAAAATGAAGACATTGACCTTGTTAAGGTGCCATCATGCTACCACGACCTAAAATCCGTTTTTAGTAAATCCAAGGCGTGTGCGTTACCACCGCACAGACCCTACGACTGTGCTATAGAACTTCTCAACGGTACCTCCCTCCCCAAGGGGAAGTTATACAATCTATCCGGTCCAGAAAAACTCTCCATGGAGAATTACATTCAGGAAGCCCTATCTCTTGGGCACATCCGACCTTCTTCCTCTCCTGCGGGAGCCGGGTTCTTCTTCGTAAAGAAGAAGGACGGATCCCTCAGACCTTGCATTGATTACCGTGAACTCAACCAAATAACTGTAAAGGACAAATACTCGCTTCCTCTTCTCAATTCCGTCTTTGATTCTGTCCAGGGGGCTACCATCTTTACTAAATTAGATCTCCGGAACGCCTACCATCTGGTTAGGGTCCGGGAGGGGGACGAATGGAAGACGGCTTTCAACACCCCCCTTGGACATTTCGAATATCTAGTCATGCCTTTTGGCCTCACCAACGCCCCCGCCATTTTCCAGCGTTTGGTAAATGACGTCCTTCGTGATTTTCTCAACCGTTTTGTTTTCATCTATCTTGATGACATTCTGGTCTATTCCTGCAATCCCACCGAACATCGCCACCACGTCAGGCTGGTTCTCGAACGGCTTTTAGAAAACCGACTGTTTGTAAAAGCCGAGAAATGTGAATTTCACGCTGACACTGTCTCGTTCTTGGGGTACATCCTCGAGGCTGGCAAAATCAAACCCGATCCGGCCAAAATCCAAGCCGTCTCCGAGTGGAGTATCCCTGAAACTCGGAAAAAATTACAGCAGTTTCTGGGGTTCTCAAATTTCTACCGGCGTTTCATTCGTAATTACAGCCAAATCGCCGCCCCTCTCACTCGTCTCACTTCTGTCAAGATCCCTTATGTCTGGAACACTGCCGCTGACTCCGCTTTCACTCGACTCAAGGAACTGTTCACCTCGGCGCCCATTTTGATCCAACCTGACATCCACAGACAGTTTACGGTGGAGGTTGACGCCTCGGACTCTGGTGTGGGGGCCGTGTTGTCCCAGCGTGACCCAACATCGGGCAAACTCAAGCCATGCGCCTTCTTTTCCAAAAAATTAAACCCTGCAGAACAGAATTACGACGTCGGCAACCGTGAACTATTAGCCATCAAGCTGGCTCTGGAGGAGTGGAGACATTGGTTGGAGGGGGCCGAACAACCGTTTATTGTATGGACTGACCATAAAAATCTGGCGTATCTACGCTCTGCGAAGAGACTGAACTCCAGACAAGCTCGCTGGTGTCTTTTCTTCGATAGGTTCAATTTCACCATCACTTACCGCCCAGGCAGCAAGAACGGCAAACCTGACGCCCTGTCTCGTAAATATTGCACCTCGGATGATGACACCACTCTCCCGATCATTCCTGACTCCTTCTTTGTGGGCAACCTCACCTGGGACGTAGAGACCCAGCTCCTTCAGGTCCAAGGTGAGAAACCCGACTCCGTTACCTGTCCCCCTGGCACTCTGTTTGTTCCGGATAGGCTCAGGTCCGATGTCATCACCTGGGGTCACAGCTCCAAGGTCGCCTGCCATGGGGGTGTGCGCCGGACCCTTGCACTCCTCAGACGACGGTTTTTCTGGCCTTCCATGGACACGGATGTGCGGCAGTACATCGCCGCCTGCTCCACCTGCGCTAGAGCCAAGACCTCCAACTCGCCTCCTGCCGGCCATCTCCAGCCTCTGCCTGCGCCTCACCGACCCTGGTCCCACATTGCCATGGACTTCGTCACAGGCCTGCCACCCTCGCATGGGTTTACTGTCATACTTACCGTTGTTGACCGTTTTTCCAAGGCTGCTCAGTTCATTCCGTTGCACCAACTCCCTTCAGCTACTGAAACTGCCAACCTCTTAGTCAATCATGTTTTCCGTCATCACGGCATCCCTGTTGATATTGTGTCTGACCGCGGTCCTCAGTTCACTTCACAGGTTTGGACGGCTTTCTGCTCCGCCCTCGGAGCATCTGTCAGTCTCACCTCTGGATACCACCCGCAATCTAATGGCCAGGCAGAGAGGGCTAATCAGGAGTTGGAGGCAACCCTCCGTTGTCTGGCGGCGCAAAATCCGGAGGACTGGTCAGATTACCTCGTCTGGGTGGAGTATGCGCATAACAACCACCCGGCCTCGGCTACAGGCATGTCCCCATTTGAGGCCTCATTGGGGTATTCTCCACCTCTGTTCCCCTCACAGGAGCTCGATCTGGCGGTACCTTCGGTCCAACTCCACCTGCAGCGCTGTCAGGACGTTTGGCGCCAGGCCAGGGCTGCCCTCCTCCGAACTGCTGAAGGTAACCGCCAGATCGCAAATCGTCACCGGACTGTCAGTCCTACCTATGTGCCGGGACAGCAAGTGTGGTTGTCCTCCAAAAACATTCCGCTCCAGGCCACGTCCCGGAAACTGGCACCACGTTTCATTGGCCCATTCCCCGTAGAGCGCGTCATCAACCCCACCTGTGTCCGTCTGAAACTTCCTGCTGCGCTCAAAATCCATCCATCGTTTCATGTCTCTCAACTCAAGCCTGTCCGCCAAAGCCCCCTTTGCCCGCCGTCCGCTTCCCCACCACCCGCCCGGCTCATCGACGGCGCCCCGGCTTACACCGCCAGCCGGGTTTTGGACATTCGGCGCCGGGGTCGTGGATACCAATACCTGGTGGACTGGGAGGGCTACGGCCCGGAGGAGCGGTCGTGGATTCCCCGCTCGTTCATCTTGGACCCCTCCCTCATCGAGGATTTCCTCCGGGCCAACCCCGATCGCCGTCCTGTTCCGCCTGGAGGCGGTCGTTTGAGGGGGGGTACTGTCACGGTGCCCCCGGCTGGGCCCTCATCATCTCATCCACCTGTTGACAACNTATCCTTCCGGGTTCCAGCATCTGGGTCTGCTAAAGCCTGCTAGCCATGACATAGATGACCCAACTCCCAATGGTAAAGTACCTAGGATAGCACAAGGGCTAATAATGTTAGGTTGGGGATGTTAGGGACTGTAAGCTAGCAGGAGAGAGTGTAAACACAGGGATGATGGGAAGTAGGGGTGGATTTACTCTGCTCCAACAGTCACACCCCACAACTAAAAGGTGAATTCTTAACGAACTACTGCCGCTCTGCAGCAACTATGTCCCAGAAAATAACAGTTTTCAGGTTAAAATAGTCATAATGATATTCAAACAACCTCTGGAAATGTTTTCATGACTGAGCTGTATGTTCAGAGTTATCTGGTCCTCCTTTAACACTCTGTCTGTGTTAAATTTAGCATAACAGCGTTACCCAAATGTCTTGGTTCACTTGCAAGTGAACTTTTTTGTAAATTTCAGCAGATCAAACTGCAGATGTAAACAAATATCTTTAATGTAAAATGAGTTTAAAAAGACCCCACAATGCAAAGGAATTGAAATAGCTTCTTGATATATAGTCAGAGAACTATGACCAACCTATGTTCTTTAGTATTTCCCCCCTTGTTATCTTGTACAACCCCGAACGAGCTGCTGTTGTAGCTGTGAGACATACAGGCATTTTTCTCCACTTAAAGTGAAACAAAGCACCAAAATAAGGTATAAAAGTCCTCTGGCAAAAACTGCAAATCCAAGCAGAGTGTTCTATGTGTTTGCTGAGCTTCTGGTCAACTAAGCCTCCTGGGGTGTTCATCTCTAAGTACTTTGCTTTGTTCATCAGCTTGCAGCTAACTCTCTTTGTGGTTCAACTCTAAAGCCCTGTAATTCCAGTGGAAGCATCACAATCGTCTGTCGGCTAATTCATCCCTGCAAGACCTTTCAATGATGAAAATATTACATCCATCCAAAGTTGCATGAAAGATTGAAATTTCTAGATATTTTCTCTAGAAATTTTGATCAAAGTCCACTCTATTTTGCAAACGTTGAAGCATGCACGCACAAAACACACTCACACACCTACACGCACGCACGCACACACACACACACGCACAGGCTCTCCCAGATTAACAAAATGGGATTACTCAATCCAGATTACCTGATTATTGAGACAAAACGAAGATTAATAGAGACAGGTTTAACTCTCCTGTTTGGGCATTGGTTGGAGGAGAACTGCAGCAATTTAGGAAATAATAAGATACATACAAAGATTTCTTGTCTTATTTTTTAAGTCTCTGAATCCTCTGTGAATCTAGTTAGAGTTTTAGTTGGCTATTTTTCGGAAAATGAAACATCTTCCCTCTTCAGGGTTACTGAATCATCCATAAATCTATTTGTAAATTGGCTAATTTACTTGTTGAAGATACCTATATTGTAATTTATCATTAATTGGTCTGAACTGGGAAGAGCTCTCAAAATACTTTGATCAGTGTTCACGAACATTAACACATCCGATCCAAAGGAAACAAACTTCTTACCTGAAGTGTGGCCAGTCGTGTCCTGTTTTGACCTTTGCTCCGCCACAAAGCAGCGGCCTTTAAATAGTGACTCTCCTTCTTCACTGCATTCCTTCTTCTCTTCCTCCACGTTCTTTGATAGAGCTTCTTTGGAGTTTTTCTTAATCAGCCATAGGTGAAGTTTTTAGTGTTCTCCCCTGTGTTTTGTTCCGCCTTTGTAGGGCCCCATCCGATGCAAGCATTTGTTGGTGTCTTTTTGTTGTGAAGTGCGAGGTGTGGTATGTTCATGTGTGACAGACAGAGGGCAACATCTCTGCCCCTTCAGCCCGGAGGATTACTGGTCATCTTATTAGCTACTGTCCAATCCAGTCTGGCTGCTTGGATGCATGTGTTTGTAAGAGAGCAGTGGGTGGACGACTGGCTTATGAGTATTTTGATTTGGATTAAAGATCAGGTCAGCTGTCAGGAACCACACTGCTCAGATTTCTCTGCAGATGTCACCAACACTTTTTTAGCTGTTGCTTGTGACCAATAAACAGATCATTTCAGTTGCCTTACCACTGCCAGGTAGAAGTTTTTTTTTTTCAATGGTGCAAATGATACCACTCTCTTCACTGGCTGCTTGTGTCTTTTAAAATCATTTTTAAGATTTACTAATTCAAATTCTGACTGGATCACCTTCAGAGCCCTGAGAAACAAATGCACCTCTTTGACTCGGAAAACTAAATCTGACTTCTACATAAATTCTATTTCAACAAATCTTAAAAATCCCACTAAATTCTGGAAACAAATCAAAATGCTAACTGGACACAATGTGAAATCAACTACACCTGCAAACCTTGTAGTGAACTCTGTTGCCATACAACAGAAAGAGGAAATTGCAAAACAATTTAACAAACATTTTACTTCAGTGGGCTTAGCTCCTCTTTTATCTTCACCAGTGTCTGGTCATTCAGATCCTCTACCCGCTTCCTCTATTACAGCATCTTCTGCATCTTCTCATGCAATCAAATTTGTCATCCAACCAATTTCCAATTCAGAGTTGTTACAGTCTCTGAAAGCCATTGACCCAAAAAAATCTCCTGGTCCAGATGATCTAGACCCCTACTTCTTAAAACTTGCAGCTGATTTTATTGTTGAACCCATCGCCCATATTTTAAATCTAAGTATTCAGTCAAACATAATTCCCAAAGTCTGGAAGGCAGCTCATGTTCTCCCTCTCTTGAAAGGTGGAGATCAATCTGAGCTAAACAACTACAGACCCATCTCCAAACTATCAGTTCTTGCAAAAATTCTAGAATCCCATGTAAACTCTCAACTAAAACTCTTTTTAGCATCTAACTCGGTTCTATGTGAGACTCAGTCAGGTTTCAGATCAGGCCACAGTACTGTAACAGCTGCTGTATCTGTAACAAATGACATCATCAATGCCCTAGACAAGAAATTGCACTGTGCAGCCCTATTTGTGGACTTATCTAAAGCCTTTGATTTTGTAAACCATCAGTTTCTACTACAAAAGCTAAGTCTTATTGGTATAGGTGATTCTGCTATTGGGTGGTTTAGAAACTATCTCTCACAGAGAACCCAGTGTGTGATTGTTGAAGATGTAAAATCAGACTTCATGAACATCAATAGTGGAGTCCCACAGGGATCCATCTTAGCTCCTATCCTGTTCACCATCTTTATAAATGACCTGGGTAGTCATTTGCCAAATGTTAAATTCCATCTCTATGCAGATGATACCATCATTTACACAGTTGCTTCTTCAGTCCATCTTGCTGTAGACGAGCTTCAGGAAGCCTTCAATAAACTTCAGTATTTTCTTCATCAATTACAGTTGACCCTAAATGCTAAAAAGACACAATTCATGATATTTTCCAGGTCTCGTTCACATGATGTACTGAAGGCTGATATTCATACTTTGGAAGGGGTGGAAATTGAAAAAGTGTCCTCATATAAATATCTGGGTGTGTGGATTGATGACAGACTATCTTTTACCTCTCACACTGACCACTTGCTAAAAAAGCTAAAAGCACTTCTGGGTTTCTACTACAGAAATAAATCTTGTCTAAGCCCAGGTGTGAGGAAAAGACTTGTTCAGAGCACTTTCCTCCCAATTTTGGATTACGGGGACATTCTGTACATGAATGCTGCCTCGTCAACTCTCCGTAGTCTGAACACAGTTTATCAAAGTGCCTTGCGTTTTATCACAAACTCTGCATACAGAACCCACCATTGTGAACTGTACTCTCTGCTCTCTTGGTCTTCACTCAAAGTCAGGCGACAGAAACACTGGCTAATATTCACCTATAAGGCCATTCTCGGCAAACTACCTCAATATCTGTGCCGTCTTCTTTCTCCTGTTAACAACATATATAACTCTCGTTCCTCACTCAAATTGCTTCTTTATGTCCCTAGATTCCTCAGTGAATTAGGAAAAACAGCCTTTTCCATTGCTGCTCCGCTTTCCTGGAATAATATTCAAAACTCTCTGCATTTAAGTGACCTTATTCCCTTGAATTGTTTTAAAGCAAAACTTTCTGAGCTTTTAAAAGAAACATGCACATGTCACCCTTGACCTATCTGTACAACTTTTAATTAACCTATTAGTCATTGTCCTACTGTTCATCTCAATTTGAATTGCATTTTATTGTAATGTATTTTTATATTTCAGTTGTTTTAACTGTATTTTATTTTGTATTGATGCCTTTTGGCCCAGGTCTTCCTTGAAAAAGAGATGCAGTCTCAATGGAACTTCCTGGTAAAATAAAACAAAATAAAATAAAAATAAAGACTTCTGAATGGTCTGTCACCTCTGTATTTCTCTGAGCTGTTACATGTTTATCGTCCACGTCAAGTCCTAAGATCTGAAGATCAAATGCTTTTAATGGTTCCCTGGACTCGGCTTGTGACTCGGGGAGACAGAACCTTTTCAGTTGCAGCTCCCAAACTCTGGAATACACTTCCCTTTTCTGTGAAGTCTGCCAGAATCGTAGGTAATTTTAAGACACTTTTAAAAAACTCGTCTTTTTACTCAAGCTTTTAACTCCGGTGAGCAGATTTCGGTGAGCTTGTTAATTTTAATCTTTTATTGTTTTGTATCGTTTTATTGTTTAATTGGTTTTATTAACTCTCAATCGTATCATATTGTTTCTGAATGTATTTGATTTTATGTTAAGTACTTTGGTTGCCTCTGCCAAAGAACACCTGTTCATTGGGGAGGCAAAAACAGGCCCCTTACAGATAAGTCAATTTTTATTTTTTACAATTTTTGTAAATACTTTTTTTTTACCTGCCGGTGCGGTAAGAAAAATTGTCTTACCAAGAATTCTTAAAAAAAGAAAAAAAAAAGAAATACATGTGATCAAGTTAAGATTAAGGTTACTTAATAAGATCGTTTTTTCTTGCAAGACAGAATATAAGACAATTTTTCTTTAATTAAGGGTCTTTTTGCTTTCTTATGTTTTTGTTTTGCTGCATTGATGTTGCCTTTTGAAAGTTAGATCAAATAAAATGCAGTTTTTAGCCAAAACCTGTGTCGTTTTCTATGACATTATTCTCCAGAGCGGCAGGAGTTCCTCAGAAATTCCCCTCTGACTTGGCGCAGAGTAAGCCCGCCCCCCCTTATTTGTCTGGTTACATTCTGTCCCCCAAGCAGAGCCCCTCACACCCCGACCAAAATTTACTGGTGCGACAAAAATGGTAAGCAATGTAGGAGCTATTCAGTTGTCCAGCTCAGACAAGGAAAAATAATGGAATACATGGATCTGATCGTTTACAAGTGGATGCATCGGAATGGAGCGGAGCAGGGGGCTGTCATCTCTATGTCACAGCTGCAGGCTTTTTCAAATGGCATTTTTCCATCTGCTTCTGATTCACAATATTTTGAATAAAGAAATACTTGAAAAACAGTTTTAATTTTAACTTTCTGTAAAAATATGTCATCCATCATGAAAAAAATGCCACAAGCACGTGTTAAAAATGTGTTTGTTAATGTGTTAAAAAAGTTATTGTCAGAAGAGTGGGTTGAAAAGCACATACTAGCAAAATACAGTTTGATTTTAAAAAGAAGGTAAATGGTTAAATTTTGCTGTTTTCGTTTGAAAATGCACTGACTCTGGTTGTGCATAAATAAATAAACATCCATTGATGATTTCATCTACATTTTCTGTGACAAAGGGGTCGGTCAGTCAGCAGACGTGAACCCTCTAACCCCGCTGTTGTTTAGAATGTAGAGGGGCCTGGAAGGTGTTAGTGATTTAATCCCAACTAACCAGCATCACCCTTAAGAGATCATGGTTAAACTGAGTCACTAGGGGCCCCACAGTGAAAGAAAAAAACACAGGTGGGCCCCAGTTGGCTAATCCGGCCTCCCTCAGTGACCCTGACCCTAACTGGAATGTGCACAATGTCGGCTCTTTGTTCCCACTGAGACGCATGACAATGCCAACTTACACATATAGATCTGCAGCTTTTTTGGCACATTGGATCAAATGGATAGAGCATAGTTAGGTGGTTTTCAAGCTACATTTTTACACCTATTGGTATCACGACAAAGCACTTTTACAGCCATTTAGTATAAAAGGGTTATGAGAGAACCAACTGGAGGAGACTGGAGTCACAAAAAAAACGTAGACCAAAAAAAAAAGAACTGGACTTGATTAAACTAAACGTGAAATCCATGAAGTGTGGCGATAAAAAAGAATGAGAAAAGTCAGGATCTAATGGAATTGCAACATCATAAACCAGGTTTAAAAAAAAGGACTTGTCCAGTTCTGCTTTTTCCCAGTTTCCAAATTACTTTAACTTTGTTTGAAGCATCAAAAGTGAGTAGTTATGAAAGCATGATGTTTAATTTTGCAAGAAAATTTGTGTTTCTTATCTGGGCACTATGTAAAAATGTACTCATTGAGACAATTTAGATTCAGAAAATACATTCCAAAAAATAAAGACAGTAAACACAATTATCTATTTACCGTGAATTCAAAGTTTAAACCAGGAGTCTGCAGCCTTCAACACTTAAAGTTATACTTCACTCTTTAGACAAAGATGACACTGATTTGTGTGTATGTTATTGTTACTATAATGAGAAATATAAAAGAATTGTTTTTTTACATAAATAAACATAAACATAGAGGAAATAGCCTTTTTTCCAAACAGGAAATATGTATGTATAACTTTTGACAGACGTTCACATGACTTCCTTTCAAAATAAAAGAGAACCAGTGCCACAAAGAATCATCTCAATGCAGCAAATGCATAATGTCACAAAAACGTTTATTGTGTCGTTTGCAGGGCATTCAGTGAGACATTTTTAAATATAAGTAACCAAAACCATAGGAAAGACTTAAAAACCTTTATTTAAAAAAAAATACACTTGATATCCAGTGTGCCTTAATTTTGGTTGTCCTTAATGACCTCGAATTGTTTTTTGTGTGGGACATAGCACACAAAACTCTGTTGAACCCTTGTGCTATCCTAAGCACTTTAACATTGGGAGTTGGGTCATATAGACCCACTAGTCAGTGCTCTGAACCTTTTTTCTTCAATGATTTGTCATCTTCACTGGTGTCCATGGATTACATGAAATCTTTCCACCTTTATCCACCTTTGTCATGGTAGGGAGAACACGTCAATGTAAGGGTGGGGTCATCTAAGACAGCACAAGGGTTAAAATGTTTTAGTACGACCTGTGATGCGGCTCAGGTTGTAGACCTCTGTTTTAGACAATTAAATAAGCATTTAGTTAAAAGCAATATTGAAAAGATCCACTTACCTGTAGATCGCTGTTGGGTTTTTAGCAGCAAAGAACAGTTTCGTTCTGTGAGAACACAAGTGTTGATGCAGATTACAGCCTGGTGAGAAAAAAAACAGCTGTGTCCCTCTCACAGTGGTCTGGGTTTCAAACTGTGGAAGGTAACAACCAGCTGGAAATTGTACTTTTAAATAGATTGTCTCATAAATCTCATAAGAGAAGCTGTTTTAATTTGATTACTCATGGCTGGTAAGTAGAACTTTTAGTAGTATTTTCTGAAATATGCCTGTGCGAGCTTCAGCTGAGCGCTTGTTCAGACCAGATGCTGCTGCTGGCTGCTGGACTGTCTGTGGGTCTGCTGGTGTTCTGCTCCTGGAGGAAGAAGACCCGGCAGAGTCAGTACCAGGAGCTGTTCTCTGTGGTGCCGTCTGTTCCTGCAGGCCCTGCTCCACTCATCCTGGTGTCTCAGGGTTCCTGGACATTGTAGGTGCTAAACTCTAAATATTTTCACTCAATTAACAAAATAGAATCTTTTATAACAACATGATCCTGATTCTGGTATGAAATCAAATGTTTAATGTATATTTGAAGTCATTTGAGATTTGTGAGCAGAGAAAAGTTTCATCTAAGACACATCAATTCAAAAAGCGACAAAAATAAATGTGAATAACTCTCACTTATCAACTATCTTTGTTTAATGTTTTGGTGTCATAGGCCCAGTGACATCCCTTTCACAATTCCTCCTCGCTTCATCCCACAAAGCAAAAAGGATTTAAAAAATGATGAGCTGGAGGCTGCAGAAGGTCAGGAAATTCAGAAGACTGAGACCCAGCAAGACATCCTGGCTCATCGCGGGTCATTATCTGTGAGAGGTGCTTAGTATGTCATCAGTTTTGGCTGTTTTTCTAATGCAACTTCAAAGGCTGGCAAAGTGTAAACCTCTGAGTTATATTGTTAATAGATGGTTTCCTAAAGTCCTGCTTCTGCTTAGGTTGATTGTCTCTAGCAGCTCTGTTAGCTCCGCCCCACTTCTGATCAGCGTGTTAGCGTTGCTTGTTTGATATGTTTGTGCTCCTGCGATGAAGTAACCCTGAGCCAAAAGCATTAAAGCGCTAAATGATAATATCAGGTGTAATTAAAACAGCTTAACTGTTAACCATCTATTCAAAGATAATAAATGTATTATTTTGTATATTTATGATCATTTTTTCACATTTGTGAACACCAGAATATTTACCAGGATTTCTCTATTTCTATGAACAGTTCCATTATGGTAGGACTGTGAGCTAGTGGAGGTTTTACACACGTTATTTAAGGATTTGGATGGAAGAACTAACTCTAGACTCGTAAACCTTGTGCTATCCTAGGCACTTTAACATTGGGAGTTGGGTCATCTAGACCCACTAGACAGTGCTCTGAACCTTTTTTCTTCAATGATTTGTGATCTTCACTGGTGTCCATGGATTACATGAAATCTTTCCACCTTTATCCACCTTTGTCATGGTAGGGAGAACACGTCAATGTAAGGGTGGGGTCATCTAAAATAGCACAAGGGGTTAATAAAGACCCACTCTGATAAAAAAAAGGTGTTTTTGGTATTTCTAACATGTTCTTGTGGCATTTTATGATGATGGAGGACATATATAAAGAAAATAAAGCTTAAATTTGCATTTTTTAAATACTTCTTCATTCAAATCGCTGTGAATGCTCAATACCAATATCCTAGCAAACATCACACTTTTTCTTTTTTTTTTAAATTTTGCCTAAAACAGCATGATCATAATTAAAAGACCACGAAAATGCTATGAAAATAGGTCAAAAGAGGATTAGAGTGGGACTTTTAAGAACCGACAGTACACTCCACTGGGCCAGACTGTGAACATCTGAGTGTATTTTTAAATCTTGCTCTTTGTTTAAGATGCTGCATCTGATACTTAAACAAAAAAATGCTAAAAATGCTAAAATTTTAATCTCATTTTCGGAAATTCTTGTTCTCATTCTAGAAAAATGGCCACAGCAGCCTCATAATTTAATCCCAACAGACAACTTTCCAGTGTATCCTCTCACTCAAGTATAAATCTCTTTGAGTGTAATCCATCAGATAATACAAGTGTTTATCATTTGATACAATTTACATTCCGACCAAATTTAGCTAGCTTAACCCTTGTGCTATCTTAGATGACCCCACCCTTACATTGACGTGTTCTCCCTACCATGACAAAGGTGGATAAAGGTGGAAAGATTTCATGTAATCCATGGACACCAGTGAAGATCACAAATCATTGAAGAAAAAAGGCTCAGCGCACTGTCTAGTGGGTCTAGATGACCCAACTCCCAATGTTAAAGTGCCTAGGATAGCACAAGGGTTAAAGATAAAATAAATCACAACAAACCCTTTCTATAGAGTTCTATCGCATTCTTCTTCAAGGTTGGTACCCTGTGGGGTCTGTGCTGACAGGCCTGTACTCTGTCAGTGCTCTAAACGAGGTGGTGGCCCCGCCTCCTGGCATGGCTACTCGTCTCCTCTTCTCTGTGGAGTACCGACACAGCAGCGAGCAGCTTGTGGTCTTCCTGCTCCGCCTTGGAAACCTCCCTCCCCGTTTCCACTCCAACGCGACTCTAGTGGAGCTGCGACTTCTGCCAGATGACCGGCGACCCCGTCAGGCGAAAGGTCGAGGGACAGGACCTGACCCAGAGTTCAACGATTTCTTTGTTTTCCAGGCAAGCACATGAGATGAAACGCAAGGTTGAATCAGAGAAAGTTTTATATTTCTGGGATATTGTTTTAAAAAAGTCATTTTCACCTAAAATTATATTAAAGGTGGATTTCTACTTCACATAAAGAACCAGAGCAATAGTCTCTGTGGCCATTGACCACATTTCAAAAGATTTAAATCGAATAATAATAGTTGCAAGTTTCAGACGATGGGCTGGAAAAACTACACAAGCAGCACTGCAAGACAATGTTGACATCACATCTGTGACGTCAGACTTTTCTGTGCTATTCTCCTGACTCTAAACGCACTATATCCTCATGATGCTATGTTATGTTTTTGGTAAATATGGCACTAAATAACATTGCATAGCAGAAAAGAAGGTTTTTGAAGCATTTTGTGCATGTTGTGGAATTGCATTTGTGCAGGTGTCAGGAGTGTGTGCGCAGGAGAGCACCCTTAGTGTTTGTGTGCTGAGCCGTGAGCCCGATGGGAAGCGTCACGCGGTGGGCAGGGTGCTTTTCCCTCTGAAGGGGGAGCTAGGGCTGGCTGGCAGGGTGCTGTGGAAAGACTTGGAGCTGGAGGACGATGTGCAGGTACACAGAAACTCGTGTCCATCCTGTACCCAAATACGTGACCCCACAAGCTTATAAACGTCTGATCCCATCAGTGCTCGGAGCTGGGGGACGTCCAGGTTTCTCTGTGCTACAGTTCCTCTCAGCAGCGCCTCTCAGTGGGAGTTTTGCGAGCCAGAGGCCTCCAACTGTTAACAGATGCAGGTGTGTTTGTCCAAAAATCTGAATCTGTTTTCTTTTTTAAAACCCTTGTGCTATCCTAGGCGCTTTAACATTGGGAGTTGGGTCATCTAGACACTCTAGACCAGGGGTGTCCAAATCCAGGCCTCAAGGTCCGGCAACCTGCTGGTTTTCCAGAAACGTTGCCTCATCTGCTGTTGATTACCTGGATTGGGTGTGTTTAGCCAATTAGGAGCTTCAAAGGCATGTTGATTGGAAAACATATAGGACACTGGCCCTTGAGGCCTGGAATTGGACACCCCTGCTCTAGACAGTGCTCTGAATCGTTTATCTTCAATGATTTGTGAAACTCACTGGTGTCCATGGATTAAATGAAATCTTTTCACCTTTATCCACCTTTGTCATGGTAGGAATAACACGTCAATGTAAGGGTGGGGTCATCTAAGATAGCACAAGGGTTAAAATGTTTGATTAATTACTGGAGTTTTATGATAAAAATGTTAATAACATTATCTCATTTTTCTTTCATCTCCCGCCACTTTCCAAAAAAAAAAAAAAGTAAAAATATTTGCGAATGATTTTCTATACTTTTGAAGCGAATTGTGGTAGACCGAGCAGTAAAAGACAAGGACAGCAAAATAGTTTTATCAAAAATGTTCTAATTTATTTTACAAAGGTGTAGATGGGCAAAAATGGGCCCTTAAAAGAGGTCAAAGTAACAAAATTAACTCAAGCTTTTAAATGTAACAGAGGACAACTGAACAAACAAACTTAATCAAACTGACCTTCCTAATTGGAAACACAAGGGAACATATATAGTGGCTGATCAAACCAACTAGACACACAAGGGGGAACTTAAAATGACTAAGACAAAATACAGAGAACAAACTAAACTAAAGTCCAACCTATAGTAAATTAACATACACAAATGAATGAAAATAAAGAACATCAAAATAGAAACTAAAGGAAAGAAACACAGAAAGAGTTCCTTGTCCACTGGGAGATGGTTCAGTCCAATTAGCTGCCTGCTGAATATAAGGCCTCTGCTGACTGGCATGCATTGTTGTGTCAGGCCTGACTTGATGGTTCCAGCAGCAGATGGCAGCAGCAGCAACAATGGTTCCCTCAGCACTGGTAACTCAAAACATAACATCAAATTAATAAAGCAAATAATAAAGTAAACTGAAACATGTTAATAAATTTTATTATCAAATGTGTGTTATTTGTGGAAAAGAAATCTAAAAGTATATGCAAACAATAAAGTGAACAGATATGTAGGGTGTGGTGCAGGAGGTTACTGCCCTGATGGTGTGGCAGCGTAGGCAGCCATCACACGAATGGTTCTAACGCATTCTACGTTTTTTTCCTAGGTGTGTGTGTGCAGGTGGGCCTTCAGTTACACTCTCGAGTGATAAAAACGAAGCGCAGCTGTGAGGTGAACGAAGGACCTGACCCTTTCTTCAACTACAAAACAACTTTTAAACTGAAGCTGCAACATCTGGATGAAGCTTGTCTGAGGTTTGAGATACAGCAGCCCAACAAAAGCCACTCAGGTCAGTGTTTTATGTTTGCTAGTACACCTCCGTCAATATATTTTATGTACTTTTATAATTCTTTACTTTAATGTGGTTACATATTTATGTGTGTGATGCTTCTAGAGCTTCCATACCAGCTGGGGGGGCTGGTGTTAGGTCCATTTATGTATGCCAGGGGTCCTCAGCTTCAGCACTGGATGGACATGGTGAATCCTGCACAGGAGCCGGTCAAACTATGGCATGGGCTGGGCAGGGCCGCCTGACGTCCCCCAGCCAGACGCACAGGACGTGCACAGAAAAAAAGGAAAAAAAAAAGAAAAGCCTGATGTTTGAATGTTTTTTAGAGGTTAGGACTGACTAGCTGTTGGTTTGCATCCATACTTGAGGAGAGCAAGTTTTAACCTTTACTTTACCGTTAAAATGTGGTTGTAAAAGAATAAAAAAAAGCTTTTTAGCTTGTCTTGTCACATCTGAGTTGTGAATTGTATCATCATTTTTTATTCTCCTTATATTAAACAGACTCATCATTAATGTTGTGTAATATTAAACTTCTTCAATACGGAATTTCTTTTTTCCGTATTGCTCCATAAATATTGTTGCATTCAATAAATTGTTCCTTGAAACATGACAACCATGATGTCACTCTTGAAATGTTCTCCAAATCTTTAAAAAAAGGTAAGTAGCATTGCAACATCACTGCAGTGTGGTGACTCAAAAGTGTCTTTCTGCAGGAGCTAAAGTAAATATGCTCTTTTCAAATTCAAACAGGACCATCAAGTCGGCAAACACACATGATTGTGCTGATTTGATTGATGAACGTCTGCAGATTATTGTGTGCGGTGTTAAATTAACCCTCAGATACGGCAATTAATGAAAAGTGCAGTAAAACAGAAAATGTAATGATCTGCTGTGGGAAGAAAAAAAAGAATTAATTGTTAAATATTTATCTAAAAAAAAGTCTATATTCTGAGGTTCGGTGGGTGAAGTTAGATCTTCATCCAGAATAAGGAAACTTTGTGGCCAGACCACTTTAAGGTGAAAAACAAGGTTTGATAAAGACTAATGCAGCTGGATGCAGACTTTGGTGGAAGTTCTCCAGTAGGTTTTTCAGATGTGCAATCTAAAGGTGGTGTTGACAGCTTTAGGTTGCTGGTAAGACTTATAAATGATAATTTTCCAACCTAAGATGGAAAGCTACAATATTTAGAGGGCAGCAGAGTTGGAATTTACACCAGAGAGAAAAAAAGGATGTCACAGATAAAATTATAAAAAGAAAAATCTCTTTTTGTCAAAACAAACTTATGGAGATTATATCTTTTCAGCCAAGCTTAAAGAACCACTCTAGTGAAAATTGATTTTTTTGGGGGTGTTTTCAACTTGGTCTTAGCATTTTTCTGATGATGGAGGGCATTTATAAAGAAAATTTGACTTAAAATTGCATTTCTGAGTATTTCATTCATTCATTCATTTTCTAATCTGTTTGTTCCCTTCACGGTCAAGGGCTGCCAGAGACTATCCCGGCCACTTGCGGGCAAAGGCAGGGGGCACCCTGGACAGGTCGCCAGTCTGTCACAGGGTAGAGTGTCCACAGTCACACACCCATGCACACTCACATTCACACCTAGGGAAATTTTTTGATTAACCAATTAACCCACAATGCATGTTTTGTGGGCAATGGGAGGAAGCCGGAGGGGGAGAAAACCCACACATGTACGGAAGGGGGACCTTTCCGTACATGTGTGGGCATTTATGTTTTGTTTCAGGTTCCACAGCCTTGACTTGAACCTTCTTAGTGTGAGGCAAGAGTGCTAACCACTGCACCTCCGTGCAGCCCCAGTATTTCTTTATCCGAATAATTGTGAATAGAATACAATAGATTACAGGATGATCAGAATGGAACTTTGAATTCCAATTCATGTTTGTAATGTTTACTTTTTAGGAGCAGTATCTGTAAGGTTTTACAGAATAATTGATAAACTTTCTAAAGTGAAAGCTAGAAAAATAGGGGGAAAAACAGATAAAACAGAGTTTTTCATTTTTATTTTGTTAAATAAATAAAAAAGAACTGCAATAAAAAGTTTATTTAATCTTATTTAATAACTTATGGTACAGATAGAAACTAGGTTTTAACACTGGTGCTTCTTCAAAACAACAAACCAGATCATGTAGGTGATTTTTTTTAACTGATTGTAAAAGTGAATTTTCAGGTTTTCATGTTAAAAAAGGTTAAATTCATGAAAAACACATGTTAGTCATCAACTATTATTGTTGACCACTGCTTGGGTCAAATGCAAGACATAATCTTTGCACATTCAGCTGAGATCACGAGACTTTAGGCATAGACAATGTTTTTTTATGATGCAGTGATGTACAAATATGAACCTGTACATGATATTATTCATTCATTCATTCATTCATCTTCTTTACCGTTTATTCCCTTTCGGGGTCACGGGGCTGCCGGAGCCTATCCCGGCCACTTGGGCGAAGGCAAGGGATGCCCTGGACAGGTCGCCAGTCTGTCGCAGGATAAAATATCCTCAATCACACATGCATTCACTCTCACACTCACACCTATGGACAATTTAGAGTTGCCAATCAACCTATGAAGCATGTTTTTGGACAGTGGAGGAAGCCAGAGATCCCAGAGAGAACCCATGCATACACGGGGAGAACATGCAAACTCCACACAGAAAGGTCCCCTGTTGATGTTGTGTTTTTCATGTCCCCCAGCCAGGACTTGAAAAAGGGGCCTTCTTGCTGTGAGGCAAGAGCGCCAACCACTGCGCCACTGTGCAGCCCTACATGATTTCAAAAGAGGAGGGAAAAATATTAGAGATTACATGATAATAATCTCTAATATTTTTCCCTCCTTTTTTGAATATTACGTGTTCAGATAATTTGACATAATTCATGTTTAAGAGAAGTGCAGCCAATCAAATGTGTTTCTGTGTTTCTTAAACTCTTTAAATTGTTATTTTTAGCTTCTGTGTTACTTGAGTCACAGAGTCTCCTCTGCAGCCATGTCATTTTAGTTTGGCCTGAAAAATTAAAAAATGAAATAAGTAAAAAGGTTAAAGCCAAAACTAGAGTCTGAATGTCATAAAAAAAATGAATATCTACCCTTAGCAAAAAGTGGTCTATTAAAGTGTATTACAAATACTTAGTGAATACTTAGGTGAGCTAGTATTTGAAGTTAACTTTTTTATACCAACTAAAAAGTTCCAGTTTGGTCTGAAGAAGTATTCAGATAGTATACTTCCTTAACATAAATACATTAAATACATGGTCTATAGTATACTTGCTAAAATGGTACTTATACTCAAGTATGCATAATAAAATAAAATTCAAGTGTAAGTGTAGCCACTTTTTTTCTGAGGCTGTAAGGACCAATCGCTCTCTGCAGTTCTGAAGAGGAACACATGGGTAAAGAGGAATCCGGGGAACCAGAATTAAGTTCTGGTTTGGTCCAACAGCACCATAACTCCGAAATATGACGGGATCTTTGAGACAGCAGACAGAGAGATGTCTTTCTTTTTTTCCATTTACAGTCATTGTGAACGCCTGCCTGACTTCAAGCTATCATATTTCTATCATTAAATTTCAGAGAGAATCATTATGAAAGTTTGTAAAATCGTGATAGAAGTTAACGTGCTCGTTTTATAACAGGTTCTCTGCTGCCTTAATATTTATTTTAGACTGGTTAGGGAGTAATTTTGCGCAACACTAGCAATACTCTATCTTGTCCTCTGGGGGGCGCACCACACAGTTTGAAAAACACACAGTCTTTTGCGCATGCGCGGCACGACCCTCTGTGAACAAGGAAGTGCCGATGGTCGTGCAGAGAGGGTAAAGTGTGCAGGAGTCAGCTGCTTTACCTTCAGTATGAAGATAAATGAAAACACGATACTGGAGGGACAGAGAGTCCTGCTGGTCCCTTACAATGCAGAGCACGTGCCCAGGTAACACAGTTGTCCTTCATTCAGTCAGCACAAAGAGACTCACCGTGACGTTATACCCTACGTATGTTAGTAAATATATATACCAACAAAAAAGTGAAGAAAATATGTACGAAAATATTATATGAAAAATAATAACTATGTTGTGCTGTTCGTTGCAATAAACTATTATTCTATTCTATTCTGTACTATTTTATTCTATGGCTTTGTTTATATATACATGAGAACCTGTTTGTAGAAATCAGGTTTTAGTACGCTGGTTTCTGAGGAAATAATGACTAAGAAACCACAGCAAAATTAACAGTAAAATCAAATAGATTTTACTGTAAAAATGAAATTGTAAATGTTAAATTGTTCCAAAAAAAGAAAAATATGTATCTCAAAATTTGGGATTTAGTCGAAAAATCTTTTTGATGCAACCATCTTTTGGTGATTTTTTTCTTTCTTTCTAGAAAATAGGATTTTTGTCTTCAATTTAAATGTATAGCCTAGACAAAGCAGAGGCACAGAGGATGGTGTTTATGTCAGGGTTCTGTCTCCTGCAGGTACCACGAGTGGATGAAGTCTCCAGAGCTGCAGCAACTCACTGCCTCAGAACCGCTGACCCTGGAACAGGAGTACGACATGCAGAGGAGCTGGAGGGAGGACGACGACAGTACGGAGTCATCGGTCTTTGCACTAAAAACAACACCTGATAACCAGGCAGAGACAACATTTCATAACACTGTTGATTTCCCAGAGTGCACATTCATCATCCTGGATACACAGAAGTGGGCCGACCCCAGTGTTGATGAGGAGACCTGCATGCTGGGAGATGTTAACATCTTCCTGACCGACTCCACTGATCCCTCCCTGGCTGAGCTGGAGGTCATGATAGCAGGTGATTCATGTTTATTAAGAAAACCTTTTCTAGCATTGTCTTCCTCGTGCTCAGTCGCAAATATTCTGTCACACAACAGAAGAGAGCTACAGAGGCAAAGGCATCGGGAAGGAGGTGACACTTATGATGATGCGCTATGGTGAGCAGCTGAAAATTATTACTCCACATTGACAGTTTTTCCTTTTAGTCTAGCGTTTATACTAAGATGATGAGACTTGTGACAAAATCTGAAATTTTTTGGCCACAAAAATGAAAAAAAAATTCAAAAATCATCACTTTATGGAATAAATTATTGCCTCCTGAAAACTAAATATTTTTGTTAAATTCTAATTTAATGATAAGTTGTTCACAATCTTCCATCAGGAGTCAAGAAACTTGGGATCAAAAGGTTTCAGGCAAAGATTGGTTTGGACAACCACACCAGCATCGCCATGTTCAAAAAGCTGCACTTCCAGGAGGTTGGTAGATGTTCATCATTTCTGCTTTGAGGGGCTTTCATAATAGTCACCGCTGTGTTTGCTGTAGGTGTCTGTGTGTCAGGTGTTCAAAGAGGTGACCCTTGAGTTAACCGTGGACGAGTCTGTTCAGAAGACACTACTGGAGGAAGTCCAGATGAAGGAAAGGGACTACAGACAAACCTGCAGCGGCAGACGTGCACAGAAAGGACAGAACGATACGCAAGCTTCCTGAAAGCCTGCAGCTCCAACACAGATCAGAGTTTACAGGAACTCAGTGTCTCAATGCAGCTGGAGGTCTGCCAGAGCATTTTCTATTTCCTGAAAGTATAACATAGCTGTGAGTAGCTGTGAGATTCCTCTAAAAAGGCTGTACAATTAAAAAAAGTGAATGTCATTTACACTAACTTTATTTATTTTTTGTCTTCTTTTTCTAGGGAAATTACGTTTTCTTTATAAAACGACTGTTTCCGTGAAGCACACAGCTCGTTGAAAGTTAAAGCAGACTCATAGAATTCCAGCTGGGCACAAATCCCAACTATTAATTTATCCTCCATGATGAATTTTTAAACAGTTGACACCTTAGTGAATTAAAGGGACGCTCTCCATATATCATTACCAAATTTGAGTCCCTGATTGATCAAAGCAGTGGATGCAGTTTGTTTCTCATGAGTGGGAATGCCCCTCCCACTGCAGCTTTATACAAATAAATTCTTTAAAAAAATCTTAGTGTAATTTCTTGAATTTTTATACAGTTAAAAAATATGTTATCTTTGATGATCATTTCAGACCAAATTCAAACTTTTGCTTTTCTTTTTTAAAATGAAATGACTTTTTCTTTATGAAGTGAGTGTTTCTGTGATGCTCTGTTCACCCCACCCTCATAAACACACATTACAGCGACCATTTTCAATGCAGGGAAATGTGCGTTTTGGGCTTCCATGTTGAAAATTCTGATGTTCACATGTAGCTACGCACCTAAAACGCCATTAAACGCGTGTTGAAAATTAAAGCAGGTCGTACTTTGACCAATCAGGGATCCTCAAATTTGAGAGTGATGTTTCGTCACTTTTAAGTCACGTCTGTTTAAAAATTGATCCTGGAGGAGAAATTAATAATTGAAGTTTGTGGCCAGCTAGAATTCTATGATACCAAATCTTTTTATATACAAAAACAGAGCTGTGAAAGAAAAAGCCTGGAGCAAAATCATGAGATTTGTTCCGCTTTGACATCTTGTATCAAGCCTCTTTCACCTGTAGGTGGCGGACTTGCGCTAGTTTCAGGTAGCAACAGTCCAGGCGCAGGGGCAAACAGCGGGTTAAAAGAATGGGCATTTATCGCATTTTATCGCATTCACATACCCCAAATGACCATAGCTCAACACTTTACCTTGTCTATTATAGCAAACTGTTCAGATAGAAAAATTCTTAGTTCACAAAAAAAAATTAAATGGATGCAAATTATGAATTTCAGATACTACCTACAGAAAGAAGCTTTTTACACCAAATACATATCAAACCAGTTTGAAAATTATTCTAAGGTAATCAAACATGAGTTAAGTATGTTCGTGAGGGAAAGTTTTAGTAATGTCATGTAATAAATCTAAATGCCAAGTGACTATTTTCTGCTTGGCATCATTACGAGTGACATTTAAATTCCAATGTTTGTAGCCAATAGAAACGTGAAGGGAATAAAACCTGGCAATGTCTAATTCTTTTACTTTAAGATCAATTGTTGAATTGTATCAAAGATTCATATCTCCTTAATAACTTTGTTTCAGTGCAAAACATAAATGCAGAGACCTGCTGGAGTGTCCTCTACTGGTTGTGTATGACTTTTATTAAAACCCAGAAATAAGACTTGAGTGAGAAATTGAATTTTGTTCTGTTTCTAGAGATCTATACCATGGTCCGGGTGAATTCTCCATTCTGATTGGCTGCTGGATGTGCATTCAAAAGTGACAACACAGGGATGATGCACACCTAAAAAAAGAAGTTCTGGTCTCATACCTTGAATGTTCTGTATCACTGCGCTGGCTACTTTGAAACAAACTTTAGCTTCATCACCTGGACAAAAACAAGCAGTAAGAGGTGAACTTTCTCTCTGAACTGATGCTTTATTTAACCCTTTACGGGCAGCTGTGGTGCAGCGGTAGGGCGATCGACCCAATCATAAGGTTGCAGGTTCGATTCCCACCTCGCACGCCCATGTGTCGAAGTGTCCTTGAGCAAGACACTGAACCCCACCTTGCCTCTGGTGGGAGTTTGGCGCCGGTGTTTGGCAGCAGAGCTGCCATCAGTGTGTGAATGTGTGTGTGCATGGGTGAATGAGACTGTGACTGTAAAGCGCTTTGGGCCTTCGAAAGAGGGTAGAAAGCGCTATATAAGTATACGCCATTTACCATTACCTTAACCCTCAACGTTGGGAGCTGGGTCATCTAGACCCACTAGACAGTGCTCTGAACCTTTTTTCTTCAATGATTTGTGATCTTCACTGGTGTCCATGGATTACATGAAATCTTTCCACCTTTATCCACCTTTGTCATGGTAGGGAGAACACGTCAATGTAAGGGCGGGGTCATAAGATAGCACAAGGGATATCCCACAGTGACAATCAGCATATATTATCGCTTTCCTTTCCCGCTGCAGTCGAGGTCCGTGCCGACTCAGCCGATTCCACAAATTGCATCACGTAACAAATAGTCAGTTTTTTGTGAAAGAAAAAAAAAGCCATCAAACCGAAAATATAACAATAAAGTACAAACAACTTAGTATTTCTTTTGTAAGTGACCATGGCATAAGGAGGTTAATGGCCTTCAAAGTTTGCATTATCAGGAATTAACGCGGAAGCAACCGTCAACGCGAAGCAGATGGCGTGCGTTAATTTCTGAACACGCACACTTTGTCGGCCATTAACCCTTACTTAACACATCCAACATTAATGTTCTGCTGCACACTTTTTAATACCAAGTGTTTAAAACTTAATGCTCTGCAAAAAAGGTGTAAGGTCTTTTAAAACTTGACAGAAAAAAATTGCTTTAGTTGTTCAAATTTTTTTAATTAACTTGAACTTTAAATTACGGTTTAGGTTTTAGCCAAACTGCCCCTGAGTTATTATATTCATTATTATGGAAATCAAGCAGACCCCAGTCACTCACTTCAGACATGAAGCTTCTTTATTGGTGAAGCAGTTTAAACGCAGATTTTCATATTTTTTTTAAATCTCACTCCTGAAGATAGTTAAGAAATAAATAAAACTTGGTGACAATCAAAAGCAGGAAAAACGCAATTTGATCTTTACAAGCAGACTATGGTACATGTTAGCTGACCAGTTTTTAAACCATGTTTTTATAACTTTACTTTATTTCCGAAACATATCCTATCAGAATAATGAAGAAAATATGATTAGTTTTTCACTAATCCACAAACTAAAAGCTCATATTTTAGCTTTTTCAAATTGAGTTTTTTTCATTTTTGTTAAACTCAAGTCTTTGGGTTTAAACCTGAATCACTTGAATTTTCATGAATTATTTCACGAGTTAAAACATTAATCTAACAAAAATGTTGTATTTTTTAAGATTTGACTCAAAAGATCATGAGAGAGGAACAGCGTCGTTAGGAAGTTTGGGCTTATGTCATCAGTCTTGTGACAATCTTTGGAACGATGGTGAGCCTCTCGTTTTACATTAGTTGAGACTTAAGGTTTGACTCCTGAGAATATATAGGTGCTCCACTGCACATGCTCAGACTGCCACATCTAGCCTCTGTAGATGCTCATCGGACAGTGAACAGGCTTTAAGAGTCTAGCGCAGCACAAACAGGGCTGTTTGAGGTTTCACTGAACGGCTCTGCTATGTTTCCTGCAGCTTTAGCGGGAGACATAAAAGATGATTAAATAAGAAAAAAACAGACTGTAGTACAAAGAGGGTACAAGAATGACAATTCCATAGGAATTTAGGACGGTTTCAACACATCTCCCCCTCAACAAACGTCTATTTGTTCAGACAAGTTGCCAGTACCAACGACAGACGCACTCCAGGTGATTTCCTGATGTTCCGGAGGAAAATTTCAGTCGTTCACAGGATAGGATGAAAATCCTTCCCCTCTGACAGCGAGCCGGCATGAGAGCATTTAGCTTTTGGATGTGGACTCAAGGAGCTCCTTTGCAGCAGAAGACAGATTCAGCGCCAGCTGTCGGACCACACCTCCCTGCACTTTGGCCCAGGCCAAGCCGTCGTCCACGGCAACATTGATCGGCACGCAGGCCGGTTCCTTCTGCAAGTCGGTGAGCCGGCAGGCGGCAACAGCCCCGGCCAAACCCAGCATCAGAAGGAGGAGAAGCTTGAACATCAGTCCGATGAGAGATCGCCGTGGTTTGGACGCAGGTTCCACAGACGCCTTTTTGTCTGCTGAAATCAAATAAGACATCCATTTGAAAAAGAAAAAATTAAATAAATGAAAAGCAAATCAAGAAACTGAAAACCTAAATCCCACCTGCTGCCTGTCCATTTCTTTTCTTTTTCTCCTCATTCTTCTTCTTCTGTTGCTCCTTTGCCGCCACAGCCGCCATCTGAGCCTGGTACTCCTGCCGTCTCCGTTCTTTCTCCTCGGCTTTTTCCCGTTTCCGAGCCTCCCTCTCTCTGGCTTCCCGTTCCCTCTGCTTTGCCTCTTTTTTCTTTTCCAGCTCTAAATAAAAAGAAAAATAAGATGTTTACAAGACAGGCAGTAAACGGCAAAACGGTTCCATTTTTCTGCTAAACCCCAAAACAACCTACTGTCTTATTTAGACGACACATTTCTAGAAACTCACCTTTTTCTCTTAAAAGGCGCTTCTCTCTGGCGTGGTCCACCTCCTCCTGAATTTCTCTCATGTGCTGCAGAACCTAAAAAAGCACGACGAATAGGTTCAGAGGTTTTTCTTCCAGAGCAAACCATTGGACTGATGTTCGTCTATCTCACCTTGGAGGCACACAGTTTGCACTGCTTCTCATCCAGACAGTCTCCTGCTGCCTTTGCCAAAGTGGGCTCCAGAGGGTTATCCTTGAGATCCAACCACTTTAGACTCTAAACAAAACAAACAAACCAAAATACGCTCAGTCCGACTTGGTTACAACAGCCTCTTTCTGACTGACACAAATGCCGGTGCAGACGCTGCACACCACCCACCCTGAGCTGAGAAAAATTGACGGGAAGGGTCATCAGCTTGTTGTTGAACAGGTCCAGGTGCTGAAGGTTGACCAGGTTCCCAAAGTCATCTGGCAGACAGGTTAGCTGGTTTTTGCTTAGATCCAGTTTCACCAGGTGGGTCAACGAGCAGAATTCTGGCTGCAGGACAGAAACACAGCAAACCAAAATGAAAAAAATTCTGATTTATCAAACACAGCTAAAAGTCCCACTCCAATCATATTTTGATCTATTTTCAATGCATTCCCTATAATTAAAGACCACCCAGTTTATATTCTACATCACAAATTCAAGCTTTTTGAAACCGATTCTTTTCATCTGCTCCTGATTCACAGCAATTTGAATAAAGAAATACTCAGAAAGGCAATTTGTGCTGAATTTTCTTTACACTTATCATCAGGAAAATGCCACAAGAACATGTTAAAAAATACCAAGAACACAATTTTACTCAGGGTGGGTAATTATTAAACGGCGACTTCTGATCCTATCCAAAGAAGGGAACTTAATAGTTAATGGCAACATTTTTAAAAACTGTTTAGAGATGGAAAAATTTACTTTATGCGTGACACAATATAATAGATACAAAACGGGAATCCGATTAAGTAAAAGCTCTTATTGATCCTTTCCTTTAACAAACAAAAGTTAATGCTGTTAAATTTAAATATAAAAGCACAAATAAATGACATATGTTGCTGATTTTGTACTCATACTTACAGAAAGGCAGATGATGTTATTGCAGGACAAATCCATCACTGTTGCTTTAGGAAGCTGGGCCTTAAAAAATGCATACAAGTTAAATGGATATTATTATTGCAATTGTTTTATAGCAGGAACTATAGAAAAACACCAAAGCAGTCCTGACTTTAATTAAACGTGTTACGTGTGTGTTTTTTAAATTGACTATTAATAAACAAATTGACTCACAAGCTCTTTGACCGGAACCTCCGAGAGGTTACACAGGCTCAAGTCCATTTCATTTCCACTCAGTTTATCCTTCAGATTCAACGCTTTGCCAGATTTGCTCATCCTGAAGCCTGTCGGGGAAAAAACAGAGCAATATAACCGCAATAAATAAACAAAAAGGTGAGGAAACTTTAGAAAACTGTCAGACTCCACAAAACACCGAAATCCACACATGACGTGGCTCTCACCTGATACGGAATGTTTAACAAAGCCGCTCTTTGCGTAGGTCTGTCGAAAGGTTAGCACTGAAGGCCTGACTGATATATCTGAGGAAACCTTGACAGAAGAATCTCAGAAACGCTGTTAGTGTTCGCACAAACTGCCTCTCAATGAAAGTCCACGTCACTGATTGAGCAACAATGCAGGGACACCGCAGAGAACAGCGCCCCCCCGAGGCGCGGAGGAATGACTGCTATTAGTATTTGGCCAAATAACAAGCTCCTGTTTTTCCATTTCCACAGTGCTCACAACGTGAAAATAGTAGTAATTGTTTTATTTTTGCATAATAAATAAATGCATAAAAATTAATGAAAATTGATTCAGATCTATTTTTTTAAAGAAAGACACTAAATAGTGCATTTAATTTTGCCTATTCCTATCCAACTATTTAATTTTTGTGATTGATCATTTTTTGAGCCCCTAAGGAAAAACTTTGCAGGTCCGTTTGTAGATGATGTGGGAAGACTGTGAAAAGACAGACATGTTGCAATTAATGTTTTCTGATAGCGCTGCAGCTGTGTTTTATCTGTTTCCCCTCCTTGGAACTCAGCGCATATGTAAATGAGGGAATACCCAACAAACTTAATAAAAGAGGAGGCGACAGAATTAGGCCAGAGCGGAGAGAGATTGTTGCTGAGGATTATCGCTGTTCCTTTCTCCTTGTAAAAGGTACCTTTGGTCTGCTGTCTTTCTTTCCTTACGTTGTTATTCTGATGTTGCAGGTTGTTGTTATCCAAAACATGCTGGTGTACTATCACACACCAAATTCACAGTAACATTGTACATTTGCAACAATGTCTATTTACTACTACAAATGAAATCCAAACATATAATGGTTTCAAAAATTCCATTTGCTTTGATATACAAATGTGTTATTCTTTTTTAAATCCACTAATTTTCCTTTATAATCCAGACAATTTTCTGACAAAAGCTTCTTGAAAACAAATTAAAGAGAAGAAAAACTCTATGGAATCTACAATTCCTCAATGAAAACACAGTTTCTTTATTTTTATAGCCATTTATTATTCTGTTACAGATATTTTCCTCTACAGTCCCCCAAAGTAAAATGACTTTTCTTTAGCGTCTTGCTTTATTTTTGGCTTGCACAGTCCTTAACTAAAAATTAGGTTCAAGTGTTTGTGCTGACAACACTGAACAAGAGAAAAGCCATACAAATACAGGGAACACACATGCCACAACCAACATGCCCAAGCTAAATGTATTCATGAAAACTTGAACCTCAAAAACCGTAATGAATCTCTTTGTTGTGCTCCTCTTCTAGCATTTTCCACTTACAAAAATGTCATTACACGTATTTTAACAAAAATGTGACAATATGTTGACACCTATGTGTTACATATTGCTAAACATGCTTTAAAAATGAAAAATTAGTGGAAAATAGATGGTAATTTACAATGCTAATTACTGTTTGAATGATTGAGCAAGGTTATGAGGTTGGGAGTTAGCACAGTCACAGTAATGTTTAATTGGTATCTGTCTGTTACAAACAAGGTTGGGAATAACGGGTATTATGAATATGCTGCTAAAGATTCTAACGTGGCTAATGTGAAGCGTGTTTAAAAAAAATTTGTAACTGTTAATATAGCAAATGTTTTGAGTGGTTCAGTTCCACCAAATTAATTGTACGGGTAAATAGTATTTTTGTCAACTCTTGTACCTGTACGTTTGTCACTCTGTCCAATCATACTCAAACTCACCAAAGTCAGAAAGAATACGCCAAGACAAGCATGCGTGGAGCGCCATACAATGTGGTGGCCCCTATGATGTGGAAAAAATTGGTAGATGTTTAGGAAAACAAATCATGTCTGTTCAGTTCATTATGATATTATGACTGTATAGGCACTGCCGGCAGAGCATGACCAATATATATGTTGCTTTTCATAAGTTTATCATCAAAAAAGGGATACATTTTGGATACTTTTAGGTCATATTTATATCCAGTAAAACGAAATAAAAAGGGAGATGAGTGGTAAAAAGTATTACATATTTCCTTGTTATTTTTTTGCCTTTTGCAGTCTTTTCAGTGCAGAGTTTGAGTCTGGGGAAAATCATATAGTTGTAGTTTGGTCAAAATAGTGCTCCTAAACAATAACCCCAGATGTTGTCAAAGTTTTCTTGATTTTCACATTTTCAAATTACACTGATTTTGGACTGCTTTAAGGTTCACTTGCAAGAGAAATGAGTTAATTGTTTTTCAAAATATACTTCCATAGTCCACCCATCAGATCAGAAAAAATTTCACATCAATCAAGGAACAAGGAAAAGAAGTCTCATCCAGACCAAACTGCTCTGTTTGGAACATGAGCTGATTCCTATGACATCCACTCACAAAAGATGGCGAGTAAAAATATAGAGGCTACTACAATATAACAAGTTCCAAAGCCTTTGGAAATCTTCACTGATAATCTGGTCCAGTATCCTACTTTCAAATCATTCTTGCTACCTAGCAGAGTTATGGTTTTCTTCATGTCCTCAAGCTCATCTGAGACTTTCTCCACTGCAAAGGACATCTCCATCAGCTGACTGGCGCTTTCCTGCAGAAGATATTTATTTAGTTGAAATCTTATCAAAGTGAGAACCTGTTAGTCTTTTCAGCAAGTGAGGGTTATACCCAGAAACAAGAAACCTAATAATTAAACATTGCAATTTATAAAATTAGGAAGTTTAATTAACTCCCCATTACTAACACAGTGACAGAGTGGAGATTCTGCATGACATTGGTGGGCTTGCACAGAAAAAATGACTGTCATGGGATTCATTCCTGTGATTGGTAGAAGGATGTCCTCATTTCTACAGTGGCCCTACGGGGTAACACCAATAACAGTCAGAGTTGTTTGTTCCATCCTTTTGGCCATTTCTGAAAAAAGTCAAGGTTCTATGACACCATAGATGACCTACTGGGCAGCATAAAACTATAGCTTCAAGGTGAAATATTACAAACCATCAAGTAACACAACATCTAATCCCTGTTAATTAACAGCTATTGGTTTTTTCTTGTGCTGTTGGTGTCCTTTTTTCTAAACTTAGGCCATTTGAAAACTTGTTGTTTAAATTTGAAAGACTATCAGTGTCAAAACCTAAATGGGTTTTGTGTTTAGTAAATTCACACTATTGAGGCGATTCATTTTTGACTTAAATAGACAAAATGAACCATATTTATAAAGGCTTTTTCATAACTTAGAAGCTTTTACCTCTTTGGCTGAACATGGGTTTTCCTCAGAAGACTTATCACAGACAGGCTGACAGCATTTCTTCACTGCTGTAAAAATATAGGGGAAATGCAGAAAAGAAGTTGTATAGAAATTGTTGTGTATCATATGGAAAATGCTTTAATATAAAATATTTGTAAAGTGTGAAGAAAATCTGACCTTTAAGGCCGTTGATTAAGTAGGCTTTGGGTTTCTCACTGTTTTGCTCCTCGTCTGAGTTTTTGTCGCCATTATTTTCACTGTCCTGGGCTGTTAAATCTTTATTCCTCAGATATATGACAAAAATGGTCTCCAAGAGGCTGAGAAGCATCAGACCAAAGATTCCAATGCAAAAGAGGACTGCAGGGTGTCAAAAAGCAGAGTATTTATTTTCTCTTCACACAGTTCTAATTATACATAAAGAGCAATTTTTATCTGACTTTAGCTGTGAGAAAAAAACATTATTTGAAGCTAAAAACAGAGGGATCAACTATTGCGGACTATTAGCCATCACTCCTTTCATACGCTTTCAACCCTGCTGCTTTTTCAATGATGCGGCTAATTTATGGATTTGTTTGACAGCCGCCGGGAGCACTCATGTAGTCTCGTAGGAAAGGCTGAATGCATGATCCAACTACCAGCAGCAACCCTATTTCTTTCTAGACATACCTATAAGCAGCCAAACAGCATGGACCCGACTTCTGGTTATGCCACTTCAGTCATGGTGCAACAAAAAGAAACACCCATGCTCAGCCGCATCCCACAATCCTTTGGTGCCATTAGACCCAACGTGCACGTGACCGCCACCACAATATGATACAGCTTTCAAGTTGAAAGCACTCGTTAAAAGCAGTGTGAAAAAATCCACCATCACCAACGGGTTTGGAAAAGCCGGTCTGCTGCGTGACGGAGAGGACAGCGCAAGCTCAGGAGTGAATTAACCTCCGAGTCAGAGCGACACTGGCCCATCTATTTACAGTAGCAGCTCCGTAATATATATGAGATGATCTTTTAAACGTGTTTTTATTATTGCTATGGTTATTATGAAGCTTGTTTGCTCATCATTTTGTGGTCAGTGCTTTTTTGTGGCAGAAAGAACGGTTAGGTGAAGGCTAACATGCGCTAACAACAACATCTAGCCTGGATGAACATAAATCGATGCGGGAAATGCTGCAATCTGCAGCTTGACTCCATGTAAATATGTGGGAATAACATCAGCCTATATTTTGTCAGGACACGACTAGAAACATGAATCCACGTGATTGTTGGAAGGTTTCTAAGGACTGAGCGGCATTTTGCTTTGAAAAGCTCACACCGCCCCAAAGCCGCTGTGTGAGATGGAGACATGTTCTCCTGCTGCTCGTATCACAGAGAGCTGCAGGACAGGCATTCTGAAGGCTGCCACACGTAACAAAGCAACCTCCCCTCCCCTCAAACACAAAACTTATTAAATCCAGTTGCTCTGCTCAGAAACACGGTTCGCTCAGTCTACTGGCAGCCGCGCCCCGCACTCAGTGACCGGACGCCAGGGGGCACGAAGTGCTCCTCCCTGGTGCCCCCCTCGCGAGGGGTGAGACAAGGAGGCCGCGGGGCAAGGGCGGAGTGCAGAGACGTCCGTGGAAAAACAGTGTGACACTGTTGTGGAAGGAAACTTCTGGCGCACGCGCTGCACTGAGGCGGGCGTGCCGCACTGAGGCGTTCGCTTTAAGTCACTGCTGCTCTCTTTTACTGGCATCTTTTTATAACCAGCCCTGTTGCATATTGATGCAGTGGAAGGAGAGGAGAGCTGCTATCCCGTTCTCCGCTCCTTCCGCTGCCACTCCCTGCTCCTTCTTAAACATGCATAACTGAGGGACCTGTGAGCAGAAGTGAGCTGCATGATTTTTGGCAGATGTGGATGTGTTCAAATTGAGGAATTGATGCACTGCCAACTCATCCCTGAGTGGGACAGAAGCCAGTTGCATAGTCTGTGGGTCAGGATAATCAGTGGTGGGCCGATAGTGTTAGTAACAGCATGGGGCTTGTATACAAATGCAGCTTGTGTGTTTAAATTGTGACTCAACTTGCTCGAATTGAGTAGGTGTGGCTTGTAACCAGGTGCACTGTGTAACCTGGAAATTACTGTAGGTACAGTTGAGGTATACCAGTAGACTCAGTAAACCACTAAAGAAATCCCATCACAAGCTGTGTTTCCATTATATGCATCCGCAAAATGGATCTGTTGGACCCATGCAGATTGGGATTTGACTTTGGACAGGGACCACATGTTGGCTAAGAGCAGGGTTTTAAATCACTTTACCTACAAGTGGAATCTTGTCCGTTGAAGATGGCAGAATCTCATTTAGAAGAAGTTGCATCACTGTCACAGCGAGCAGTACGGTGACTTTGAAGCTGAGCTTCTCGCCTCCATCATCCGGAATCAGGAAGGAAGCCATATCCAAAATCATAAGGAATATGATGGGAACCAAAAAATTGAAACAATAGAGCATGGACCTCCTCTTCATGTTGACCTTTAAAAAAGAAACATTTTTATGTTTAACAAAGAAAAGCTGTTGTTTACTTACAATTACTATATTATTAGGCTTACAATGAAGCTACTTACAGTGTAAATGATTGTCGTTTGGTTTGAGCCATAGAAATCCGCGACTTTATGAGAAACAAACATGTTGAGAAAAACCCATTCAAACTGTGTCTTTATGATTTCAAGAGACCACAGCGTTGCATGAGTACTGTTTTCATCCGCTTGAATCATCATCTCCTCATCTGAGTGAAAAAAAGAGATGTTGCTACCACACTTGTGTATGTATTTTGTTTGGCTTTCAATGAGCTCAGTGGGTTTTGTCCCAACAGTTCAAACAAAAAGGTCTTACCATTGTGCAAGACTGACTTGAAAGTGAGACTGCAGCTCTGAAGGTCAAAGGGGAATTTGTAAGCATGCATCTTGCAGGTACTGATGATCACCTGGTTGTTTCGGAACTCTACTTTCCCCTCATTATGGATTTTAAGTAAAGGACTTGGGGGGGCTTTGTCCTTCTCTGTCCTATAAAGAAAGAAAAAAATAAGCTTAGCACTTAAACAATGATATCAATAATTGGTATACTAATATTAATATTAATTACTTTTTTCTCCTTCTTTATTCAAATCTTAAAGTCCTACTCCAATCATCGTTTGATCTATTGTAAAATCCTTCCAGTGTTCTTTTAATGATGATTATGCTATTTTTAGGCAAAACAAAAAAAATATCTTTTTTAGGACATAGTTTCTGTAGAGCCACAGTAGTTTCTTTGGAAAGTCACCTTTGATTTGTGGGCGGGACCGTTGGTGCAGAGTAAGCCTGCCCCGACACCCCTTCAACCATCTGTTTACACACTCTCCCGCTAGCTTACAACCCCTCACTCACTCAACCTAACGATACCGGTGCATTAAAAATGGGGAGCAGTATTGGAGTTTTGAGCCAGATGCCAGTTTAAACGAGGAAAACAAAGACGTGGATCTATTTGCCAGCAAGTGGAACAGAATTGAGTGGAGCTTTGAGCTTATGGCCTCAACTTTAGCTTATATGACTCAACTACAAACTTTTTCAAACTGCATTTTTGTCTGCTCTTGATTCACAACAATTTCACTAAAGAAATACTCAGAAATGCAATTTCAAGCTTATTTTTCTTTATATGTCTTTTTTTAGGAGAAAAATGCCACAAGAACATGTTAAAAAACTATTTTCATCAGAGTGGGTCTTTAAATGTTTCAATTCCAAAGACAAACGCTTGTGCACTTACATCTCTTCAATGGTGAGGTCTGGTTTCCATAAAGCTTCAATTGGAACAGCTACCGATGAAATTCCACAAAAATCTTCCTTATTCCAGGAAATGTAATCATTATCCCACTCCTTGACAAATCATGATTTTTGGATCAAGGAAAATGTGGTTAAAGTCTGTATGTGAAATTAAAGATAATTCAATATTTTTTCAGAAAACACTCACCATGTAAATCCAGACATATGAAATAAAAGTCTGATCAATCTCTCTCTGTAAATAAAAAAAAAAAATCCATTTTTATAAGAAAGGGCAAAAAAGGAAATCAACAGAACATGGCAATGAAACAAGGCTGTGGCATAATTTCATCTTTACTTTCCATGTTTTTATAGTTTTTCAGGCCAATCTCTCCCTTTATTCTCTTCAACACTATCTATTTCTGCATCTTGAAAGCTGTTGTACAAACCCGTCTCCACCCATTCTGCCTTTGGAAAGCATTAACAGTACCACTGACCCTCCAGCATCATGACTTTTGGCGTATCCTTTTCCCCTTCATGATCCAGAGTTTTTTTCCCAAAGGATTCTTAGTGTCCAATACATTAATTGTTTTAAGTGCTATTGTTTAAAAAAAATTGCTACTGGTACTCACGTTAATTTTAAGATCTCTCCTTATTAAAAATGCAGTAAAAGAAAAATAAAATCTGGAGTTTTAAAACTTACCACATCCAGAATTGCATAGACCACCATTTCCAGGAACACATTAGTTATTTTTTTGTGGTCTTTGACGGGTCGACTCATGATAAACAGATTATTGTCTTTTGTCAGGTTCAGGAATCCTAATACCTCGCTGTAACTGCAAACACGCTCTACAGCAAAAACAACATAAAGTAAGTTTTGATTTTATTTGTATTTTCAATGTGAAAGGAGGCATTGAATATGATCTTCACCTGTTTTTTCTGCAAAACTCTGGTTGAAGGTCGTTTCCTCATTAGGAAGGTCGCCTGAGCCTGAAGAGAACCAGCCAGCATCTGAGAAGGAGATTGTATCAATTCTTGTTTTAATTGTAATAAAGTACTTTATTTATTTCATTACAAATTCTAAAGTTTCTTTTTCAGGCTAGAAATAAAACCTGCAAGGCAGCAACATTTTCTCTCTAATTGAAAAATATAAAGCCAATATGACACAGTATCATAATACATATTACAAGAATCTTGAGGTTTTATCCTGCTGAAAGCTCACAATTAGACGAAGCCTGTTGTGTAATAGAACACCATAGTAAAACATAAAACTAATAATAAAATTCTACCAAAAAGGTATAATATTTGCTCTTACATATAAAACCTTTTAAGAAAGAAAATACAGCCATAGATTTGAAAAACTTGTTGCAGCTTACCTGGAAGGAGAAGCAGAAGAAAGGAGTGTGCCAGCATCATGGTGAGGATGGGCTCTGTCTTTGCTCTACTTGCTAAGAGTTAAGATTGCTTGAGTACCCTCCCCCCCCTGCATCATCTGCTCATGGGCAAATCCATTATACTCTCAGATCAAATGTCATTACATTTCTATTTTCTGTGTGGTTACTTATAATGCTGACAAAGTGAACATAAAAGCATGAAACCATCTCAAAAATGAATTAAACTTCTGAATTACTTCTGTATGGCGACTTTTATAACTAATGTGTAAGATTAAATAAGTAATAATTCATTTTTTTACAGTGAAAAGGAACTCCCTATTTTATGGCTTATTTCACTTTTTTATATATAAAAAAGAGTTAATAGTACGTGCCTAAAATTGATAATTGGAAGAGCTCAGGATTCAGGAGTCACATGTCTGTCCAAAGACCATTCCTCTGCACAAATTTGAGGTCAACTATTAAAGAAAATGACGAGATTCATAAAAAACCTCAGTATAATTTCCATCAATAGTTAATTAAAAAAGAGAAAAAAAACCTTCTTGTAGTTTAACGTTTTTAGAGCATGGAATGAATTACTGGCTGTACACACCTCTAATGGTTTTTATCGCCTTGCTTAATGGCATCAAAGTAACAGTTTGACCAGCTTCACATTTAAAAATATACATAAAGTGCATTACAGCAAAACTCCTTACTTATCCCGTCAAGAGGTCACCGCTCTGCTTTCAGTTTGTTGCCCAATTTCTGAAAGCCACGGTAGAAGCCAAATAGTTTTTTTATACAAATAAATGTACATAAAGAAATGTAATCTAAGTTTTGTCCACCTCTTTTACAGCTCTTCATGTGAAAACAACACGTCACTGGAGTCAAGTGATGGTTTTCCACCCGCGGGGCAACGCAAGCACTTTATGATCAATTTTCAAGTCTCAATCTATCCTGCATTGTTGAATGTAATATGGAAAAACACCACTCAAGTTTATAGAGAGCAAATTTCATGAATCTCTTTTTAAATATTAATTCCAACCATTTAGATCCAAATACAATAGATGGAAGCAGTTACAGTCATGGATTTGTGGTGACTAATGCAAGTCAGTACTCCATTCCAACTCTTAGGTCGCTATCACAAATCAAAAGTAATGCTCTTTCATTTCTATTTTACATTTAGAGACATGAACAAGCTTTGTTAACAAAACACAAACTAATTATGAAATGAGACCGTGGCAAAATTGACTTTTTGTATATTACTGTTCATCCCTTAAATGTAAGTAAGTAAAGCCTTAATTACAACTGCCTTTACTGGTGGATCCATGCATGTCGGTCAATAAAGAATGGGCAAAACTATACGGGGCATGTAGGTGACCCATACGAAATAGCAAAATTGTAGACTGCTCTGTGAGCCTATAGAGCAAAAATGTTCATACACGTTTTATGATGCAAGCAGGCTGCAGGCAACTGGTCATAGCAAACACTTAAACAGAATACAAGGGAAAAGTAAGGGTGAAGTAGCTGAGACGCAGGCGTGTTGTACAGATTTTTTTGATCCTGCGCACAGTGCAAGAAGCCCATTAGTGCATTTCACCGGATCAGTGAGTGTTCCTTGCGCCTAGCCTGACTGTTAGAAATAGAGAAATAAGACAAACTGTATTTTGTGGGAGAATCAAACAGGCATCCAATGGGTGCTTACAGTACATATCACCTGCACACCCCGTGTGTGCGGCATTTGCGTGGAGTTGGTAAGAAGCCGGTACTCACACCTTACAAGACTGGGGTGTGGTTTAGGAGTATTGGATGACGGCAAAGCCTGCACACCATAAATGTGGGTAATTTCCAAATACTTCACAATACACTTACCCAAGGCACAACAATTCTGTGTTCCATTTTTATGACTTCCCTTTAGGTAGCCGTTTAAGTCTAAAAGGAACTGCAAGACACCTGCTTTCCTTTTAAGATGCAGCCATTCCTCTCTATGACCCAATAAACCTTCAGCACATGGATGAGTCAACCAACCAAATGAATGCATGTGACTAAGGCTTGAGTAAAGTTGATTTATGCAACACTTTCACAGAAAGTTTTACAAAAGGGTTTGAGAACATGGGTAAAACCACATCAGAATAAAACAAGAAGCAAAATGTAGTAAAGAGATAAATATATTTACAATAAAATAGACCCTTGAGGTATACCACATGAAAGCTGCTCTGTTTTAAAAAAAAAGTTTTCTTTTACAAAAACACTGAAGTGAGGTGGGAAAAAAAAACATCTTAGGACAGAATCAATCCAACTAAATCACCAGGGGCCTCATTTATAAACGTTGCGTACGCACAAAAGAAGGCGTACGCCACTCTACGCAATAGTTGAGATTTATAAAAAGCAAACTTGACGGGAAAATGTGCGGTCCTTCACGCAAGCTCTGACCCAGGCGTACGCACAAAAACGGGTGAAATGAGAAACGGCGACACCATCGGCAGATGGAAGAAACATGTGAAAGTGAAAATGACAATACTGCCTCTCATAAATAACATGAAGACTTCACAAAGCAAGTCTTACAATTAACAGCCTACATAAACACCCGTTTGATCGATCAGCAGTGAAACACACAAAACAATCAAACGAAAATTACAACAGAAATTCAAATAAACACATATTTGCAGAAAGAAAAGTGAAATATGTTCTACAATATTGGCATGTTGTGCAATTCATCCTCATAAATAATATAGTTAACAGAACGAAATAAGGTCCAAAACTGATATTCTCGTCAGTGTGTCCGTCTGGCGGAGAAGATATAGGTGCATTAGACAGATGTAATAATTGTCCACTGTGGGGAAAGTTGTTTTCATATTAAAACATTTCTTCATAAGCTACGGAATTGTGGTATTCATGCATATGCCTTCAGTTTGTTTTATTTTTGATAAAACAATGTATGGCGTATGTCTCAACCATTCAGAAAGCAACAAGAAATTACATTTGAGCTGAACAATTTCCCATTTCTACCTGGATTATTACCGACATCTGTAGCTTGTCAGATGTAATTAAAAGAATGGAAATAAAATGCCCCATCACAATGCGTAATGACGCACAATGGCTGATCTTGCGCTCTTAGAAGATGTAGCAAATGGAAGAATTCGGAGTGAACGCATCTTTAGACAGCAAGAAGACGTGCTGGCAAACAGGACGAGTGGCTCATGAGCCGGTTCAGACTTCCTCGAGCCGTCCTTTTGGACCTCTGCGGGCTTTTGGGCCCGGCGTTACAGAGGAGCACTCAGAGGAACCACGCGTGTCACCCGGTGCATGCATCTGGCGCTCCGGTCCCCCCCCCCAATGGAGCGCTGTAGCCTCACAGCATTTACGGCGTCTGCCACCGTTTGCCGCTCACCTGCCTTTTTGGCATTTGTAATGCCCACACTGTGCCCTCCAGACAACACTTTTCTCCTCTTTTCCACCTCGCCAACAATAACTTTTACTTCACATTGAGTGAAGTTATGTTTTTTTGATTTCCTCTCGGTGTGTGGCATGGTTTCGCAATCAATGAATATTTATTTGTGGGCGTTTCACGGACTATTTATGGGCAACTGTGGGCGTGTCATGAAGCCGCAAAAGCTGCGCTGCATTTAGAATCAGTTGTGATTTATTAAGGGAAAGATGCGTAGGATGTGCGTGCGCACGGTTTTATAAATCCGAATATTTCTTTGCGTACGCACGTCCTATGTTTCATCCGTACGCCACTTCTGACGCAAATCCTACGCAAAGTTTTATAAATGAGGCCCCAGGTCTCTTTACCATCACACCATGATCAACACTTTTAAAAGATGATGTAAGCGGGTCGTCAAAAAAATCGGATATAGTCAGAAAATCGGATATGAGCATCAAGACCTGCAGTGTAAAGGCGGCCTTATTAATAAACAGCTGAGTGTTAGAAACAGAGATTTCAAAGAATTGGGTATTGAATTTGCAGTTAGCAGCTAACCTTTGGCACACACTCGACAGCCATTCAATTATTTACACCTTAGTACATTCCTTATGCCAATCTTCTGTTCCACCACATCCCAAAGGTGCTTTGTTGGTTTGAGATCTGGTGACTGTAGAGGCCATTTGAGTCCAGTGAACTCATAGGCACGTTCAAGATAAGTTTATTTTTCTTATTGGCTTTTTAACAGATCAAGATGCCTGTCCAAGTCCCACACTTGTGTGTTGTTTGTCTCCCTTCTGTAACTTTAGTTTAATCGAAATGATTTTCCTGAAGTCATTTTTGATTTTTTCAAAACTTTATTCTGTTGGCTTTATTTACATAATTGGTGCTGCATTTGTTGTCCTCTCCAAAACCTTCCGTATTACAGAATAGTTAGAGTAAAACATACTTTCAGCAGGCCATAAATCTGAAACAAATCCTAGGTAAATGACAGTTTAATGTCATGCATACAGTTGATCTATTTTAAAAATGCATTTAATACATTACAGAACAACTGGTTATGATAAAGCACACAATAAACTAATAGATACACGACAATATATTAAACAAGCTTTCTACTGTTACTCGGTGGGATAAAATTCCTCCAAACAGCCAGATGAAAAAGAATCCTACTGAACACTGGATTTTCTTAATTATCTGTACATTTTGTTTCTTTTTATTGTTCGAGTTGGAGCAATAAAACTACAGATTGCTTTGTCAGCAAACATGCAATTGATTTCACAGATGACTGTCATGTTTTTCCATAGTCAATAGTGACACTGTGATTCTACCACACATAGGTTTTGTTTGTATCTTTAACAAGCACATCTACTTACTTCCCTCCAACACCTAAACTAGAAACTGGAGCATAAAAAAATGCAATAAATTCCACTTTAATTTTTCCCATAAATGACTTTATAATGAATATCATTGTGTGGAGGATTAATGAAGAACAGTGTCAAACCTCTTGCAAATATGAGTAAATACCTACATGGATGATGATGTAATCACTTGGATTAAATGAGGCAAATATAATTCATACAAAGCACTAAAAACAGCCAAAGTAGAATTTTTAGGGCACAATTCTATCTAGTTGGGACAAGAAAGCATTGACCAGTGCCCTTGTTTTTAGTTTACTGCATTTTAATTGTCTTCTGTTACGATCCACAGCATAGAAATAGTAAACAAAAACAGAACGACACCTCCAACATAAAAAACAAAAAAGATTTTGTGGATTTTTTTTGATAGTTTGGTCCAGTAACCAATATTTTCCCTCCTGCTGCTGAGCAGAGACACAGTTTTCTTCACCTCATCCAGCTCATGAGAAAACAGATCCAGGGCCAAGGAAACATCCAACCGCTGACTGCTGCCGTCCTGCAGAGAGGATGAAGTTGTTATTTTCAGTCACCTTGTTGCTATGCCAGGACAGACCGTTTCAACAAGAACACGTCATTGTTATTGGAGGACTTCTAAGTATTCCTGTTACCCTACGTCCATTTCACGACATTAACCTAGAGTTAGCCTTGGCACAGTGTCTGCCTTTTTTCCAATAAAAACAAACAACATCCGAGCTTTTGCAAAGATGGATCTGCATATTGTTAATTCTAAATGAAAGCGTTTTTGCTGATCACTGCTAGCGCCACAGAGAAAGCGGATTTGTGTGTGTTAGCCTGGGGGCGAAACTGGCAACACAGAATCTTCTTGGAAAGAGCTGCCCCTCACTTTGTAAAATCACAAAGTGAGTATCTATTTGTTTTTATGGATTGGGGGGGCTGGCACTTAGAGCACATGGTTTTAGAGGAATTTTCCTCTTTCCAGTTTTTTTTTGAGGAAATAACATTCTAATACATTATAAGCTTAAAAAGTTGACTTTTATATTGTCTAGGCCCTTTAATTTTTCAGGGCCTAGACATTTTTTCAGAATCTTTAGTTTTTTATATCATATATTAAACTGGAACAAAACTGTGACAGAAAAATTTAAGTTTAAAGCAAATCATAGGGAAAGTGAATTGTTGCATCTTCTAGTCTGCACATAGCCTATGCTCACCTTTCACTTTCTTTGATTATTAACAATTAACTAAATGTGTTAATGCTATGGCAAAATTCATCTTCATTTTGGCTGCAGTCTTTAAAATGGTCAAATCAACATGTTAACATGAATCCTTCCTGGCCTGTAACTGCTCAGAACGGTGCTGTGGGATGTGTTGGTATTTTCTGACATGTATGTTTTCCTGTTGGAAGTTCATTTGATTGTGCATAAAGAAAGACGTACGTCATATTTCTACCTTCTTGGCATGTCTTATCTTTGCTTTTATACACATCTGAGTAAAATGATGATCATTAAATCAAACATACATCTTACCTTTTTGGGTGAAGGTGTGTTTTGATCAGTCTCGTCATCATGGATGGCTGCAGACCAACAGTATTTCTGCATTACTGGACATATTTTAGGCTAATGCATGGACATGAATTAACTATATACATAAGCCAACATTTCCTTATAGAAATGAAACTACAGCTCGATTGTTATTGACATACAGGGGGGTAAAAAAATACGTGAGTTTGTGAGTTTGCCTGTTCTCCCAATTAGAAATCCAGGAGGAGTCTGACATTTTCATCTTAGGTGCATGTCAACTGTGAGAGACTTAATCTAAAAAAATGTAGAATTCACGTTGTATAATTTATTTCAAACAATTTATTTTTATGCTACTGCTGCAAAGAAGTATTTGAGCACCTTTCTGACCCTCAAAGACCTGTCAGTCCGCCTTTAAATAGTCCGCCTTCACTCCACTTACTGTCCTAAATTAGAAGAACCTGTTTGAGGTTGTTAGCTACATAAAGACACCTGTCAACCTCATACAATCAGTAAGACTCCAACACTAACATGGCCAAGGCCAAAGAGCTGTCGAGAGACACCACAGACAAAACTGAAGACCTCCACGAGGCTGGAAAGGGCTACGGGGCAATTACCAAATAGCTTAGGGAAAGAATATCCTCTGTTGGAGCGATTATTTGAAATTGGAAGAAGCTAAACATGACTGACAATTTCCCCTGGACTGGGGTTACATGCAATATCTCACTTTGTGGGATCTCAATGATCCTAAGAAAGGTGAGGACTCAGCACAGAACTACACTGGAGGGGCAAGTCAATGACCTGAAAAGGGTTGCGATCACAGTTTTCACGATTACTGGAGTAATACACGACGTCATGGTTTGAAACCATGCATGGCATGGAAGGATCACCTGCTTAAAAGAGCACATGCCCAGGTCCATCTAAAGTTTGCCAATGCAGGACTGCTTGTGGTTCCTAGAATTAGTAGTACAGTTGGAGGTAGAGCGTTTAACCACCAAGCCCCTGTCTTATGAAATAAACTCCCAGCTCATGTAAGAGAGGCCGATTCAGTTTCTACATTCAAAGTTAGACTGAAAACATTCCTCTTTGGACAGGCTTATTGTCAGACTAGTTAGTATTCAGAGATTATTTTACTTAATGTTAATGTCTTTAAATTAAACTTAATAACAATAATTATTTCTTTTAAAAGGCTGCTAGAAGTTGAAGCTGGGGTAACTATGGTGCACTGGGGTTCTGTCCTCTTTTCTCTTCTACTTATACCCTTCCTCTCTTCTCTATTCTTGATCATTATTCATCATTTAGTTCTCCATGCCTCTGTTTGGTGCAGTGCGATTCATGTATTGTCCCTCCTTCCCTCTCCCCTCCTGGGGAGTGGGAGTGCTTCCAGACTCCATTTGGCTCATCCGTGCTCCAGTTCCTGACCGTTTACCTCGCCTTTGCTCCTGCGCCTACACCTGGCTGCGGTTCCTGTCTCCGGCTCGACTCGCGCCTTTGACTGTCCCCCCAACCACGGCTGGATGAAGCTCGTCTGTTGGACTTTACATATGTAGTTGTACAGTTACATAAGCTAATTCTTCTCTAAGAGTTCTGGTAAATCTCCTGTCCGTCCTGGGGAGGATCCCTCCTTCATGTGGGCACCCCTGAGGTTTCTTCGTTTTTTCCGAAATCCGTTTTTTTTAGGAGTTTTTCCTTACCGTGAAGGGGGGTCTAAGGGCAGGGATGCCAGTATAGCTTAGTCAGTTTGTTAGTTCATTTTAGTATTTTCCTATTGAACTCTATGTATTCATGATCCTTTTGAGTTCATGTTTTACTTTGAAGCCCATTGAGACGACTGTTGTTGTGATTTTGGGCTATACAAATAAAATTGAAAAAAAAAAAATTAAATTACCATTTGGATGATCCAGAGGCGTCATGGGAGGAAGTCAAGTGGTTAGATGAGACCAAAATAGAACTTTTTGGTCTTAATTCCACTCGTGGAGGAAAAATAATGAGTACTATCCCAAGAACACCATCCTAACTGTGAAGCATGGGGGTGGTAGCATCATGCTATGGGGGTATTTTTCTGCACATGGAAGGGACGAGTACACTGTAATAAGGAGAGGATGACCAGGGCCATGTATTGCAAGATTTTGGGAAACAACCTCCTTCCGTCAGTTAGGGCACTGAAGATGGGTCATAGCTGGGTCTTCCCTCAAAACATGACAACAACCTGAAGCACACAGCAGGAAAACCAAGGTGTGACTCAGTAAGAAACTTTTCAAGGTCCTGGTGTGGCATAGCCAGTCTCCACACAGCCCAGAAACCTGAGTGATAAAGAACTATGTGGAGGGGGGGCAAAATCCCTCCTGCAGTGAGTCTGCAAACTTGGTAAAAACAAAACAAAAAAACTACAGAAAACAGTTACCTGTGTAATTGCATATGAATAAATTATTTAAAAAGAAATCATAAAATGTGATCTCCAGATTTTCCTTTTAATTTAAATTATGTCTCTCACAGTGGACATGCACCAAAGATGACAGTTTTCAGACTCCTCCATGATTTCTAAGTTGATCACATTACAGTGTGATCATTTCCAAAGATTTGTAAATTATAAGATGAATCAAACCTGTAAGACTATTTCTGCAGTTGACTTTCATTTTCTCGTCATTTTGCTCTGCATTGAGAGTCGGGTCTCCTTCACTTTCTTGGGATTCTGAGTCTTTCTCTATCAAATGCATGACCACAATTGTCTCCATTAAGCTGAGTAGCATCAGACCAAATATTCCAGTACAGTAGAGAACTAAAGGAAGCAGATAACAGAGCGTTAGTATGGAAACCTTTTGTTCAATATTGTAAAAAAAATAATCTGTAAGTAACACTGCATCCTCCTGATTTTTCAGAAGAAACACTTGCCTGGTCTCAGGATAAAGTGCCTTTATAGTGTTTTAAGCTGCATGTATTGTGTGGTTAAAAAAAAAAAAATTATTGGTTGAATGCTGTAAAGCATTCAACCCTTTGTTTTCCTGTTTCTCTTTATTTCTTTATTATTATTATTATTTATACTATCTTCCGCCGTTTTTTGACACTTAACTACTTCTACAATTTTTAACCGATTGTAACCATTCAAGTTTTAAACTCTTCAGCTCCTTTAACTTATTCCAGCTATGACTTTTGGTTTTTCTAATCCTTGTACTTTTTAAGATATTCCAGTTTTTCCGGGAATTTTTGCCCTATTAAAATGCATTGGGAAGTTATGGTGCATAAGGTACCGGGTTCGACTCCCGGTTCGGACGCTTCAAAATTTTCTTCCAACCAACTTTTAAAATGTTCAACTCTTTCAACTTATTACAGTTTTTACTTTTGGTCATTCAAATCATTGAAATTTTTAAGATATTCCAGGATTTTCCAGGATTTTTGCTCCATTAAATTACATTACACAATTCTTGTGCTTAACCTCTTTTACAGGTTTTTACCTACTTTAACCATTTTACTTTTTAAATGTTGAGCTCTTTCAGCTCAGTTCAGCCATTCCTTTTACAAATTAAGCTTTCTTTCAGCAATACAGCATTCAACCCTGCATTTTCTTCTGGAAATGCAGCTCCTTCTAGTTATTAAATGAATTTTAAAAAATTGTTGGAAAAAAATAAGAGAAAAACCTTGCACAAATTGAATGTAAAATATAAATGTAAAATAATATATTAGAACTACATAACCAAAACGGAAAAGTCATCACTCTAAACCGCAATTAGTTCTTTATGGAGCTCCCACCAGCATAAAACTTGGATGACTTTACCTACAAGTGGAATCGTGTCCGTTGAGGATGGCAGAATCTCATTAAGAATAAGCTGCATCACCGTCACAGCGAGCAGTACTGTGACTTTGAAGCTGAGTTTCTCGCCTCCATTATCCGGAATGAGAAAAGAGGCCAAATCCAGGATGATGAGAAACAAGATGGGAACCAAAAAATTGGCACAATAGAGAATTGACCGCCTCCTCATTGTGATCTGTAAAATGAAAAGATGAACTGTAGTGCTTTGAAGGTTTGAAAAAAATGTCACCAGCATGATGTGGTAAGATAGGTTATAACAAGAAAAAACATACAAGGGTACCAGTTTGCAGCTGAATTGTCACCTGTCACTGAGTGAATCACTTGGTCCATTTCTGATCACCTTTCCTTTGTGGAGTCACTCCCTGACAGAGAATGCTGGCAATCCTCCAGCTTCCATTTAGCAACCTTTCAATGTCTAACTGGGGTTACCCCTGATCCACCCCTGTTCCCTGAGGGATTCCTCAGTGATAGAGCTACTTAGGAGCAAGTGGGACCACATTAAGCTTTGGCCTCCTACTTTTGAGTCAATATTAGTGTCATCACTGACAAAGATTTAGAAATCATCATTACAAGCTCTTTTAAGCATTGCAGAAATAACAAAAGCAAAGCTTTTAAATGTCATAAAAACGACAATAATGAACCTATTAGAAATACATACTTTTCATGCTTTCATTTGTAATGGTCTTCTGTTGTAATGGTCCACTCTCCTTTTCACAGTTGCCACCCACACCCCATACAAAATGTTGTAGCTCCGCCCCTGCCAGGGATGTTCCGCTTTTTCTCGCCTGTCACCAAAGGAGTTTTTGGGAAGGCTCTGCCAGGCTACTCTACTGCCTGCCATTTTTAAAAGGGATGCTCAGATGCCTCCTGTCCTTTTATAGCAGGAGTCATTTGGACTTCTGCTGTTGTTTTAGTTTTTGTACTGTCCCACATCCAGGTTCAGGGTACTTAGCTTGTTTGTGATTTTAAGTCATTTTAGTTAATCAAATTAAGGTGTTTGAGTTTCTGTCACAAGCCAATTATTGTTTGGGTTCTCCCCACCTTAATGCCTGTTAAGTGTATGTGAACATACTTACAGTGTAAATAACTGATGTTTGGTTGTAGCCCAAATCGTCTTCAGTTTTCTTGTGCACCGACATGTCAATGAACAACCACTCGTACTGCGTCCGCATTATTTCACGAGACCACATTGTGATTTCTGTATTGTTTACACTTCCCGTCAAAGTCATGTCGTCATCTGAAAAGCAATATTTATGTTTTAGAAAGGAAGTGTTTCAGTTTGATGTTTGAGTTAATCCAACTTTGCAGTTCATGCTATTTTAGTAGATTCATAAGGGTCTTACCACCGTGTAAGATTGACTTGAAGGTGATGTTACAGCTCTGAGTGTCAAAGGGGAATTTGTAAACGTGCATCTGGCAGGTGCTGATGATCACTTGATCATTCTTATAAAACACTGTGCCGTCATGAGTTATTTTAAGAAGAGGACTTGGTGGCGCCTTGTCCTTCTCTATCCTGGATTTTTAAAAAATGGATTTAGTCATTTATGGTTTTTGGTTTAACCAGAGAAATTTGCTAAATTCTATAAAAGACTATAAGGTTATGTGAATTTTTCTTATAAAATTTGCATAATTATATTCCCCATTCATATTTTTATAATGGCATACAGTATTTAAATTAAGAAAATATACAGTGGATCAAAAAGCTTTTAGTTAGACACAAATTGTGCAAGTTCTCCCACTTAAAAAGACAAGAGAGAAGCCTGTAATTTTCGTCATAAGTATAACTCAACTATGATGGATAAAATGAGAAACACAAATCCAGAAAATCACACTGACACTGTCTGACTTTTAAAGATATTTTTTGTAAATGATCTAGACACTACAGTTTTATTTTACTATTGTCAGAGTAAGATCTCTGTCTCACGCTGTGGTCACCAGCAGGAACTGTCTCCATTCCTTTTCCCTACATTAGCCATACTGTCAACCATTTGATAAATGTAAACATTTGATCTTATGAGTATAAGATCATAAAAACCTTGTCTCAAAATTTTTACAAATATTAGCTTGGCCTTCCTATTCTTTTTGCTAATGAGTGGTTTATATCTTCAAGTCTCTTGTTTAAAACCGCTATGATATCCTCTAAATTAAATTGTCAGATCCAAACTTTCCTATGAGGAAATCACAGCTGGCAATTTATCTGTTGTTTAAAAGCACATTTATATATATATATTTTAAATGTATTGTTCCATCTAGTGCATGTACTAAATTCTGACTTATGGCAAAAATGCTCAAATACTTACATCTCCTCAATTGTCAGATCAGGTTTCCATAAAGCTTCATTTGGAACTGCTATATTTGAAATTCCACAAAAGTCTTTGGGGTCCCATCTAATATGCTCATTGTCCCATGTCTGTAAAAGTGAAAAGGATGAAAAATAATAATACTAAGGTATCAATAATGAGAAGGTGTGGGTACTAAGCATCCTGCAGGATACACAGATTACAGGATACACAGATTTTTAAACTTACTAAGTAAATCCAGACATATGAAACAAAAGTTTGATCAATCTCTCTCTGTAGACAACAAAACAAAGCACATGTGAAGTTCAGAGAAAAAGAAGGTTATTACAATAAAAATATCAATGAAAAGGTTTAGTAACTCACCACATCTAGAATTGCATAAATGACCATGTCAAGGTACACATTTGTTGTACTTCGATGGTGTTTAACAGGCCGGCTCATGACAAACAGGTTGTTGTCTTTGGTCAGGTTCAAGTATTCCAAAACGTTTTGGTAGCCACAATTTTCTTCTGGAGCAACAGAAACAAGGAAAAAGTGTTGGTTTGTGTTATTAGAAGGCATCAATGTAATGCTGGAATTCGTGAACTTTACCTGATGTTTCAGGCATTGACCCATTTTGAACTTCATTGAAACCTGAGGTTGACAAAATACCTAAAACAAAAACTGTAATAAGTCATCTTTTTAAAGTAATTAATCACAAACATCCAAAAATTTATGGAAGCATTTATGTAGCAAAAGTAAAAATAAAAGTCAATACCAGAAATGCTTTTTTATTTTCAAAATGAAGCTGCATTTGTTGACTCAAAATTAAAAAGAAAAAGCAATCTGCTAAACCGCTTTTTCTTTTTCATTTTCTCCTTCAACACCACTTATTCTGTCACTTAATTAAAATGATAAAGAAAATGGTATTTGACATTTAACTTTCAAAAATTTCTCTGGTAAATGTGTAGCAAAATTGAATTAGAAATATCTAATTTGACAATTAAAATGGATTAACAGAAATGCTTTGGGATGTTGTTGTCATCTTGCTCCTCTTATTAGCATCTTTATTTACATACTGTATTTATATATTTCTGCTCCTGTAATGGATTTGTATCTGTCCAGGGTATAACCAGTTTTTGTCTGACAGTTACTAAGTAAGTTCCAGCCTTCCCTTTCACCCTGAACCGGACTTAGCGGGTTTAGAAGATTTTTGAATGATTAAATAAATTATATTGCTTCCAGTAATGCTTAAGGCTCAAGGAAGTACAAAAAAAAAAAAAAGAAAAAGAACATTTTGTGTAGCTGTGATGCCCTTTGCATCAAGAATCTCTTCCAGGATCTAAAAAAGGATATTTCACAAACAGGGATTTCAGTTATAATATGACACTAAGATAATACACAACTATCTAATTTTTAAAGGTCTTTTTAACCTTAAGAAATCACCAGACTTATGGAAAAGTAAGAAACGATTGGAACAAAGCATTTACTTTAATTACTTTCAAACTCATCCACTCAACAAAAAAAATCCATTAATAACACTTAGAGGAAGTTATGGCACACATGCATTTTAAGAGATTGGAACAGCTTACCAGTGAGGAGAAACACAAAGACAGATTGTCCAAGCATCATGGTTGAGAAGATCCGTCCCTGCTGTTTCCTTTTGCATAAATACCCATTAGAACTGCCAACACCCCTTGTATTTAATGACTCACTGGTCCATTTTACTTTCAAGTCAAAGCTGCTCCTCTGCAACTGTCTCTGTGGTTACTTATGGCATGACGGTAATGACAGCAAACGTTTCTTTCACCAAACTGGAACTGGAAACCATCTGATAAGTGCATTAAAAGCCATCCTTTTAGTTGTTCCTCTTGCTGCACAGTTAGCAGGAAATAGAATAACACAGATCATTTTTCAATGTCCTTTTTGCTTTTAGGCAAACATTTGCTGTAATTGCTTAAGATTTAAGAAGTGGAGTGTTAGCAAATGACTTTCTTAAAGAACAAAAACTTTAGTCAGAGTGTGACTTAAAAAGGTGGAAAAGGCAGTTTTTATGAGGACCTCATTTGATTTTGCCCTTTCAACTCAAGAATTCCTGAAAAAATGTCAACACATTATTATACTTCATAAAACTGTTTTTTAGTGATCCAATGCAATGATTTATGATAGACAGTAACAATTAGAAAAGTGCGTAATGTTACATAATTAAAAACGGCAAAAAACTATATATCAACCACAAAATTGACGACATAGCACAGATTTATGGGCGGTCCGCAAAGACTGAAAATGAAGACATTATTTAAGTCTGTGCATGCGCAGTCAGCGTTGGTAAGAGAATTTTACAGTTAGGAAGGAGTCACAGAAAACCGACACAGAAAAGCAATGCATTGCGCCAGTGACGTGCAGTCAGGGGAGGCAGGTGAGGCTGTAATCAGTACTTTGTGCTGTCATTTTCCATTTAAATGTACCATTTCTGGGTGTTTTTTCTTTTCAAAATCGCTGAATTTCCGCATTTGCTGTTCAGATACTAAGAAGTGACGTGCGATGAGGCACCAGCCCGCTGAGCCTCACCTTGGATTGCGCAATACCTATGCAGTCAGACGGTACGGCTGTCTCTCTGTATGTCGGTTCAATCACTTGTACTATATGAGCTGAGTTTACATAATTTAGCAGATGTATATGATGTACAGTGTTTGTTTTTATAAATAACTGTATGTGAGGGACGTGTTTCTTGTGCTGAGCGCTAAACGCCGGCAAAAAAGCCGCTGGGTGAGGCCAGCAGTTCTCGTGCCTCATGTTAGGGGGCGCCGGTGAGCCCTGAGATTATGACGCTAAAAATTAATAGAATAAGTGATAGCAAGCAGCAAGTCATTTTCTTCAGAAGGAGCGGCGTATGGACTTTATTTACAAGTAAAGGTAAGACGATAATAAGGTTTGTGCTTTTTCCTATGCTGCAGTTTGTATACAAAAAAAACATGTTGAAATGATATTTTAAACAAAACACGTTAACTGTTGTCAATAAAATGGTGAATAAGTTACTCAGTATGGTTCATATGTTTGTAAATCTGACTGATGACGTCAGTGCCTCACCAGCCATTAACCTCACCGCACGTCACTGCATTGCGCCCACTTGTGGCTGTATTGTACAAGCAAAAACATAAAGGAAATAAGTCCCCTCTAACTACAGCACATGGAGATGAGCAGAGGGGAAAGTACACAACCTTTGGGGGATCCGGTGTTGATGGTCACAGTCTCTGAGATGGTCTTTCCCAATTGCACTTGCTGCCTGCAGTCTGTCATAAAGACATGAGTCAGAAATGTGAAGTTGTTGTAGCTTGTCCTAAACGACGTAGGATCCTGGGGAGTCCAGATGCTACAGTATTAAGAGTAGTGACAGATTCACTGCATCACTCATGGATCTGTTGGTTGACAAACTGCAATGAGTCCAGGATTGGGACTGTGAAGGTCTTCAGGAGAGGCAGGAGCAGAGGACCAAATGATAAGGAGAAAGCAGTTAAAGCCAGACAAAATGCTAAAACACAGGCGAAAACATGAATCTCACTACAGAAAAGGTCAAAGACGGGATGTGCCAACAAAAGGAGCTGAAGACAAAGATTTTGTAGGTTTAATATTTTTATTTCATTTAAGTGTTGAAATACCTGTTCTGATACTTGTTTGGTGCTGGAGGCTCCAGTGCCGAGCCCTCTGCACCCGTTTCTGGATGTTACCCAGAAATAGGGGACTGTTACATCCACAGTGCAAGTACAGCAGGTCATTCCTCCCCACAGCCATCAGACTATACAACACAGTACTACAGTTACACACTGTGTGCCTACATGGTGTATTTCATTTGTTGCTGCTGTTGTTGTTTCTGTTGTTTTGGTTCTTATCACGGGTATCATTGTTTGGTGTATTTTCATAGTTTAATTTTAATGTAACTTAATCGGCAAGTAATTTAAAGATGTTCTTCTGTTCTTTAATACTGTTGCACTGTTAAATGTCACTTTACTTCTGCAGACAAAAGAATGTCCCCATCGTGGGATGAATAAAGTCTTATTCATCCACATTGCACGTCCCTCAGCCTGCTCCTCCGTCCACTCCAGGGGGGCCTTGGCTGCCATTGCTGCTGCACTCTGCTGTGAGCTCTTTGTTATGTACCATCATGTACAATGTTGTTTTTCTGGTTGGCATTTCAATTTCATGAATCAAATACATTTTCTTAAAGTCATTTTTGATCATTAAAAACTTCATTCTGTTGGCTTTATTTACACAATTGGTACTCCATTTGTAGTCCTCTCCAAAAAATTCCATATTACAGAATAGTCCATTATACATGGATACATGTGATCTATTTTTGAAATGCATTTAATACATTACAGAACAACTGGTTATGATAAAGCACATAATAAACTAATAGATACACAACAATATATTAAACAAGCTTTCTACTGTAACTCGGTGGGAGGAAATTCCTCCATATAGCCTGATGAAAAGAATCCTCCAGAAAACTGGATTTTCTTGATTATCTGTACATTTTGTTTTTATTTATTGTTTAAGTTGGAGCAGTAAAACTACAGATTGCTTTGTCAGCAAACATGGAATTGATTTTACAGATGAACTGTCATCTTTTTCCATAGTCAATAGTGACACCATGATTCTGCCACACATGGGTTTTGTTTGTGTTTTGAACAAGTACTTCTACTTACTTCCCTCCAACACACTAGAAACTGAAGCACTCAAAAATACAATATAATTTCATTTTAATTTTTCCCATAAATGACTTTATAATGAATATCATTGTGTGGAGGATTAATGAAGAACAGCGTCAAATCTCGTGCAAATATGAGTAAATACCTACATGGATGATGATGTAATCACTTGGATTAAATGAGGCAAATATAATTCATACAAAGCACTAAAAAAAGCCAAAGTAGAAATTTTAGGGCACAATTCTGGCTTTGGTCGGGACACCAATGCAGTGCCCTTATTTCTAGTTTACTACATTTTAATCGTCGTCTGCTATGATCCACAGCATAGAAATAGTAATCAAAAACAGGACGACACCTCCAACATAAAAAACAGTGAAGATTTTGTGGATTTTTTGTGATAGTTTGGTCCAGTAACCAATATTTTCCCTCCTGCTGCTGAGCAGAGACACAGTTTTCTTCACCTCATCCAGCTCATGAGAAAACAGATCCAGGGCCAAGGAAACATCCAACCGCTGACTGCTGCCGTCCTGCAGAGAGGATGAAGTTGTTATTTTCAGTCACCTTGTTGCTATGCCAGGACAGACTGTTTCAACAAGAACACATCATTGTTATTGGAGGACTTCTAATAATCCTGCAACAAAAAAGTATTTTTCTGAATTTTTAGTTTTTTGTAGTTGTTTTGTAAAACACAAATCATAAATTGAACTGGAACAAAACTGTGACAGAAAGAATTTGATGCACATAGCCTATGCTCACCTTTCACCTTCTTTTTACTATTAAGTTATTAACTAAATGTGTTAATCTTATGGCAAAATAAATCTTCATTTTGGCTGCAGTCTTTAAAATGGTCAAATCGACATGTTAACATGAATCCTTCCTGCCCTGTAACTGTTCAGAACGGTGCTGTGGGATGTGTTGGTATTTTCTGACATGTATGTTTTCCTGTTGGAAGTTCATTTGATTGTGCATAAAGAAAGACGTACGTCATATTTCTACCTTCTTGGCACGTCTTAACCTTGTTTTTATACACAAATTAGTAAAATCATTTACATTAAATCAAACATAGATCTTACCTTTTTGGGTGAAGGTGTGTTTTGATCAGTCTCGTCATCGTGGATGGCTGCAGACCAACAGTATTTCTGCATTACTGGACATATTTTAGGCTAATGCATAGACATGAATTAACTATATACATAAGCCAACATTTCCTTATAGAAATGAAACAACAGCTTAATTGTCTTGACATACATGGGGGTTAATAAGTATTTGGACACCCTGTGAGTTTGCATGTTCTCCCAATTAGAAATCCTGGAGGGGTCTGACATTTTCATCTTAGGAACATGTCAACTGTGAGAGACTTAATCTAAAATATTCAGGAATTCACGTTGTATAATTTATTTCAACCAATTTATTTTTATGCTACTGCTGCAAAGAAGTATTTGAGCACCTTTCTGACCCTCAAAGACCTGTCAGTCCGCCTTTAAATAGTCCGCCTTCACTCCACTTATTGTCCTAAATTAGAAGAACCTGTTTGAGGTTGTTAGCTACATAAAGACACCTGTCCACCTCATACAATCAGTAAGACTCCAACTACTGACATCGACAAGACCAAAGAGCTGTCGAGAGACACCACAGACAAAACTGAAGACCTCCACGAGGCTGGAAAGGGCTATTACCAAACAGCTTAGGGAAAAGATATCCGCTGTTGGAGCGATTATTTGAAATTGGAAGAAGCTAAACATGACTGACAATTTCCCTTGGACTGGGGCTCCATTAAATATCTGACCTCTTGGGGTCTCAATGATTGTAACAAAGGTGAGGACTCAGCGCAGAACTACACTGGAGGGGCAAGTCAATGACCTGAAAAGTGTTGGGACCTTTGCTTCCAAGGTTACTGTTGGTAACACACTAAGATGGTCCCCCTGCTTAATCATCATTGTGCAATATAGTAAGTGCAATATATCTCTGCCATCATGGGCATAACTGTTTTTTGTTTTGTTTAACTATTACCTCTTTGTGAAAATTTCTATTTTCTATTGCACATTTTGCACCTTTGTACATTTTTTTGGTACTTGGTATATTGTATTTTTCATTTTGTGAAATTATTTTATTATTCTATTATTTCTGTGAAATGATTTTCTATGCATGCTAGCACTGAATAGTGAGCAGCTTTTATCATTTCATTGTATACGCGTATGATGCAAATTGTACATGTGCACAGTGACCATAAAGGCATTCTATTCTATTCTATTCTATTCTATTCTATTCTATTCTATTCTATTCTATTCTATTCTATTCTATTCTATTCTATTCTATTCTATTCTATTCTAAACTAGCACATGCCCAGGGCCATCTAAAGTTTGCCAATGACCATTTGGATGATCCAGAGGCGTCATGGGAGAAAGTCAAGTGGTCAGCTGAGACCAAAATAGAACTTTTTGGGCTTAATTCCACTCCTGGAGGAAAAAGAACGAGTACTATCCCAAGAATACCATCCTAACTGTGAAGTATGGGGGTGGTAGCATCATGCTATGGGGGTATTTTTCTGCACATGGAAAAGGACGACTACACTGTAATAAGGAGAGAATGACCGGGGCCATGAATTGCAAGATTTTGGGAAACAACCTCCTTCCGTCAGTCAGGGCACTGAAGATGGGTCATAACTGGATCTTTCCTCCAACATGACAACAACCTGAAGCACACAGCAGGAAAACCAAGGAGTGACTCAGTAAGAAACATATCAAGGTCCTGGTGTGGCTTAAAAAATTACAGTGGACATGCACCAAAGATGACATTTTCAGACTCCTTCATGATTTCTAAGTAGGAGAAATTGCAAATCCCACTGTATTGTAATCATTTCCAACGTATGTTTTTGTATTATGAGATGAATCAAACCTGTAAGACTATTTCTGCAGTTGACTTTCATTTTCTCGTCATTTTGGTCTGCATTGAGAGCTGGGTCTCCTTCACTTTCTGGGGATACTGAGTCTTTCTCCATCAAATGCATGACCACAATTGTCTCTATTACGCTGAGCAGCATCAGACCAAATACTCCAATACAGTAGAGAACTAAAGGGAGCAGATAACAGGGCGTTAGTATGGAAACCTTTTGTTCAATATTATTTTACAAAAATCTTTAAGTAACACTGCATCCTCCTGATTTTTCAGAAGAAACACTTGCCTGGTATCAGGATAAAGTGCCTTAACAGTGTCTTAAGCTGCATGTATCCTGAGATTAAAACATGTTTCTAAAATCAATTTAAAAAAAAAAGCATTGGAAAAATATGGAAAAAGAAAGAGAAAGACCTCGTGCAGAATAAATCTGAAATATAAATGTAAAATACAATTTTAGAACCACTAAACTGAAACATTATCACACTAAACCCCAATTAGTTCTCCCTGGAGCCCCCACCAGCATAAACTTGGATGACTTTACCTACAAGTGGAATCGTTTCCGTTGAGGATGGCAGAATCTCATTAAGAATAAGCTGCATCACCGTCACAGCGAGCAGTACTGTGACTTTGAAGCTGAGTTTCTCGCCTCCATTTGAAGGAATAAGGAAAGAGGCCAAATCCAGGATGATGAAAAACAAGATGGGAACCAAAAAATTGAAACAATAGAGGGTTGATCGCCTGCTCATGCTGATCTGTAAAATGAGAAGATGAACTGTTGTGCCTTTAAAGTTTGCATGATGTGGTTAGATAAGTTGTAACAAGAAAAAAAAACATACAAGGGTACCAGTTTGCAGCTGAATTGTCACCTGTCACTGAATGAGTTACTTGGTCCATTTCTGATCACTTTCCCTTCGTGGAGTCACTCCCTGACAGAGAATGCTGCCAATTCTCCAGCTTCCATTTAGCAACCTTCAATTTCTAACTGGGGTTATTCCCTTTTTGCTAAATTTCACTAAAAGGATTGTTGAGGATGATATTTTCCTTCATTTGGAGGTTGCGAGGAGATCCTCTTCTTTTGTTTGCCTGCCCCTGAGGGATTCCTCAGGGATCAGTAATAGAGCTACTGAGGAGCAACTGTGGCCACAATAAGCTTTGTCCCCCTAACCTTAGAGTCAATATTAGTGTCACCACTGACAAAGATTTAGAAATCATCATTACAAGCTCTTTTAAGCATTGCAAAAATAACAAAAGCAATGCTTTTAAATGTCATAAAAACAATAATAATAGAAACCATTAGAAAAACTTACTTTTGATTCTTTCATTTGTAATGTCCTTCCACTCTGCTTTTGACAGTTGCCACCCTCACCGCATAATAAATGTTGTAGCTCCGCCCCTGCCAGGGATGTTCCCCTTTTTCTCGCCTGTCACCAAAGGAGTTGTTGGGAAGGCTCTGGCAGGCTACTTTTTACTGCCTGTCTCTTTTAAAAGGGATGCTCAGATGCTTCCTGTCCCTTTATAGCAGTAGTCATTTGGATTTCTGCTGTTGTTTTAGTTTTTGTACTGCCCCACATCCAGATTCAGGGTACTTAGCTTGTTTGTGATTTTAAGTCATTTTAGTTAACCAAATAAAGGTGTTTGAGCTTCTGTCACAAGCTAACTATTGTTTGGGTTCTCCCCCAGCTTAATTCCTGACAATGCATGTGAACATACTTACAGTGTAAATAACTGATGTTTTGTTGTAGCCCAAACTGTCTTCAGTTTTCTTCTGGACTGTTATGTTTTTGAACACCCACTCGTACTGCGCCCGCATGTTGTCACGCGACCACTTTGTGATTTCTGTATTGTTTGTATACACAGACAAACTTATTTCGTAATCTGAAAAGAAATATTTATGTTTTAGAAATGAAGTGTTTCAGTTTGATGTTTGAGTTAATCCAACTTTGCAGTTCATGCTACTTTAGTAGATTCAAAAGGGTCTTACCCCTGTGAAAGATTGACTTGAAGGTGATAGTACAGCTCTGAGTGTCAAAGGGGAATTTGTAAACGTGCATCTGGCAGGTGCTGATGATCACTTGATCATTCTTATAAACTACGGAACCATGATTATCTATTTGAAGAAGAGGACTTGGTGGCGCTTTGTCCTTCTCTATCCTGGATATAAAAAAAGGGATTTAGCTAAATTCCATTAAGGACTGTAAGGGTATGTACATTTTTTATAAAGTTTAAATAATTATATTCCCCATTTCACATTTGATTAATGGCATAAAATATTTAAATGTAAAAATATACATTGGAGCAAAAAGTATTTAGTCAGCCACATTTTCTGTGTTGTTCTCCCACTATACGAGAGAGAAAGGCCTGTAATTTTCATCATAGGTAGACATCAATAATGAAAGACAAAATGAGAAAAAATTTTAGAAGATCACATTGTCTGATTTTTAAAGAATTTACTTGTAAATTACGGATTGAGACACTGTAGGTTAATTTTATTATAATGTAAAAATGACCAAGCGCTGTGGACAACAAATGTGATGGCAGCAAAAACTGACCAAGGCATCATTCCAGTCCAATGTGTGGAAATGCTTTGAATTTAGAAAAGACCATGAGACAGTGTGGTAGAATGTTCTAACAATGTTCCGTTTGTATTATTTTGAAAAACAACAGTGGGCTGAACGTTAGGAAACTAAAATGTGAATAGATTTGCCATTAATTCTTGTTTCCTTGTTTGTACATGTGTACACTTGATTGTCTTGCAAGAAGTATACAAGGAATTTGGAGAACTTCACCTTAAGTAGGTATTCATCTCTGAGTCACATGCTTAAATTTTTGGCTCAAGATGTTATGGATCAATTTTAGGTCAGTGAATCAGAACTTTCAAAAGGAAGTAAAATCAAAAGTAAATCGAATCCTAATCCTAAACCACAAATATTAAATTCAATTGAATTGTTAAAATGAAAATTGTTACACAGCTACTATTTCAATTTATCAGTCCAACATTTTTTTTTTGCTTAAGTACAAGTTTTGTGTATAATTTCGAAATCCTATGTAGTTATCAACATTGATAATTGTTTTACAATTTATTACTAATTATCCTAAAGGTGCGTTATTTCAAATACTCTTACCGTCCTCCATTATTATCCTGCTGCATGATAAAGGAGCTGCATTATGGTTTGGGTGTGATTATCTAAACCCTTGTGCTATCCTATGGGGGTCAAGATAACCATGACGTGTTCTCCCTACCATGACAAAGGTGGATAAAGGTGGAGAGGATTTCATGTAATCCATGGACACCAGTGAAGATTACAAATCATTGAAGAAAAAAGTTCAGCATCTTGTAAGGTCTAAATCAGCGCTCCCCAACCTTTTAAACGCCACGGACCGGTATGCCGTCACACAAAGCTTTCACGGACCGGCTTTTCTTATATAGGCGGATGATTATTGTAACAAAACAACGATCAGTGACGTGCTGTGAGGTTGATGACTGGTGAGGCACCGACTCTGGAGTCAGATTTACAATGAAAGAACTGAAAATTTCACCATTCATCCAACAGCAGCTAACAGTATATAAGATACACACAAGAACACATTTGTCCTACAGAGATTTGTTCTTCTAAAGACATGGATAGAAAACTCTTCTTGTGTATAAATTATTTATATATACTGTAAACAAATTAAAGTACACACACACGTGTTCAGCACACATTTGACCATGAGTAACTATTTCTGGTATTTTTCCAACTTCAAATTCTGGAGCTTTAATCAGTTATCAAATGTTGTCTGTGAAAGTTATCATAAAAATAAGATAAATGATTTTATTTAAATTTTTATCCACTTACATGTTATTTTTAAAAAACCAACATTGAAAAACGTTTTTGGCCATACTGTTTGAGTCCATGTGTCAATCCTTCTCCACAAAAAGCTCTATGATCTGTTGGAAAAGTCTTCTTTATTTTCCTTTATTTTACATGAGTTTATTCCTCTCAATGGAGAAAGACGTTCTTAGTCTTTTTCTATGGCACCAGTGTACCTAAAAAGCAGCTGTCAGCTCACGCCTGCCTCCTGCTGGTGAGGCATGCCTCACCTGAAGCCCTTTCGGCAGTGTTTTCAGCGCACGTCTGTTAACATTGAGCCCTGCAGTCAGACATGAGGCACAGCGCTTCAGAGCCTCCCCTGGAGTTTCCGCTCCGTCTGTGATAGTGCAACACTCAAATTCTGTGATTTTAACCTCAGAAACTGTGAAAATGTGTTGATTTGACTGAAAATGTATATTTAAGACAGATCAGTGGAAAATAATATTTACTTATTTACTTTTTTCTATTTTATCACAATTATGACAACCGCCTGTCACTGACAACGATTACGGAGGAACAAAGACGGGACAAGACGCTCGCTCCTGGGTTTTATTTTAGCGGTAACCTATAACGTGACCAAGAAGAGTGCCTTCGCCTGCGTCAAGACATAGACGGATGTAACAGAAAATTAGGCATTTTTTCAAAATAAAACATTTTTCATAAAAATAAATAAAATGGAAGTCATGTGAGTTATTTATTCTTTCTGTGTGGCCCGGTACCAGATGACCCATGGACCGGTACTGGTCCGCGGCCCAGGGATTGGGGACCACTGGTCTAGATGATCCAACTCCCAATGTTAAAATGCCTAGGGTAGCACAAGGGTTACAATTGGCAGAAAATGTGTTTCTGGCCCTACAAAAGACTGGCAGCTGTTGAGGTTGTACCCTGCCTTTGCCCAATAGTAGCTCCAACAACCCTATGACCCTGAAAGAGATTCAGCTCCAAGACATTCTGTGTCACGAAGGAGCTGGTATGTTTGAGATAAAAAACAGATCATTCCTTTTCCCTATAATTGCCCTATTGTCAACTCTTTTTCTAAATTTTTGAGATCATAAAAACCTTGTCTCAAAATTTTTAAGGTTCATCAGTCTACTTTCTTTTATTTTGTGTGGCAAATTTCTGCTTAACCTTTGTATTATTCGTGCTAATGAGTGGTCTTCGTGTCTCTTGTTTAAACTAGCTGAAATGTCCTCTAAGATTTTTGTCAGATGCAAAGTTTCCTGTGGCAAGCTGACAAGTTTATCTCTTGTCTGAAAGCACATTTGTATTTTTTAATGTACTTTTCCGTCTAATGCACGTAATTGTGAGTTAAGGCAAAAATGCTTGAATACTTACATCTCCTCAATTGTCAGATCAGGTTTCCATAAAACCTGATTTGGAACTGTAAAATTTCTTATTCCACAAAGGTCTTTGGGTTTCCATTTAATATATTCATTGAACCATTTCTGTAAATGTAAAAAGTATGAAAGACTAATAAAGTACCATTAATTGGAAGGGGTGGGTACCAAGCATCATGCAGAATATGTAAATTATTATTTGCTTTTAAACTTACCATGTAAATCCAGACATATGATACAAAAGTTTGATCAACTTCTCTCTGTAGACAACAAAACAAAGCACATGTGGTGTTCAGAGAAAAAGAAGGTTGTTACAATCAAAATATCAATGAAAAGTTTAGTAACTCACCACATCTAGAATTGCATAAAGGATCATTTTGATGTACACTCGTGTTACACGTCTGTGGTTTTTAAATGGCCGGATCATGGCAAACAGGTCTTTGTCTTTGGTCAGGTTCAAGTATTCTAAAACTTTGTAGTAGCTGCAATTTTCTTCTGGAGCACCAATAACAAGGATAAGGTGTTGGTTTGTGTTATCAGAAGGCATCAATGTAATGCTGTAGTTCATGAACTTTACCTGATGTTTCAGGAGAACGATTATCAGAAGACAGTGACCCATTTTGAACCTTATTGAAACCTGAGGTTGACCACACACCTAAAGCTGAAACTGCAATAAGTCATCTTTTTAAACGGATTATTCACAGACATCCAATGCTGACATTGTTCTAAGTTTAAACAGTGCAAACAGTGTAAACCCGTGGTGCCCACACGAAGATATATCTACCTACCTACCTACCTACCTATATATATATATATATATATATATATATATATTATATATATATATATATATATATAATAGATAGATATATATATATATATATATATATATATATAGTATTTTGAGACTATGTACTGATAATTCAAAACTACACAGTAAGAGTCAGAGTATACAAATCTATGTGACCTTCATGTCCTTGAAGGTCGATCACAATCAACGAAGTGCGCAACCCTGATGTAAACAGATATGATGTCAACAATGACTGCTGAGTCAGCAAAAAAAGAGGGATGTTGTTATCATCTTGCTCCTCTTTCAAGTATTTTTATTTATATATGTAAATGTTTCTGTTCCTGTAACAGAGTCGGATCTGTCCAGGGTATAACCAGTCTTTGCCCGGCAATTAAGCTCCAGCCTTCACTTGAGCCTGAACTGGACTAAGCGGCTTAAAAAATGACTGAATAATTAAATAAATGATATTGCTTCCAGTAATGCATGCCATGCTTTAGGTTCAATGAAGTAAAAAACAAAACCAAAAAAAAAAAAAAACATTTTGTGAAGCTGTAATGTCCTTTTCACCAAGAGTCTCTACTAGATCTAAAAAGAGATATTTCACAAACAGGGGTTTCAGTTATAAGATGACACTAAGAGAATAACTATCTAATACTTGAAAGTATTTTTCACCTTAAGAAATCACCAGACTTACAGAAAAGTAAGAAAAAATTAGAACAAAGCATTTACTGACGACAATAAAATAACATTGTAAAAAATACTGGTCAACCTAATCCACTCAATAAAAAAGGCTAATAACATTTAAAAGAAATTATGGCACACATGCATTTTAAGAGATTACAACAGCTTACCGGTGAGGAAAAGCACAAAGACAGATTGTGCAAGCATTGTGGTTGAGAAGCTCCGTACCGGCTGTTTCCTTTTGCATGAATATCCCCGTTGCATGCCAACACCCCTTGTATTTAATGACTCACTGGTCCATTTTACTTTCAAATCAAAGATGCTCATCTGCAACTGTCTGTGGTTACTTATGGCATGACGGTAATGACAGCAAATGTTTCTTCAATCAAACTGGAACAGGAAACCATCTGATAAGCGCATTAAAAACCATCCTAGTTGTTCCACAGTTAGCAGGAAATATAATGCCACAGATCATTTTACATTGTCCTTTTTGCTTTGAGACAAACATTTTATTGCTTAAGATTTATAAGTAGAGTATCAGCAAATGACTTTCTGAAAGGACAAAAACTTTAGACAGATTGTGGCTTAAAAAGGTGGAAAAGGCCGTTTTTATGAGAACCTCATTTGATTTTGCTCTTTCAACTCAAGAATTCCTGAAAAAATGTTGAAAAATTATTATAATTCATATTATTTTTTTAAATATACCACTGCAAGGATTTATGATTGACTGTAAGAATCAGAAAAGTGCATGATGTTTCATATTTAAGACAGCAAAAATACTATATCAACCACAAGATTTAAGAGGTGGTGCAAATATACGCCACAAAGACTAAAAATTATGACATAATTTCAGTCTGCGCGTGAACAGTCAGTAAGAGAATTTCACAGGTAAGAAGGATTCACAGAAAACCGACACAGAAAAGCAATGCATTACGCCCCCTTGTAGCAAAGGACGTTTTTCTGTAGCATAATTAAAAATAAAAGTCAAAACCAGAAATGCTTTTTCATTTTCCGAAATGAATCTCCATTTGTTCACTTAAAATTAAAAAGAATAAACAATCTGCCATATTTTATTATTCTTACTCAACACCGCTTATTCTGTCACTTAATTAAAATGATAAAGAAAATGTAATTTGAAATTTTGTTTTTAAAACGTTCTCTAATAAATGTGTAGCAAAATTCAATTAGAAATATCTAATTGGACGATTAAAATGGATTAACAGAAATGCTGTTTCATTTTCACAATGGAACTGCATTAAATGACTCAAAAACAAAATTAAAATTTTTTCCACTGAAATGCTTTTTTTTTTTTTTTCTTCATCATCACACATTCTGTGACATATTTAAAGCGAAAACGCAGAGAGGGGATTGCATTTTAATTTTCACATTCATCCTGCAAAAGATGTAGCAAAATTCAATTGCACTCAGCATTTCCAGGAACTTGGACCAATTACTGAGGATTTCTGGAGCAAACATGGCATCGTCCATATCGTTGAAAATGTAAACTGAATTCTAAATCACTGCACTCTTCGCTGTGACGGTGATGCTGCCGCCTCTTCATGAGATTCTGCCATTCTCAACAGACACGATTCCACTTGTAGGTAAAAGGTTTTTTTTAAATTTTATTTTACATTTGATTTGCACAAGGCATTTTTTTACTTTACTGATTTTGAGGTAATGTCACATAGCCGATACATACATTATGCACATTATCAACAGTCTTTGTCATGCATGCATGATACACATAATTTACAAGTGTTTCTTTCGTTTGTCATCCGTCAATTTGCGCAGATGTCCATCGATGGTTTCAGCCAACAGGTCTTTCTGTGAATTCAGTTTGAGCCGTGAATAAATTCATTTTATCAATTGATTCAAATTTGTAGTTCTAGATTTTCCCATTTTTGGGGGAGAATCTGGCTTTTGTTTACCCAGCACTCTGCTTTCTTGGACTGAATCTGTCCTTGTTTTCTCAGCATGTTTTAGTTTGGGTTTACTGTTGGATGACATTAAAAAATGTCGTCATGCCATTTATGAATTACTTTTAGATCATTTCATTTTCTTGTTTTACCTTCATCGATTTATGATAGCTTACAATTCAAACGTAATCTGGCGGGAGCTAGTCACTGAGACTCAGAAAGCTAGTGTGGTAAGTGCGGAAAAACGGAGAGTAAGAAAATAAGTAGACTTTCTGCTTAGCACGTTTTCATGACCCAGCATTCAAGTTCTATCTAAATGCATCATCTACCAGTACACACAAATCTGGAGACGTGAAAGGTGTCTCAAATATGATCCCTGTGTGGTTTTGTGTGTGTGTACCAGGGGATTGGTGCTTACTATTTAAAGATTTGTATGCGTAAGAGCCATCTTAAAATTCGTAGTAAATTTTAAGATGGTGTATTTTCAAGTGCGCAAATTTAATTTTTTATAGTTTTGTCCTACGCACAAAATGTATTGGATGAGTTACAAATCAAGAAATATGCACACACAAAGTTAGACTCAAACAGCCAGAAACAAGTAACAATTCAAGAATTACACGCATAAATCCAGTGAGTCTTTTTCGTCTCGATAGAAAAATGTGAATTTCTCTTTCAAATACTCTTATCGTCCTCCATAATTATCCTGCTGCATGATAAAGGATCTTTAGCTGCAATCTTCTTTAAATTGGTGGGAAATATGTTTCTGGCCCGGCAACAGACTGGCGACCTTTTCAGGGTGTTCCCTGCCTTCGCCCAATAGTAGCTGGGTTGGCTCCTGCAGCTCCATGACCCCAGAAAGGGTTCAGCTCTGAGACATTCTGTCACTAATGAGCTGGTATGTTTGGTGTAATGGACAGATCATTCCTTTTTTCCAGCACTATTATTACTAACTCTTTTACTGCTAATGGGTGATTTGCATCTTCTGGTGTATTTTCTGTAGTTTTAATAATAAAGTTTAGTGAAAATAGTAGATTGGGATGCACTTACTCCCCCTCTCATTGTTGCTGATCTTACTTATTTTTTAACTCTCATTAGTCATCCCATTGGGATCCCATTTAATAAATTCATTGTCCCATGTCTGTAAAAGTAAAAAGGATGAAAAACTAATAAAGTATGATTAATGAAAAGGAGTGGGTACCAAGAATCCTGCAGTATACACAGATTATTTTTTGCTTTTAAACTTACCAAGTAAATCCAGACATATGATACAAAAGTTTGATCAATTTCTCTCTGTAGACAACAAAACAAAGCACATGTGGTGTTCAGAGAAAAAGAAGGTTGTTACAATCAAAATATCAATGAAAAGTTTAGTAACTCACCACATCTAGAATTGCATAAAGGATCATTTTTGATGTACACTCGTGTTACACGTCTGTGGTTTTTAACAGGCCGGATCATGGCATACAGGTCTTTGTCTTTGGTCAGGTTCAAGTATTCTAAAACGTTGTAGTAGCTGCAATTTTCTTCTGGAGTAACAAAAACAAAGATAACGTGTTGGTTTGTGTTATTGGAAAGCATAAATGCAATGCCGTATCTCGAGTACTTTACCTGATGTTTCAGCAGAACCATTATCAGGAGACAGTGACCCATTTTGAACTTCAGTGAATCCTGAGGTTGACCAGACACCTAAAACTGAAACTGCAATAAGTCATCTTTTTAAAACTGATTATTCAGACACCCAATGCTTAGATTGATGTGAAACACCTAAATTAAGTTTAAACACAGAATTAAAGCTAAAAAAAAGATTTTGAAGCAACAACTGAATGCCGAGTCAGCAGGAAAAGAGGGATGCTGTCATCATCTTTCTCATCCTTCAGACATTTTTATTTAGGATATGTTTCTGTTCCTGTAATAGATTAGAATCTGTCCGGCGTATACCCCATCTTCGCCTGACAGTCACTCAGTAAGCATCAACCTTCCCATAACCCGGAATCAGAGGAAGTGGGTTTAGAACGTGACTAAATAAATAAATAAATCATACTGCTTCGTGGAATGCCTGCCACCGTTCAGGGTAAAAAAAAAAATCTTGTTTGGGGCCCTTTGTCTCAGGCATTGTTGTTTTAAGCAAAAAATAGGATAGCCTGACAATTTGCAAACTTTTTTTTTTCACTTTTATACATTTTTTTTGCACTTAGAATCTTCACCAAGACCTAGAAGAGGATAATTCACAAACAGGGATTTTTGTTTTAATATGACAGACTGCAGTTTGCTGAATTGAAAAATATTACTTGACCTTAAGTAATCCCCAAACAGTTGAGAAGTTAGAAACAACTGGAATAAAGCATTCACTAAGAACAGTATAATAACATAAATGTATCTTTCTGGTCAACCAGATCCACGTAATGCAAAAATGTTCATTAATAACATTTAGAGGAAGTTAATGAACACATGCATTTCAAAAGATTACCACAGCACAAAGACAGATTGTGCAAGCATCATAGTTGAAAAGATCCATCCCTGCTGTTTTCTTTTGGATGAAGACCCATTAGAACTGCCCATACCCTTTGTATATAACGGGTTACGGGTCCATTTCACTTTCAAAGTGAGATCAAAGCTGCTCACTGACACTCTCTGCGGTTACTTATAACATTGCCATAATACCATCAAACCTTAATTTCACCACTGAAACAGGAAACCATCTCATGCGTTAAAAGTCATTCTTTTAGTTGCTCCACTTGCTGCACAGTTAGCAGGAGATAGAATGACACAGATCATTTTACATTATCCTTTTTCATTTAGGCAAACATTTATGTGCTTAATACTTTACAAGTAGAGTATTAGCAATGGACTTTCTTGAAGGACAAAAGCTTCAGCCAGAGTGTGACTAATAATGGTTAATAGTAGGAAAGCAGTTCTTATGAGAACCTTAGCTTAGGTTTTGCCCTTTCAGCCCAAGAATTCCTGAGAAAATATCGATGCATTTTATTTGTACATACCACATTTACATAATGTATGCTAGAAAGCCTAAAAGAAGACAAAACCAGTAAGGTAATTTCCATTTGGATATCTAGAGTAAACACATGGCCTGTGTCAGAGACAACAGGCAGAGTAGACAGAAAAGTGGAAAATTCACAACATACTAGTGATGGATTGAAGAGCCAAAAGACAAAAAGAGGAAAAAGGAAAGGGGAATGAGCTTCAATGCAGAAGACAGGAAGGAGACTCAGCTGTAGAAACCTGGCTGCAACAAGAAAGAAACCGTCAATCCAGAACAAAAGAGAAACATGATGATAAAATAAGTCTAGTGACAACGTCAATCAAGAAAATAAAATTATTTCATGAGCAGCAGGAGTAGATTATATAAATGTTTTTACTAAGACGTCAGCCCAAGAGACTAACTTTTTGGGCCAAATAAATAATGAAAACATTGGAGTGGATGAGAGTTGGGAGCACAGACGAGGATTAATACATTAGCTGCCCTCCTTTGACCTCATGAAAATCCAATCATCGTGGCTTTGCTTAAACTTTCCAGGAGGAGAGACAACAAGAAGATCTATATTGCATCTGTGGTTCTCTTTAACATAAAACCATAAAGTTATAACAAGTGCTCATTTCTGACCTCAGCCTTGCTTTCTTGTATTCTTTCACATAACTTTCTTATGTGCCTTAGCAGATTTGTTTCTCTGTAGTTTCCACAACTCTGAATTGATCCTTTGCTCTTAAAAGGAGCACCAGAACATTTCTACATTCTCAGTGACTCTCTAGTTCTTCAAGATTTTGTTGAACAGCCCCGTCAGAAACTTTACTACCACTTCTTCTAAACACTTTCTCCACAGGTATGTCATCAGGACCAACTTCCTTTCTACTTTTCTTCCTTTTCTTTGTTTTCTTCACTTTTGATACCATTCATTTCCATTATAAAATGGACTCATTAAGCCGGACTGAACCGTACATTTTTTGGGCCCTCGCTGGTTGTAAAAATGGAACACTCCCGTTAGGGCGAAGCTACTGTTGAAACCCGTTAATTGGCTAGAGGTCATTACAACAAAAAAAAGCTCCAAGAAAGTGGCTGTATTCCTCTTCCCGCAATTTTTTCTCAAACTGCATTAATTGCTTGGTACGAAGTACCAAAATCCAAGCAGAAAAAGACGAGCTGCTGGATGACCTCCATTGTTATTGTTGTTAGTTTCACCCTGTCTGCACCATCATGGTCCAACTTTGAGTGGAAACGCTCACCTGGCTTTCCTGGACCATTCTAAACCGGACCGGACAGTGGAAAAGAGGCTTCTGGTACCATTAATTGAATATTTTATTTGTTGTATACTCTTTAAAGCAATCTCTGCAATCAAACAATACTTGTAACTTTCAATAAAGCTCCTGCACCTGTCAACAGGGGCCTGTTTCAGAAAGGAGGTTCAACCAACTCTGAGGTCAAACTTGAACCCTGATTTGGTCAATCGAGAGATTAACAACTCTGAGTTTTCTTATAGTGCGCACTGCGACTATAAGAAGCCATTATCAATGGAGCGCAGATATCACGAGTCACCATGGCAATCGTGAAAAAAAGAGGTCTGCATATTTTTCGCCAGCTGAACTTGACGTGCTGCTGCAGAGTTACAGTGAATTTGAGCACATATTCCAGAAGAAAAGCAACACCGCTGCATCTGCAAAACAGAGACAGTTAGCGTGGGAAAACATAGCTGCTCAAGTTAATGCGTAAGTTTGCATTTAAATCATTGTTATAAAATATTGGCTGTAATAACTTTTTAAATAGCGTAAGGTGTGAAATAAAAAATGGCGATATTTAGGTGTACTTTTGAAGTGTTATTCCTGGTGTAATTGCATGAAATGCTGCATAGAGTACAGAACCAATCTGGGGGAAAAAATGCATTTAACGTCGGTATTGTTTAGAGGACTTTTTTGTTAACCTTCGCCTCTTGGAAACGTTGGTCAGTTTAATACTAATACATGCAATTGTGTTTTTAAAAGTGAACTTTTGTCTACCCTTGTATTGAACAAGTGGTATAGGTTTATATGGGATTAAGAAAGTAAGCAGTACTAGCAAATTGTGTTTTCAAAAAGTAATTTTTAAATAGTTACATTAATTTAATTCAATGTCCCTGATGTCATTTTCATGTAGATGCAATCCTGCAGAAATTAAAAGAACATGGCAGCAGCTAAAAATGAAGTATAAAAACATATTTCAATCAGGTCAAATTTGAGCATGACATGGATGTAGGCTTTGTTGACAATATTTGACATATGAAACATCTACATAGCAATACCTAATGTTGTTTTCATTGTATATATGTAATTGACTGCAACGAAAAACGGTAACGCTCAAACAAAAACGTATGGGGAAATGACAAAAAATCGAGTCTAGGTCTCAAAATCCTCGCACGACGTAAATGTAATTCTCTACGAATTAATGCAGGCTCCGCGTCTATTGGGTCCTCCAAAAAAGGACAAGCCATTCTTGTCACTTAGACCGTCTCTGTGTGACGGAAATTTGGGCAATGAAAGTTAAAGCGAAAAATACCGCTTCGTCTTTAAAAAGGGGAGGGGACCGGCAGAAACCTTGAGTTTAGAGAATAAAACCTGCTCCCGACCAGGTTAGGTTCACAGCGTAAGTAACCATGTACACTGACTCCGAGTATAAGTTACCTCTCTTTCAGAAACGGGTTTGACTTACTCTGCTTTCTCTGGTTTAACAAACCTCCCATTCTGAAACGGAAAACCCAGGGTTTCCCTGATTTCAGGGTTAATGCACTCAGAGTTTACACTTAACCTCCTTTCTGAAACAGGCCTCGGTCCATAGTTTGTTACTATGCTCTTCCCCTGTTTTGAGTGTTTCGAGTTTTGGATTTCCTGCATTGCAGTGGTTTTTGGTTTTTAGTGGGAATGGGAATAGAAGCCCCATGAAGCCTCATTCGGGTTCATGTAATTGTGCCAGAAAATTGAACCACCCATTCAGGGCTTCAAAACCACACAGAACAGTGGCATCTGGTGGCGGACATATATCAACATATGTTTCAACAAAGCTTGTTGTTAATGATGATAAAAAAAAAAAAACATATAAAAAACACATGTGATGTTTTCTGTGAGAAGTGCTTGACACAGCAAAATACGCATCACATGAAGAAAAAGAAAAACGCAAAAAATAAATGTATATGGCTGGGATTGAACCTAGGACCTCTAGATGTAAGTATCACTGACTATTCCACTGAGCTATCTCTAATGACAAAGCAGTGATATAGCATTGTACATTCATTGCATTGTTGTTTTTTTCAATATACAACGACCTTCGTGTATTGTTTTATTAGGAAAAACAGAATTAAAATGATCCTGAGCCACAGAACGTTTTTTTACTAGGAGCCATGGTAAAGTGCAATGAACTGACGCTGATTCCAATACAGGGGAAACACTGGAACTGGTCGGAAAACGTTCAGGATTCATTTCGCATTTCTAGAGAATAGCGTGCCCAACTGTTCAAAACAAAAGTGACATCTGAAGCATTCGACCAAACAAAGCATTTGGCGCGTCATACGTCATCAACCACGTGATCTGCGTTAGTTGACACACGCCCCGAAACATTGTGCCAAAACACTCTGCTTCATGAAGGTGAACCGCACGCCGAGGAGCCGTGTCAAACGGGCCATCCCTAGTTTTTAGTTTATTTAAGTTATAAAAGATGCTGTTACACCTGAAACCTCCTGCCTCCTCTCTGCTTTTGGGTGCTCCCCTAACAACCCTCACGCCGTAACAGATTCTTAACAAAAAGTTCAATTTTTGTGTTATCTGTCCATAGAACATTCTGCCAGTAGCTTTGTGGCTTGGCAACATGTACAGCCCATTCCAAATTATTATGCTTTTGCTATTTTTCTATGTTTCTTCTAAATACTTAATGCAAATGTCAGTCAGAATACATTTAAACTCAAGTATATATTAATGGTTATTGAACAAACCTCCTGTTGATAACACTTAGTTTCAAAAAATAAAAACTTTAAAATGCACTGTACACATTATTCTTCACAGCTGACTTCTACAACGCTTCATAGATTTTAAAGAACCAGAAATTTACATTTGTTGAACTTGCTAGGTCATATTTACTGAAATCAAAAGTTTTTGACATAAATAACATGCTACATGTCACAAGAACAGAGGGACAGCTGGATCGAAATGGAGCATGTTTATTATCTCAGCTAAAAGTCCACAAAGCTAAGTCAGGGTCAGGCTTGGGTAACAGACATGAGATCATAGGAGGAGAGACAGGGAAGTCAAAATCCAGGTGAGGGTGAGGGCAGCCGGTAGACAAGAAGACAGAAGGTCCAAATACAACACTCGGTAAGGAATGCAGAGTGGTAGAAGCAATACTTCGTACGGAGCTTCACTGAGTGCAGAGCTTAAGCATGCTGTGGTTGATGAATGAATGAGAGTCAGGGATGAGGAATCCAGGAAGCTGGGGTTGCTGGGAGTTGTAGTGTGGCTAGAACTCTGGAGCCGGCTCCCACCAGTGACCAGAGGGGGATTCCTGGTTTAGACGCTCCACTTGTCCATTGGACTGAGAGTGGGTTTCTGAGGTTAGACTCACGTTGATGCCCAAACCTTTGAACATTTCACGTCACACTCGTGAGGTAAAGTGGGAACCACAGTCTGACTCAATGTCCTCCAGGAGACCATAGTGCTGGAACAGCCATTTTTTTAGAGCTTAGGCATAGGTATCAACCGGCATGAATATGTGGGGAACTCTTTGTAACTAATAGTTACAATCCTATTACTAAAATATTCAACATTCTTTCAAAATATGCTTTTTTTTCTGATCATGACTATGATTAAAATATTACTCCATAATAACAAAAGTTCACCTCAAATCATGTTTCCTGTTGGTCTTCTCCAGGTTTGCACACACTGTAGCTGCTATTTTGGCCTATTAATCCAGGCTGATCTTTTCAAGATCTGTGATGTTTTGGGGCTGTTGCTGGAAAACACAGACTTTCTACTCCCTTTTCAGATTATCTGTTGGACTAAGAGGCAGATACTGACTAGACCCCTTAATAACCATGAATCCTTTCAGTGTATCTACTCCTTTGTTGCCAGGGCAGTATGTTTGAATGGGTTTTGAACTTTTCAATGGTAAAAAAGTGTATATATGAAATAAGAAGCTGTCAAAAGAAGCAGTCTGACTCTATAAGACCTGTGTCTTTTACACAGATAACCAGTTCAAACAGGTGCCATTAATAGAAGTTATGAATGAAAGATAGAAGAGCTTCTAAAGGAAGACTTGAATGTTTGAAATAAATACAAATTTATGTAAAATTATACAAAAACGTTTCTTAAAACTCATACAATGTAATTTAATTGATTTTTTTTTAATTCTGTAACTCACAGCTGAATGGTATCTGAGCCCTCACACCTTTTTAAGTGGGAAAACTTGCAGCATTGGAGACTGATGAATTTATCTATGTTCATTCAGTTCACCTGGAATCAATTTTTACGTCAAATATCTTAATTTCCGTTGTAATGAAAGCAATGATATCCTCTAAGTTTTATTGTCAGATCCAAACTTTCCTGTGTGGAAATCAAAGCGGGCAATTTATCTCTTGTTTAAAAGCACATTTGTATATTTTCTAAATGTATTATTCCATCTAATGCATGTACTAAATTGTGACTTATGGCAAAAAGGCTCAAATACTTACATCTCTTCAATTGTCAGATCAGGTTTCCATAAAGCTTCATTTGGAAATGCTATAATTAAAACTCCACAAAATTCTTTGGGTTCCCATTTATTATGTTCATTGCCGCATGTCTATAAAAGTAAAAAGGATGAAAAACTAATAAAGTATCATTAATGAGAAGGGGTGGGTACCAAGCATCCTGCAGGATATAAAGATTATTTTTTGCTTTTGAACTTAACATGTAAATCCAGACATATGAAACCACAGTTTGATCAATCTCTCTGTGTGGACAACAATTCCAAGCGCATGTTGTGTTTAGAGAAAAAGAGAGTTGTTACAATGAAAGTATTTTTTGTATTATTATTAGTTTAGATTATTTTAGTAGCTCGCCACATCTAGTATTGCATAAATGACCATGTCAAGGTACACAGTTGTTGTAAGAGAATGGTGGTAAGAGAATTTTTAAGGGTCGGAAGGAGTCACAGAAAACCAACACAGAAAAGCAATGCATTGCGTCCCCTTGTGGCTGCATTGTACAAGCAAAAACATAAAGGCAATATGTTCCCCTCCAACTACAGCACATTGAGATGAGCAGAGGGGAAAGTACACAGCCTTTGGGGGATCCGGTGTTGATGGTCTTTCGCAGTTGCACTTGCTGCCTTCAGTCTGTCATAAAGACATGAGTCAGGAATGTGAAGTTGTTGTAGCTTGTCCTTAACGACTAAGGATCCTGGGGAGTCCAGATGCTGCAGCATTGAGAGTAGTGACAGATTCACTGCATCACTCATGGATCTGTTGGTTGGCAAACTGCAATGAGTCCAGGATTGGGACTGTGAAGGTCTTCAGGAGAGGCAGGAGCAGAGGACCAAATGATGAGGAGAAAGCAGCTAAAGCCAGACAAGATGCTAAAAGGTAGGCTAAAACATGAATCTCACTACAGAAAAGGTCAAAGACAGGATGTGACAACAATAGGAACTGAAGACAAAGATTTTGTAGGTTTATTATTTTATTCCATTTTAGTGTTGAAAAACCTGTTCTGATACTTGTTCGGTGCTGGGGGCTCAATTGTGGAGCCCTCTGCAACCGTTTCTGGATGTTACCCAGACACAGGGGACTGTTACATCCACAGTGTCGGTACAGCAGGTCATTCCTCCCCACAGCCATCAGACCATACAATGCAGTACTACAGTTACACACTATGTACATTGAAGGAATTTATATTTCTTTGGTCCTTATTTCTCCTAGGTTTTTATCTTATCTTTATTTCATTGAAGGTTTTCTTTCAGGTTTACTTTGTGTGTGGGTTCCAGTCATTTCAATTAAAAGAAACTTCCTGATAATTGCATATGTATAGAGGTTTTGATGCTGCAGTGCCGAACTCATCCCCCTTCAGGAGAAAACAGTCTTTGATCTTCTAAGACCATCTGGAAGCTTAACTGTAGATCTGACATGTACCAGAATTAAATTATCTCCAGGATTCAATTCGAATCATGGGAAACCCTGAAGGTGCCAACTCACATGAGAAGGACAAAGAGTTGGGACTGACTGCCTGCGGAGAAGGATCCGGGCGACTGTGCTGGACCCCCATGGGGACACAGTTAGTGGTCGGACAGATGTCCGTCTGTGAAATAACCCCCCTGGACGTCTGAAGCAGGAAGCCAGGACCAAATGCTGTAATTCCAAATATGGACTGACGGAGGTAGGCAGGCTCCCTGCCAGCCAATCCGAGCGTCCAGAGGAGGAGTCTGGACGCCATGCTGTGTTACGGAGGAGGAGGCTAAAACCGACATGTTAGAACAGCTGGACAGAGGAACTTTCGTTGTTGTCAACAGGCTGGCATGTAAGACGTTGGTAATTTTGCGCTGTGCAAGCTCTGAAACTTTGAGAACCCAGATGTCTGTTTTGTTTTGTTTTACTCTGTTTTTAGAAATAATGTTAGGGAATAAATTTGTTAAACTTTATCCAGTGGACTCCCGTGGTTTCTTCCCCTCGACTTTTTTGAACACGCAAGGAAAGTAATCTCAAAGCGACAGATTATTTCCTACAACATATATGGTGAATTTCATTTGTTGTAGCTGTTGTTGTTTCTGTCTTTTTGGTTCTTATCACGGGTATCATTGTTTGGTGTATTTTCTTAGTTTAATTTTAATGTAATTTAATTGTCGAGTAATTTAAAGATGTTCTTCTGTTCTTTAATACTGTTGAATGTCACTTTACTTCTGCAGACAAAAGAATGTCCCCATCGTGGGATGAATAAAGTCTTATTTATCCACATTGCACGTCCCTCAGCCTGCTCCTCCGTCCACTCCAGGGGGGCCTTGGTTGCCATTGCTGCTGCACTCTGCTGTGAGCTCTTTGTTATGTACCATCATGTACAATGTTGTTTTTCTTGTTTACATTTTATGGGTCAAAATGCCTGTCCAAGTCCCATACTTGTGTGTTCTTTGAGTCTCCTTTCTGTCATTTTTATAAATCGAAAATATTTTCTTAAAGTCATTTTTGATCATTCAAAACTTTATTCTGTTGGAAATATTTACATAATAGGTGCTGCATTTGTGGTCTTCTCAAAAACCATCCGTATTACAGAATAGTTTAAGTAAAACATGCTTTCAGCATGCCATGAAGTGATATAAACCTGTAACAAATCCTAGGTAGATGACAGTTGGATGTCATGTCCATGCATATTTGATCTATTTTTAAAATGCATTTAATACATTACAGAACAAGTGTTCATGATACAGCACATAATAAGCTGATAGATACATAACAATACATTAAATAAGCTTTCTACTGTTACTCGGTGGGATGAAATTCCTCTAAACAGCCCGCTGAAAGAAAATCCTCCTGAACACTGGAAATTCTTGATTTTCTGTACATTTTGTTTCTATTTATTGTTCAAGTTGGAGCAATAAAGCTGCAGATTGGTCTGTCAGAAAACATGCAATTGATTTCACAGGTGACAGATGACTGTCATTTTTTTCCATAGTCATTAGTGACACCATGATTCTGCCACACATAGGTTTTGTTTGTGTTTTGAACAAGTACTTCTACTTACTTCCCTCCAACACACTAGAAACTGAAGTACTCAAAAAATGCAATAAAATGTCATTTTAATTTCTCCCATTAACGACATTATAATGCATATCATTGTGTGGAGGAATAATGAAGGGCAGTGTCAAACCCCTTGCAAATGTGAGTAAATACCTACAGCAATGATGATTTTAATCACTTGGTTTGAATGAGGCAAATATAATTAATGCAAAGCATGAAAAACAGCCAAAGTAGAATTTTTAGGGCACAGTTGTGTCTTGTTGGGACACAAAAGCATAGACAAGTTCCCCTTTTTTTTAGTTTACAGTGATCCCTCTCTATAACGCGGTTTACTTTTCACAGTTTCACTACTTCACGGATTTGCATCATGCATTTTGTTCTGCATTCTGATTGGCTAAAAAGTCACGGTCTCTACCTGTGGGTACATACTGTTGCAGTTTAATATGTACACGTTCGTAAAACAGCTTGCCAAGTTTACATTAAGTACGTGAAAATTCTCTTGCAATTTCGAGTTTCTCCAAAACCAATAGAAAAAAGAGTGACGACAACAACTGCCTATCACTATGTTCTTCTCCTGAACAAATACAGCTGCACCGGGGGGTGCAAAAGAAGAAAACACTGCAGAGCGGAGTCAGGATGCAGCGGCAAAGCAGTGAAATACACCTGAGTCACTATTTGTCCGACTGTATTTTGTACTTTTTTCATAATCATTTTAAAATTTCTCCCGTTTAATCCAACTACTCGGGTCGCGGTGGGCGGTGCTTATCTCCGCAATTTGAAACCTTCTGTTCACATTGATGATTAAAATTATTATTTGACAGTACAGTACAGAAGTTATTTGTTGAGAAAAAAACATTTCTAAAGTACTTTTATTTGTGAAACAAATGCTTGAGCCTGTAAAAGGTTTTTTTCTTTCTTATCAATGCATTTAATACATTACAGAACAACTGGTTATGATAAAGGATATAATAAACTAATAGATACAGGACAATATATTAACCCTTGTGCTATCTTAGATGACCCCACCCTTACATTGACGTGTTCTCCCTACCATGACAAAGGTGGATAAAGGTGGAAAGATTTCATGTAATCCACGGACACCAGTGAGGTTCACAAATCATTGAAGAAAACAGGTTCGGCGCACTGTTTAGTGGGTCTAGATGACCCAACTCTCAATGTTAAAGTGCCTAGGATAGCACAAGGGTTACACAAGTTTTCTACTGTTACTCGGACATAGCCTGATGAAAAAGAATCCTCCTGAACACTGGATTGTCTTGATTATTTGTACATTTTGTTTCTATTTAATGTTCAATTTGGAGCAATAAAACTACAGATTGGTTTGTCAGCAAACATGGAATTGATTTCACAGATGAACTGTCATCTTTTTCCATAGTCAATAGTGACACCATGATTCTGCCACACATGGGTTTTGTTAGTGTCTTGAACAAGTACTTCTACTTACTTCCCTCCAACACACTAGAAACTGAAGGACTCAAAAATACAACATAATTTCATTTTAATTTTTCCCATAAATGACTTTATAATGAATATCATTGTGTGGAGGATTAATGCAGAACAGCGTCAAACCTCTTGCAAATATGAGTAAATACCTACATGGATGATGATGTAATCACTTGGATTAAATGAGGCATATATAATTTATACATAGGACTAAAAACAGCCAAAGTAGAATTTTAAGGGCACAATTCTGGCTTGTCGGGACACCAAAGCAGTGCCCTTATTTTTAGTTTACTACATTTTAATTGTCTTCTGTTACGATCCACAGCATAGAAATAGTAAACAAAAACAGAACGACACCTCCAACATAAAAAACAGTGAAGATTTTGTGGATTTTTTGTGATAGTTTGGTCCAGTAACCAATATTTTCCCTCCTGCTGCTGAGCAGAGACACAGTTTTCTTCACCTCATCCAGCTCATGAGAAAACAGATCCAGGGCCAAGGAAACATCCAACCGCTGACTGCTGCTGTCCTGCAGAGATGATGAAGTTGTTATTTTCAGTCACCTTGTTGCTATGCAAGGACAGACTTCTAATAATCCTGCAACAAAAAAGTATTTTTCTGAATTTTTCGTTTTTGGTTGGTAAAACACAAATCATAAATTGAACTGAAATAAAACTGTGACAGAAATTTTTGTTTTAAACCAAATCATGAGGAAAGTGAATTGTTGCATCCCCTAGTCTGCCCATAGCCTGTGCCAGAGGAGGGCAATTATTTAAACTCGCTGGCCACATTGGGTTCTAAAATTTGATAGAAGGACCGGGAGCAGATGTGTGGAGTGAAAATGATATAACATGGAATGTAGATGAAAACATTTGGATTGAAAATTATATTCTAAAACAGAATATTCTAGAGTTTTTTGTTCCCATTTTAGATCCCTTTTTTTATTATGAAGCCCTTTGGTACCTTTAAGGAATTTTAAAGTGCTTTATGATTAAAGTTTTATTCATTCATGATCCTTTTAACAGAAAAAATTCCATTTTTTATTACATAAAGCAATGAATAAAAAACACTATGATTTTCAAAGACACAAATTTAGGAAAAATATACTGATACATTTAAAAAACAAGAAACAGTAAATAGTCGATCCTCTCCCATCAAAATCCTAATAAATACTTTGAGGGCTGCAGCTCCTCACATGTCTCACAGTTTGCGTAGCTGCGCTGTGTCCTGCACGTCTGTTTCTCATCCAGTAATGTTGAAAAGAACATTTCTATGTCTTCTGCTTCAGCTACGCATATATCTGCATTACCTTTTCACCAGTACAGAGTTCCCTCGTTTATTGCAGGAGTTCTAAAAATAAAAGTGATTGGTGAAATCCACGGAGTCTGATTACAGATGTTTTATGGCAGTAAAACTCCCTGCTGCCTAAATGCACTTTTCTCAGACAGACATGAACATTTTCACACTTTTCTTTGTTTAGATTCTGAAACCTTCCTAGAAATTAATTCCAGGATCTTAGAATGAAAACAAAGATCTGATCGATCAAAGATTTCTGTAGATCTGAAGAGTTCCGCATTCCTGTACAGGAGACATGGAGGAGAATGATTAACAAGGTCTCCAGCCAATCAGGACACAGAAAAGGGAGCGCTGTTTAAAAAAATCAGCATAATTGCTCTAAAAGAACGAGCTAAACCGGTAAAGATTAACTGTGATGTAGAAAGGAAAGATTGTCTTCTGTTCTCAGATATTTTTAGAGGGTTTCAGATCGGGACACTGACTGCAGAAGGGTGGAATAAAATGTTACGTCTTGATCGTGTGGCCGGATTTAAAACAAACAAACATGGGACCAAACATGGAGGCGGGCCGCATCCAGCCCGCAAGCCAAAGTTTGCCAACCCCTGGCCTATGCTAACTTTTTACTTTCTTTGATTATAAAGTTATTGACTAAATGTGTTAATGTTATGGCAAAATTTATCTTCATTTTGGCTGCAGTCAAATCGACCTATTAACATGAATTCTTCCTGCCCTGTAACTGCTCAGAACGGTGATGCAGGATGTGTTGGCATTTTCTGACATGTATGTTTTCCTGTTGGAAGTTCATTTTATTGTGCATTAAGAAAGTTATAGGTCATATTTCTACCTTCTTGGCACGTCTATCTATGCTTTTATACAAATATGAGTAAGATGATGTTCATTAAATCAAACATAGATCTTACCTTTTTGGGTGAAGTTGTGTTTTGATCAGTCTTGTCATCGTGGATGGCTGCAGACCAACAGCATTTTTCCATTACTGGACATATTTCAGGGAAATGCATAGACATAAATTAACTATATAGACAAGCCAACATTTCCTTGAATGAAGCTACAGCTAGATTGTTATTGAAATACAGGGGGGTAAATAATTATATGAACACCCTGTGAGTTTGCACGTTCTCCCAAATAAGAAATCCTGGAGGGGTCTGAAATTTTGATCTTAGGTGCATGTCAACTGTGAGAGACTTAATCTAAAGAAATCTGGAATTTACGTTGAATAATTTGTATAATTCTTTAAACAACTTATTTGTATGCTACTGCTGCAAATAAGTATTTGAACACCTTTCTATCAGCTAGAATTCTGACCCTTAAAGACTTGTTTTACTTTTAAATAGTTCGCCTCCACTTCACTTTCATAAATCAGAAGCACCTGTTTGAGGTCGTTAGCTGCTTTATGGTAACCTGGACCTACATCCAGCACATGTCCAGGTCCGTTTGCCAATGACCATTTGGATGATCCAGAGGAGTCAAGGGAGGAAGTCATGCGGTCAGATGAGACCAAAATAGAACTTTTTGGTCTTAATTCCACTCCTTGTGTTCTGAGGAAAAAGAATGAGTACTATCCCAGGAACACCATGCTTACTGTGAAGCATGGGGGTGGTAGCATCATACTATGGGGGTATTTTTCTGCACATGGAAAAGGACGACTACACTGCAATAGGGAGAGGATGGCCAGGACCATGTATTGCAAGATTTTGGGAAACAACCTCCTTCCCTCAGTTAGGGCATTGAAGATGGGTCATAACTGGGTCTTTCCTCCAACATGACAACAACCTGAAGCACACAGCAGGAAAACCAAGGAGTGACTCCTTAAGAAACTTTTCAAGGTCCTGGTGTGGCATAGCCAGTCTCCAGACAGCCCAAAAACCTGACTGATTAAGATCTGTGTGGAGGAGAGGGCTAAATTCCCTCCTGCAGTGATGTGTGCAAACTTGGTGAAAAATGGACGAAAACAGTTGACCTTTGTAAATGCAAACAAATAAATTATTTTTAAAAAATCATAAAAAGTGATCTTCAGAATTTCTTTTTAATTTAGATTATGTCTCTCACAGTGGACATGCACCAAAGATGACATTTTCAGACTCTTCTATGATTTCTAATTGGGAGAACTTGAAAAACACACTGTACTGTGATCATTTCCAAAGATTTGTAAATTATAAGATGAATCAAACCTGTAAGACTATTTCTGCAGTTGACTTTCATTTTCTCGTCATTTTGGTCTGCATTGAGAGCTGGGTCTCCGTCACTGTCTGGGGATTCTGAGTCTTTCTCCATCAAATGCATGACCACAATTGTCTCTATTACGCTGAGCAGCATCAAACCAAATGTTCCAATACAGTAGAGAACTAAAGGGAGCAGATAACAGGGCATTAGTATGGAAACCTTTTTGTTCAATATTACTAAAAAATAATTTTAAGTAAGACTGCATCCTACTGATTTTTCAGAAGGAACTCGGGCCTGGTACTAGGATAAAGTGCCTTTATAGTGTAATAGGCTGCATGTATCCTGATATTAAAACATGTTTCTAAAATCAGTCAAGAAACAAAAAACATTGGAAAATTTTAGAAAAATAAGAGAAAAACTTTGTGCAGATTAAATCTATAATGTAAATAAAAATCAACATTTTAGAACTACTAAACTAAAACGTAAAGTCATCACTCTAAACCCCAATTAGTTCTCCCTGGAGCTCTCAACAGCATAAAACTTGGATGACTTTACCTACAAGTGGAATCGTGTCCGTTGAGGATGGTAGAATCTCATTAAGAATAAGCTGCATCACCGTCACAGCGAGCAGTACTGTGACTTTGAAGCTGAGTTTTTCGCCTCCATTTGAAGGAATAAGGAAAGAGGCCAAATCCAGGATGATGAGAAACAAGATGGGGAGCAAAAAATTGAAACAATAGAGGGTGGGCCTCCTGCTCATGGTGATCTGTAAAATAAAAAGATGAACTGTTGTGCCTCTAAAGATTTGAAGAAAAAAAATCACCAGCACAATGTTGTAAGATAAATTGTAACAAGAAAAAACAAACATACAAGGGTACCATTTTGCAGCTGAATTTTTCACCTGTCACTGAGTGAGACACTTGGTCCATTTCTAATCACCTTTCCTTCGTGGAGTCACTCCCTGACAGAAAATGCTGGCAATCCTCCAGCTTCCATTTAGCAACCTTCAATGTCTAACTGGGGTTATTCCCTTTTTGCTACATTTAACTAAAAGGATCGTTGGGGATGATATTTTACTTTTTTTTTATCACTTAGGAGGTTGCGAGGAGATACTCTTGTTTTGTTTACTGTCCTTGAGGGATTCCTCAGGGACCAGGGGTGGAGCTACTGAGGAGCAAGTGGGGCCACAAAGAGCTTTGGCCACCTAACTTTTGAGTCAATATTAGTGTCATCATTGACAAAGATTTAGAAATCATCATTACAAGCTTCTTTAAGCATGGCAAAAATAACAAAAACAATACTTTTAAATGACATAAACACGAGAATAATAAAACCATTAGAAATACTTACTTTTGATTCTTTCACTTGTAATGTCCTTCCTCTCTCCTTTTCACAGTTGACACCCCCACCCATACAAAATGTTGTAGCTCCGCCCCTGCCAGGGATGTTCCCCTTTTTCTCGCCTGTCACCAAAGGAGTTTTTGGGAAGGCTCTGGCAGGCTACTCTACTGCCTGCTATTTTTAAAAGGGATGCTCAGATGCCTCCTGTCCCTTTATAGCAGTAGTCATTTGGACTTCTGCTGTTGTTTTAGTTTTTGTACTGTCCCACATCCAGATTCAGGGTACTTAGTTTGTTTGTGATTTTAAGTCATTTTAGTTAATCAAATTACCCTTGTGCTATCTTAGATGACCCCACCCTTACAGTGAAGTGTTCTCCCTACCATGACAAAGGTGGATAAAGGTGGAAAAATTTCATGTTATCCATGGACACCAGTGAAGATCACAAATCATTAAAGAAAAAAGGTTCAGAGCACTGTCTAGTGGGTCTAGATGACCCAACTCCCAATGTTAAAGAGCTTAGGATAGCACAAGGGTTAAAGGTGTTTGAGCTTCTGTCACAAGCAAATTATTTTTTGTTATCTCCCCCACCTTAATTCCTGACAAATGCATGTGAACATACTTACAGTGTAAATAACTGATGTTTTGTTGTAGCCCGAACTGTCTTCAGTTTTGTTCTTGACTTTTATGTCTTTGAACACCCACTCGTACTGCGCTCGCAGTTGTTGACGCGACCACTTTGTGATTTCTGTATTGTTTGTATACACAGACAAAAAGATTTCGTGATCTGAAAATAAATAATTATTTTTTAGAAAGGAAGTGTTTCAGTTTGATGTTTGAGTTAATCCAACTTTGCAGTTCATGCTACTTTAGTAGATTCAAAAGGGTCTTACCCCTGTGAAAGATTGACCTGAAGGTGATAGTACAGCTCTGAGTGTCAAAGGGGAATTTGTAAACGTGCATCTGGCAGGTGCTGATGATCACTTGATCATTCTGATAATTTACCTCACCATAATAATATATTTGAAGAAGAGGACTTGGTGGCGCTTTGTCCTTCTCTATCCTGGATATAAAAAAAGGGATTTAGCTAAATTCCATTAAGGACTGTAAGGGTATATCCATGTTTTCTAAAGTTTAAATAATTATATTCCCCATTTCAGATTTAATTGATGGCATAAAATATTTAAATGTAAAAATATACAGTGGAGCAAAAAGTATTTAGTCAGCCACATTTTGTGTCTTGTTCTCCCACTTAGAAAGATGAGAGAGAGGCCTGTAACTTTCATCATAGGTAGACATCAATAATGAAAGACAAAATGAGAAAAAAATTCAAAAGATCACATGGTCTGATTTTTAAAGATTTTATGGATTGAGACATTGTAGGTTAATTTTATTATAATGTCAAAATGACAAAGTGCTGTGGACAAAAAATGTGATGGCAGCAAAAACTGACCAACGCATCATCCCAGTCCAATGTGTGGAAATGCTTTGAATTTAGAAAAGATCATGTGACAGTGTGGTAGAATGTTCTAACAATGCTCCGTTTGTATCATCTTGAAAAACAACAGTGGGCTGAACGTTAGGAAACTAAAATGTGAATAGATTTGCCATTAGTTCTTGTTTCCTTGTTTGTACATGTATACACTTGATTGTCTTGCAAGAATTATACAAGGAATTTGGAGAACTTCATCTTACCTATGTATTCATCTCTGAGTCACATGCTTGAATTTTTGGCTAAAGATGTTATGGATCAATTTTAGGTCAGTGAATCAGATCTTTCAAAAGGAAGTAAAATCAAAAGTAAATTGAATCTTCAACCACAAATATTAAATTGAATTGTTAAAAAAGAATATTGTTACACAACTACTATTTCAATTTATCAATCCAACATTTTTTTGCTTCAGTACAATTTTGTGTTTAATTTGGAAATCCTGTTTTACAATTTATTATCTTATCGTCCTCCATAATAATCCTGCTGCATGATAAAGGAGCTGCATTATGGTTTGGCTGCAATCTTCTTAAAATTGGTAGAAAATGTGTTTCTGGACCTACAAAAGACTGGCGAGCTGTTGGGGTTGTACCCTGCCTTCACTCAATTGTAGCTTTGATGGCTCCAGCAACCCCATGATCCTGAGAGGGATTCAACTCCAAGACATTCTGTGTCACAAGGAGCTGGTATGTTTGACATAAAAAACAGATCATTGTTTTCCCTACATTAACCTTAATGTCAACTCTTTGGCAAAAGTACATTTTTGACTCATAAAAGATCATTATTGAGATCATAAAAACCTTGTCTCAAAATTTTTGGTGTTCATGAGTCTAGTTTTGTTTCCAGCAAATTTCTGCTTAACCTTAGTATTATTCTTGCTGGGTGGTTTATATCTTCAAGTCTCTTGTTTAAACTAGCAGTGATATCTTCTAAGATTTTTTTTCAGATCCAAAGTTTCCTGCGTCATTCAGGCAAGTTAATCTCTTGTTTAAAAGCACATTTATATATTTTTTTAAATGTATTATTCCATCTAATGCATGAATTAAATTGTGAGTTAAGGCAAAAATGCTTGAATACTTACATCTCCTCAATTGTTAGATCAGGTTTCCATAAAACTTGATTTGGAACTGTAAAATTTCTTATTCCACAAAAGTCTTCTGGGTCCCAATAAATATGTTCATTGTCCCATTCCTGTAAAAGTAAAAAGGATGAAAGACTAAAAATGTATCGATAAGGAGAAGGGGTGGGTACCAAGCATCCTGCAGGATATGTAAATTATTTTTTGTTTTTAAACTTACCAAGTAAATCCAGACATATGAAACAAAAGTTTGATCAATCTCTCTCTATAGACAACAAAACAAAGCACATGGTGTTCAGAGAAAAAGAAGGTTATTACAATTAAAATATCAATGAAAGTTTTAGTAACTTACCACATCTAGAATTGCATAAAGGATCATTTCAAGGTATACATATGTTAAATGTTTGTGGTTTTTAACCGGTCGGCTCATGAAATACAGGTCGTTTTCTTTGGTCAGGTCCAAGTGTTTCAAAACATTGTGATACCCGCAATTTTCTTCTGGAGCAACGTAAACAAGGATAA